>JAYMZC010000320.1:4785414-4845414 GCA_036346975.1 Drosophila prolongata
TTTTTTATCTATGCTATCAAATTGTTGAGGTAAATTTAAAGTTTTACCAAAACTAACTCATTTCGACAATAGTCATGTGCCATAGAGGGTGTTGTGTTGAAACAATATACGAAGTATTGCAACCATACATTCCAATCTGTTTTATCAACTGAGATGTATGAGCGGATGAACTCATTAAATGTTCTGTGGCTGCTTCGCTCCACGGTTCCTACAGTCTGGTGATGATGTGCTGTTGAAGTTATGTTTTTGATATTTAAGTTTTTACATAAATCTTCAATTATCGAATTTTTGTATTCTGTTCCCATGTCCGTGATGAACGTCTTCATTGGACCGTACTTCAATAAAATAAAATCTTCGAATATAGCTTTTGCTACTGTTTTTGCACTTTTGTTCTGGATTGGTATCGCTACAAGGTACTTAGTTAAATCGAAGATTAGGGTTACTGCATATTCATTTCCTTGTTCAGATTTAGGTAGTGGACCGATCGTATCCACAATTATCCTGTCAAAAGCCATTTGTCGCGTTTTAGTTATCGTCAATGGTGTTCTTGTATGTTTGGTTGTTTGGATTTTTGGCATTTTGTGCATTTTCTTATATAATTTGTTATAAATCGGGTCATATTTTTCCAATAATAATGCCTTTTTATCTTGCTAATGGTCTAGATATGCCTGTATGACCTCCTTGTATTGGATCGTCATGGAATGTAAACAGTAATGCTTCTTTCTCTTTATCATTATTTGATAATAGGGTCACCGCTTGAAGTAGCGCTACACTTAGAGATTGTAATATTTTATTGCCCATTATTTTAAAAGATTCTATTGATGTAGTGTCAAAGATCTTTTCGCTCGGTGCCACTTTGAGTTTGCTGATATTAAGTATACCGGCTTCTTTTTCAGCCTTTGAAAGAACTGACCTAAGTCGAGAATTCCATTGGTGTACATATCGCTAACATCAATTCTTGCTATAACTTTTTTCCCATGCTTTAGTAAACATAGTGAATCTGTTATTCGCAAGGTCACTACTTTTCGTACCTCGTCATTTACAATGACTTCGTATACGTTGGGCTGAGAAGCTTTATTTAGAGTTTGCCTAGGCAAATCTATTTTTTCTTTTCATTTCCTGCGCAGGAATTTTTCTGTTTACTTTGGTTTCTGGTAGTGACTGTCAGAATTTATTATTCGTTTGAATATTCATTAAATCCATTATGGTTATTCTTGAAAGCGCATCGGCTATATGATTGACTTTTCCCTTAAGATATTCCACAGTTGTGAGGAACCGTAGAACGGCCCTCACAATTTACTTTGTAGCCATGTAGGAATTTGTAGCCATGTAGAATTTTTGTAGCCATGTAGGATTTTTGTAGCCATGTAGGATTTTGTAGCCATGTAGGAATATTTTTAGTTTAGCTTTTTAATAGCCAACGCAGCAGTTGCACACAGTTGAACCATCGAACGCCTGAGCGCGACCAACGCGCTCTCGCTCTCTTCTTCACACACTTCAAAACATCAGCGGCTGCACACAGTTGAACCATCGAACGCCTGAGCGCGACCAACGCGCTCTCGCTCTCTTCCTCACACACTTCAAAACACCAGCGGCTGCACACAATTGAACCATCGAACTCCTGGGCGCGACCAACACGCTCTCGCTCTCTTCTTCACACACCTCGAACGTCAGCAGCTACACACATTGGAACCATCGAACGCCTGAGCGCAACCAACACACTCTCGCCCGCTTCGAACAGTTTGAACACCTGCACAAAAGCCAACACACACATAAGCTTTTCGTCGCACGATCGAACCAAATCGCAACCAACCCGACCGATGTTTTCGAGCAAGGGGAAAAGAATTTCGCACGATCGAACCAGATTGCAACCGACCCGACCGATGTTTTCGAGCAAGGGGAAAACAATTTCGCACGATCGAACCAGATTGCAACCGACCCGACCGATGTTTTCGAGCAAGGGGAAATAATTTTTGGCTGCAAACGGCCGAAGCGCAAGCGCAGCGGCAGCGACGCCGACGCAATGCATGGGGAAAGCGCGCCAATATCAAAAGAGGGGAAAGGCAATTACTCTTGAGGCTTCGTGCGTGCCAGACTAGAGATCGAGTCGTGACAAACCCGGAAAAACTACCCCGCTGTGAAAATTTTCGGACAAGTGCGTAAAAACGTGCAATTAAATGGAAAACGAGTGCGGTGATGTGGATGGAGTGCGCGACGCTATTCCCGCTGCGGAGGCATGGGAAATCAACTGGCTGGACTTGCCTGTGGACGGAAACGTAAGCGTCTAATATATATTTTCCGGATATTTTGTTTTGAAAACATGAACTGGACTGGAGTTTTGTGACAAGGAGGGCTCTGTACACCCCCTTGCACAAAACTTAAATAAAGAAAACGAAATATTTGAAACCTAAAGAAAACTATTTGTCTGACCGTGTTTGTGTGTGAGTGAACATAGGAGGGGAATGGGAACTGTTTTTCTCTTGCCTCCATCTGGCCAAGGATTACGACGGAGTCTTGCACTCGCTTGTCGGATCCGAGGCTGTTGCCGGTCCCGGAGCGCGTAGTGGCCGTGGATTACGACGGAGCTAGGCTCGTTTGTCGGGTCCAGGGTCAGTGCGGGTTCCGGAACGTGCGGCTGAGAGAGATTTCGACGGAGTCTTGTACTCGATTTCGGATCTAACTCCACTGCAGGTTTCGGCCCATGGTCGGCATCTCTGGGTGACATGCCCACAACCCCTTTCCATTTCTTTGTTGTTGTCTCTGCCGATCGTGGTCGGACCGCGTGGTGGCCAAGGATTACGACGGAGTCTTGTACTCGCTTGTCGGATCCGAGGCCGTTGCCGGTCCCGGAGCGCGTAACGGCCGTGGATTACGACGGAGCTAGGCTCGTTTGTCGGGTCCAGGGTCAGTGCGGGTTCCGGAGCGTGTGGCTGAGGGAGATTTCGACGGAGCTTTGCACTCGATCGTCGGATCTAACTCCGTTGCCGATTTCGGCCCATGGTCGGCATCTCTGGGTGACAGTGCCCACAAGACCCCCTTTCTTTTTTTTTTGTTGCTGGTTCTGTCGATCGTGGCCGGACCGCGGGTTGGCCAAGGATTACGACGGAGGCTTTGCTCGATTGTCGGATCCAAACCCGCTGTGAGTTCCGGCCACGAAGTCTGAATAGGGTCATTCTTATCTCGCCCCCCCCTTGAGTCATTGAACTGAAATAAATTATTGTAAGTGACCCTGGGAGCCCTGAGCACAATATCCCAGCCCAAGAACTTCCTTACATGGCGCCCGAACAGGGACTTCAAGGATTACGGGAAATTTTTAAATATTTTTTCCGCAAAAAAAAAAAAAAAAAATATATATATATAATTTTTCTCAAGAAAAAAAAAAAAATTTTTTTTTGGGGGTACATGGCGTAAAGACCCATGAGATAGACACCCAGACCCTAAGATCAGACCAATTTTTTTTTCTCTTACACACACACACACAGCATTTTCCTTACATTTTCCCTCTACGAAACCGCGTGGTGGCCCAGGATTACGACGGAGTCTCGCACTCGTTTGTCGGATCCGAAGCCATTGCCGGCCCCGGAGCACATAGCGGCCGCGGATTACGACGGAGCTAAGCTCGATTGTCGGGTCCCGGAGCACGCTGGAATTTTTTCTTCCTGGAGAAAACGGGAAGGGAACATTTAAATCGGTGTGGTTGAAAAAAAATTTTTTTTTTTCTCCTCTCTCGCTTCCCACGTTGTCCCGAACGCGGTGGACACGTGGCCGGCGACTATAAGAGGAGCACACCGGGCTACCAGAAGTCAGTCAAGCTCCGGCCCTCAAGCGGGGGAACATCGGTCGCGAACAACAGACTCCTGTGAACATTCGGCATCCTAGCCCGAATCCTAGTACCGCGCGCACCAACCAGGAACCCCGAGTCCTGTGAACATTCGGCATCCTAGCCCGAATCCTAGTACCGCGCGCACCAACCAGGACCCCGAGTCCTGTGAACATTCGGCATCCTAGCCCGAATCCTATTACCGCGCGCACCAACCAGGACCCCGAGTCCTGTAAACATTCGGCATCCTAGCCCGAATCCTAGCACCGTGCGCAACCAAAGGACCCCGAGTCCTGTGAACATTCGGCATCCTAGCCCGAATCCTAGCACCGTGCCCAAAAAGGACCCCCGAGTCCTATAAATATTCGGTACCCTCGCCCCGGAAAATTTTTTTTCCGCATACACAATCAAACGGTACGAATTTTTTTTTAATTTTGCCCCCCTCCGCTCTCTGTCGCTTGGAAACCATGGGCTACGATGGATATCGTATCGCCGCAAGGAGGAACTCCAACTCCTCTTAGCCGAGTTCGGGTTACCCCAAGGGGGAACCGTCGAAGAACTGCGCAGTCGGCTAGCGACTTTTCTCACCCGGGAGGATCTAGAGCCGGAACTCTTGGACCGAGCCAGAGAATTGGCTAGTATGTTCCCAGAGGCAGCCACACCCAGGGATAAATCCCCGACCCCTCTGGGAGGACAAGAACCCCGGGAACAGAAGCTAAGCACAGCAGTCATCGATACCGGGAGCACCCCCCTAAGACTGGAAGTACCACCAGGCAACCGACCAACAAGGAACACAAACGCGGACCCACCTGCACGCGAGGAAATATCCTCCGCCACCTTGGCAGAAAAACTGCGGAGCTGGGGCATCTTATTCGACGGACAGTCCGACCCGCTCACATTTATCGAACGCCTGGAAGTACAAGCCGAAGCATACCGACTCAGGACCGCACGACTCCCCAGAGTAATCTCCGGATTGCTTACAGGAAAAGCGGAAAGTTGGTACCGCACATTCCAAATGCAGGACGTGTCGTGGGAAGTTTTCAGGAAAGAATTTCTTGAATTCTTCCTCCCACCACAATACTTCCAACGATTGGAAGACACGATCCGGACGAGATACCAGCAACCGGGCGAGAGCTGCAAGGAATATGTAGTGGAGCTCCGACTCCTGATGCAGCGGGCAAAATTTACTCCGGCGCAGGAACTGGAGCGACTCTACCAAAACCTTCGACCGGAATACCAGCTATTTGTGAGGCGCCAAGACTTTGAGGATCTGGCCACTCTGATCCAACGGGCCACGGCCTATGAGATCACACGCGACCGCGATCGAGCACTGCATACAAACTTTCTAGCAGCTATGCCACACAGACAACCCCGACGATTTCCAGCTCCCATACCATCCACAGGAAACGTTAGTCACCCCCTGGAACTTCCAGACACCCCAGCGACAAATCGAATGATGGCACAGGTACCCGAACATCGCATCGATGTCCGGAACGCTTGTTCCCGCTGCGGGGAGACGGGACACTTCCGCCAAGAGTGCCCCAATCCCCAGGTCTTGTTCTGCTGGCAGTGTGGAAGAAGGGGAGTGCGGACCAACGAGTGCTGTCGGGCCCGAAACCCGGGAAACGGACCGAGTCCTCGCCCATCCGGGGAACCAGCGAGGACCACACACCAAGGACCCCAGAACTAACCCCACCTTTACGGTTCGAAGGGGGGCGCATCGTGGCGACGGTCGGCATCGAGGGGAAGATATTTCACGCCACCCTGGACACCGGGGCGTCAAGGAGCTTCATCAGCGCGAAGGTAGCCGACGACATTGGGAATACCAATAATCGCCGGAATGTACGAACGAGGATTGCCCTAGTAGATGGATCCACCACCGACGTCACCCACGCCCTGACCACCACCGTAACCCTAGGACGGGATACGGCTAAGACCACACTGCTAGTGCTACCGTCCATCTTGGACGAGATCATTCTCGGAATCGACTTCCTCTGCGGGATCAAGACCACTATCCAGTGTGGGAAAGCCCAGTTGTCTCTCTCCTACTACACTCCGCCGCTAACAAGCAGAAGCAAACCACCCTTCGTCACCCCACGAGTAGTCGTCAGTCCAAGCGCCGTCGGACCAACACCATCACCACGCTGCACGGTACCACCCGTGGCAGCTCCTCGACGATCGGCGTCTCGAATATAAGTCAACGAGCCTACCGCAGCTCCACGACGATCACCGGCACTTCTACAAGTGGAGACCCACACCGTAACACCGCGACCTCGACCCACGCCGTCACCAGGGAATAACTCTTTTTATTTAAAACCTTTGGCCGACGCCGCCGCAGCACGGAGAAAACAACCCCTTTCGAAAGTCACCAACGACTACCCACCCACCAGGACAAACCCAAGGGGTGACAGCCAGCCTAGCAACGGTCACCACTGAAGGACCCGAGGAAGCGCGGATCCAATCCTTTCTCGAAGCGGAACTCGCCCCATTTGAGCATATGACCGGTACCTCTCACATAGCCGAACATAGGATTGTCATGAAGGACGACAAGCCCATCAAGCAGAGGTACTTTCCAAAGAACCCTGCCATGCAGAAAATCATTAACGAACAGGTTGATGAACTGCTTCGCGACGGACGCATCGAGCTCTCCCGGAGTCCTCACAGCGCACCCATCGTCCTCGTCGGCAAGAAGACAGGAGATGTGCGCATGTGCGTGGACTATCGCCAGCTAAACGCTCACTCGGTGCCCGACGCCTACCCATTACCGCGGATAGGACACATCTTGGAACGACTTCGCAACGCTAAGTTTATCTCGACGCTGGATTTAAAAAGCGGTTACTGGCAGATCCCAGTGGCCCCAGACAGCCGCGCCTGTACCGCATTTACCGTGCCGGGCCGCGGACTCTTCCAGTGGAAAGTAATGCCATTCGGCTTGCACTCGGCTCCTGCTACATTTCAGCGGGCACTGGACAGCGTGATAGGACCCGACATGGAGCTCACGCATTCGCCTATCTAGATGACATCATCGTCATCGGGACCTCGTTGGACGAACACTTCACCAACCTACGGGAAGTACTCCGACGGCTTAGGCAGGCCAACTTGAAGCTGAATAAATCAAAGTGTAAGTTTTTCCAGCGCAGCATAACTTACCTAGGGCACGTCATCAGCGAAGACGGAATCCACACCGACCCAGACAAGATAGCCGCTGTAAGAGAACTCCAGCCCCCCACTAACTGCAAGGTACTTCGACGATGCCTGGGGGTAGCATCCTGGTACAGGCGATTTGTGGAGAACTTCGCCACAATCGTCCAACCAATGTCCGCCCTGCTCAGGAAAGGAAGGAAATGGACCTGGAGCGACCCTCAACAACAGGCATTCGAGGAGTTGAAAAGAAAACTCACCGAGGCACCAGTACTGGCCTGCCCGGACTTCAACCTCAAATTCCAACTGGAAGCCGACGCAAGCGACTTCGGCCTTGGAGCCGTTTTAACCCAGCAAGTCGATGGAACCGAACGAGTCATCGCCTATGCCAGCAGGAGGTTGCTTGCAGCAGAGGAAAATTACTCGGCTACGGAAAAAGAGTGCCTTGCTATAGTGTGGGCAATCAGGAAAATGAGGTGCTACCTCGAAGGATACCGATTTGACGTTATAACAGACCACCTCGTCCTGAAGTGGTTGAACTCAATCGATAACCCGACAGGCCGAATCGCACGATGGGCCCTCGAACTCCAACAATTCCAATTTGACATCTCATACCGACGGGGAAAACAGAACGTCGTCGCGGACGCCCTGTCCAGGCAACCGCTAGCAACGCTCCAGCAGGTGAATGAGACCGACGAACCGTGCAAGTGGATCACCGCGAAGATCAGGCAAATCGAAGCCAACCCGGAGAAATTTCCTGACTACATCCAAGAGAACGGGCAACTCTACCGACACCTCGACAACGCGTTTAGGAAGGAAGACCGTGGAGCATGGAGACTTTGCGTACCCAACAGCCATCAGCGTCGGGTTCTGGAAGAATGCCATGACCACCCCACTGCAGGACACCTAGGGATCAGGAAAACGACCACTCGAGTCTGCCAACAATATTATCGGCCGGGTTTGTTTCGAGACATCGCTCGTTACGTTCGAAAATGCCCAGCCTGTCATCAATTTAAGGTGAGTCAACGCAAACAATCGGGGAAGATGCTAACCAGGAAATCAGAGGAACCATTCTCAACCCTGTGCACAGATTTCGTAGGGCCTCTGCCCAGGTCCCGCAAAGGACACACGATGTTACTGGTGTTTTTGGACCATTTGACCAAATGGGTGGAGTTAGTACCCTTACGCCGAGCTACCGCCACCAGTCTGGAATTAGCCTTCCGGGAGCTGATACTGGCTAGGTTCGGCGCTCCAAAAACTTTTATCTGCGACAATGGGACCCAGTTTACCAGTAGGGCCTTTAAAGCATTCTGCAAGAAAGCAGGAATAGAGGTCCAACATACTGCTCCATACTCCCCCCAACAGAACCCTACAGAGCGAGCCAACCGCACCATCAAAACGATGATAGCGCAGTACGCCACAGAGGACCAACGAACATGGGATCACCTGTTGCCGGAAATCACCCTGGCCATCAACACGAGTGTCTCCGACAGCACCGGATTCAGCCCAGCGTACCTAGTACAGGGTCGTGAGCCCCGATTACCAGGAAGCTGGTTCAACGAGGTTACACCAGGGGCCGGCGAAGCGTCCAGAGACCCACAGAGTAAGGCAGAGCATCTCAAGAACATTTTTCAAACAGCCAAGGAAAACATGGAGAGAGCAGCTGAGGAACAAAGTCGCTATTACAACTTGCGCCGACGGGAATGGAGACCGACCATCGGGATGTGGGTTTGGGTCCGAACCCACCACCTGTCCAACGCCGCGGAGGCGTTCAATGCAAAACTAGCACCAAAGTTCGAAGGTCCCTATAATATCATAAAATTTCTGTCACCAAACATCACCAGAGTCCAACTCCGAGGAACAGCAGTCAACCGGTAATCGGCTACGACTAGGGCAGTCCTAGCAGGTCCGACGACAGCAGCATCCAAGGCGAGGACGATCCACGTGGGGAAATTCACAGTCCTTAAATGGCGGCGCCCCGGCAAGACGACTGCTACAGCGACGTCAGTGAGGAAGAGCGACCTCTTCCATGGATCGCCGAGGTGGCGAACGAGGCGATGGCAGCCCTGCAGCCGGCAGACGACGTCCCCGGTGGCAGCCACGACGAGTGTCCAGTGCCCTGGGAACTCTGCCTCGACTTGGAAGAGGAAAGGGAGCTCTGGAACGCACTGGAAGACAACCAGCTATCTCCGGCCACCCCGGAGGAGGATCAGTGGACAGAAGCCCCCGCAGAGTGGGCAGTGGACACAGAGCGACGCAGACTCCCCAACGAGCTCATCGTCTTCATCCAACAACATGAGCGTCGAGGGGTACGCTTCCTACGGAAGGTGAAGGGACGAACGTACAGGGTTGCGATCAGCAATCATCGCTTCATCCGCGTCTCGCTCCAGCACCCCGAAGGAAGGGGGGGGGTGTAAGGAACCGTAGAACGGCCCTCACAATTTACTTTGTAGCCATGTAGGAATTTGTAGCCATGTAGAATTTTTGTAGCCATGTAGGATTTTTGCAGCCATGTAGGATTTTGTAGCCATGTAGCAATATTTTTAGTTTAGCTTTTTAATAGCCAACGCAGCAGTTGCACACAGTTGAATCATCGAACGCCTGAGCGCGACCAACGCGCTCTCGCTCTCTTCTTCACACACTTCAAAACATCAGCGGCTGCACACAGTTGAACCATCGAACGCCTGAGCGCGACCAACGCGCTCTCGCTCTCTTCCTCACACACTTCAAAACACCAGCGGCTGCACACAATTGAACCATCGAACGCCTGGGCGCGACCAACGCGCTCTCGCTCTCTTCTTCACACACCTCGAACGTCAGCAGCTACACACATTGGAACCATCGAACGCCTGAGCGCAACCAACACACTCTCGCCCGCTTCGAACAGTTTGAACACCTGCACAAAGCCAACACACACATAAGCTTTTCGTCGCACGATCGAACCAAATCGCAACCAACCCGACCGATGTTTTCGAGCAAGGGGAAAAGAATTTCGCACGATCGAACCAGATTGCAACCGACCCGACCGATGTTTTCGAGCAAGGGGAAAACAATTTCGCACGATCGAACCAGATTGCAACCGACCCGACCGATGTTTTCGAGCAAGGGGAAATAATTATACCCGTTACTCGTAGAGTAAAAGGGTATATTGTATTCGTGCAAAAGTATGTAACAGCTAGAAGAAAGCGTTTCCGACCCTATAAAGTATATATATTCTTGATCAGGGTCACTAGCCGAGTCGATATAGCCATGTCCGTCTGTCCGTCTGTCCTTCTGTCTGTCCGTCTGTCTGTCCGTCCGTATGAACGCTGAGATCTCGGAAACTATAAAAGCTAGAAGATTGGCATTTTGCATGCAGATTCTAGGAGTTCCTACGCAGCGCAAGTTTGTTTCAAAAAGGTGCCACGCCCCCTTTAACGCCCACAATCGCTTATATACGATTTTAAAAATTTAAATATTTCGGAAAAGTAAAAATGCAGTTTTATTGTGTTATCGAAATGTAGAAGAAATTTTTCAAATCGGACCATTCGTTAAAAAGTTATGCGTGATCAAAGTTTCTATCTCCATCTCCCTCGCACTCCCTTTACCTGAGTAACGGGTATCTGATAGTCGGGGCACCCGACTATAGCGTTCTCTCTTGTTTTTGCCTGCAAACGGCCGAAGCGCAAGCGCAGCGGCAGCGACGCCGACGCAATGCATGGGGAACGCGCGCCAATATCAAAAGAGGGGAAAGGCAATTACTCTTAAGGCTTCGTGCGTGCCAGACTAGAGATCGAGACGTGACAAACCCGGGAAAACTACCCCGCTGTGAAAATTTTTCGGACAAGTGCGTAAAAACGTGCAATTAAATGGAAAACGAGTGCGGTGATGTGGATGGAGTGCGCGACGCTATTCCCGCTGCGGAGGCATGGGAAATCAACTGGCTGGACTTGCTGTGGACGGAAACGTAAGCGTCTAATATATATTTTCCGGATATTTTGTTTTGAAAACATGAACTGGACTGGAGTTTTGTGACAAGGAGGCTCTGTACACCCCCTTGCACAAAACTTAAATAAAGAAAACGAAATATTTGAAACCTAAAGAAAACTATTTGTCTGACCGTGTTTTGTGTGTGAGTGAACATAGGAGGGGAATGGGAACTGTTTTTCTCTTGCCTCCATCTAGGAAAACCCATGTTTCTCTGCCGATCGTTGCCGGACCGCGTAGTGGCCAAGGATTACGACGGAGTCTTGCACTCGCTTGTCGGATCCGAGGCTGTTGCCGGTCCCGGAGCGCGTAGTGGCCGTGGATTACGACGGAGCTAGGCTCGTTTGTCGAGTCCAGGGTCAGTGCGGGTTCCGGAACGTGCGGATGAGAGAGATTTCGACGGAGTCTTGTACTCGATTTTCGGATCTAACTCCACTGCAGGTTTCGGCCCATGGTCGGCATCTCTGGGTGACAATGCCCACAAACCCCTTCCATTTCTTTTGTTGTTGTCTCTGCCGATCGTGGTCGGACCGCGTGGTGGCCAAGGATTACGACGGAGTCTTGTACTCGCTTGTCGGATCCGAGGCCGTTGCCGGTCCCGGAGCGCGTAACGGCCGTGGACTACGACGGAGCTAGGCTCGTTTGTCGGGTCCAGGGTCAGTGCTGGTTCCGGAGCGTGTGGCTGAGGGAGATTTCGACGGAGCTTTGCACTCGATCGTCGGATCTAACTCCGTTGCCGATTTCGGCCCATGGTCGGCATATCTGGGTGACAGTGCCCACAAGACCCCCTTCCTTTTTTTTTTGTTGCTGGTTCTGTCGATCGTGGCCGGACCGCGGGTTGGCCAAGGATTACGACGGAGCTCTGCTCGATTGTCGGATCCAAACCCCATTCTTATCTCGCCCCCCCCCTTGAGTCCTTGAAATGAAATAAATTATTGTAAGTGACCCTGGGAGCCCTGAGCACAATATCCCAGCCCAAGAACTTCCTTACACAGTAAAATCATATTCTTCTAAGTCTAATCTCATTCGCGTTAGTTTTGAGCTCGGGTTTGTTATCGAAAATAAGTAAGTTAATGGCCTATGGTCTGTCTTGACTGTGAAATGTCTTCCATAAATATATGGTCGAAAGTGATTTATTGGAATATTAATCGGATTATAGAGGTTATCTGGTCTCAGTATGAGCCAATCGTTTTCTGGTTTTAAATCTATTTGACAATTGTATTTTTTCATAAAATCTATGCCAATGATTCCATCACATGGAATAGGAAAATTTGATGTTACTAAATGAAAAGTATGTGGTATAGAATAGTTGCTTGAAAGAAGTTCTATTGATACTAATACCTTTGAGTTGGTTGTTCCTTCACCAACACCTGATATTTGGGTAATATTTTTATAATCAACATTGTTAAACGAGTCCGAAGTTTCTTTTATTAATGATATGTCTGCACCTGTATCAACTAGTAATGTATATAATTTATTTGTGCATTCATTTTTGAGAGAAACGAAAAGATTGAAATTATGATTGATAGTATGAACCGTATTCTTTACTGTGTTTTTTATCTTAAGGGTCTTTATTGGTTCTCCGACGTGGTTTGTTCCTGTCGGACATTATTATTATTCTGTCCGTTGGTGTTCGTATTTGCGATGTTGGTGTTTCCACCACGGTTGTTTCCTCTATAATAACCACGACCTCTATAATTGTTGTTGGTCTGATTATTATAGTTTCGGTTATAACCGTTATTTTGGTTATAGCCATTATATTGGTAATATCCGTTATTCTGATAATTACCTCGGTTATTGCCCCTACCGCGGTAATTATTTCTGAAGTTGTTACCGCGATAGTTGTTTCCTCTTTGTGTGTACAGTATTGAATTTGCATTGCCTGTCATTTCAGTACTGCATTGTATGTACTTAGTGACGGCTTCATTCATAGTTGTGAAGTTGCCTGCCTCTAAAATTGTTTTTATGCGGCCATGCTCACAATTTTTAACCATTGTGGTAATGGCTTCTTTTGTGCTGAATTTGTCAGCGTGTTCGGCTGGTAGGCCTTCGTCAATGTACGAGGCTTCAAGGAGCTTTCGTAAGCTGTCTATTTCTGATGTAAATTTCTCAGCTGTTTTGCCTTTCTGGCTTGTTTTCTCCATTTTTGCTTTGACTACATCGGATGTTTCACCGACTATAGTGTAACGACCTGATTCTTTATTTCTGCTCGCTACGTAAACGTGCGGCTAGCTCAGAGAGGTTGTGAGTTCGTTCCACCAAATTTATATTGAGTGACCGCCCGTGACCAAAGGATAACGCCAGAAATGATTAGGTTGGTGCTGGTTTATTGACTCTCTAAAATATAGCCTTATTGCTATTATTCTGCTGCCCGTTGTCGCTGTCTCCGGCTGCGTTGCTCCTGGCTCGCTGCTGCTCTGCTCCTGGCGTGCTGCTGCGTCGCTCCTGGCTTACCGCTGGGTTGCTTCGGCTTGCTGCTCCGGGTGACTGAGATCGGTACGACTCCACCAAAACCCTGGATGTTATGCGAGCTTCCCTACCGGGGCCGGCAAGGTGTATCGCCTAGCAGGTGAACCGAAGTTACGCCTTATCGCCTAGCCACCTTTATCGCCTGGCTTCCGGAGTTCAGCCTGGACTTTGTCGGCAAGGTGTATCGCCTAGCAGGTAGAACAAAGTTCTTCCTTATCGCCTAGCCACCTTTATCGCCTGACACCGCGCAAGGACTCCCTAAGCTTGACTTTACCACGACCTAGCACCGTTGGATCTCAGCGTTGTAGCCTCAGCCTTGTAGACTTTCCGTCGTTGGGTCCTTGGGCACTTCGGTTTCGATGTTTACTTATTCCGCGTTCACGCACTCGCTCTGATTCTCGCACTCGTACTGTCCCGAGATGCGCTTGCGCCGTCCTTTTTATAGGCGCTGTAGGTGCCGTTATTTCCCTCGGGTCCAAGATCCACTGAGGTACCGTTAATTCACGGTGTCTCCTCTTTGGGCGGGTCCGAAGTCCGCCAATTTACCGTATGACCCAGTTGCCCTTGCCGGGCGCGGGTCCAAGGTCCATCGAGGTACCGTTAATTCACGGTGTGTCCTCTTTAGGCGGGTCCGAAGTCCGCCAATTCACCGTTTGACCTCGTTGCCCTTGCCATATGAGGGTCCAAGGTCCGAATGTTTCCCGTTTGACCTGGATGCCCTTCATTTCTCCGGCTTTCTCGCCTCCTCCGCTGTTGCTAGGCCGATCTCCTGCATCGGGATTTGTGGGGAGTTTAAGACTCCTCACATTTCCCCCTTCCTTCGGAAATGTAATGAAAGTGGTGACTTTCCCCGCCCTTTATGTTTATACTACTCGAATTCCCCGCCTGACTTGCGTGTTAGATGTTCCCCAGACAGTTCCCCGAAAGATTTAACCTTTCCCCAGACTGCTCTCCTAAACGACTTCACTCGTACAGCTCCTTGAAAGACTTGAACTTTCCCGCGACTGTTTCCCTAAAAGCCTTTTCCATGCAGCTCCTTGAAAGATTATCTCCCCAGACTGTTTCCCTGTTCCCCAGATAGTTCACAGTTCCCATTTCCCAGACAGTTCCCAGTTCCCCATATAGTTCACAGTTCCCTAGATAATTCACAGTTCCCCAGATAGTTCACAGTTCCCATTTCCCAGTTCCCCAGACAGTTCCCTGCGTGAAATTCGAATTTTCCCGCCCAGACATTTCCCCAAACTAAAAGTCACCATTTCGCTTTCCCTCGGTCCGGCAACTCCCTGGAATCTCACCACGATCGCGTTTATCGATTGTGGGTTCCAGTGTTGCCATCGTCGTTGCCTTTTCGTTGTCTTAAGTTGCCATTTGAATTTTTGAACATAGAAATAACCAAATTTTGTTAACCCATCGATCGCAACTATCGATCGACCGCCTATCTCGGCGCCCCCGTCCCTATTACCTATGTCCGGCAACCCATTATTCCAAAAGGTAAATAAACAAACCAGTTTGTCATTTTAAAACCATTAATGGCTTTTATTAGCCCCTCAGGACTCTCACCACCCCGTTTGATACCCTGATGCGGTAGCGGACGCCGTCTACCACCAGGAGTTTGGCCCAGCGGCTGCTACGGGCTCTCTCCCGCTGCCTATTGGCCTCGGCTGCCACCCTGGGCGGCCACTCTTCCTCGGCCATCTCCTGCCAGTGGCTGCTGTCCGCCGAATGCTGGCGGCTCACTGGCGGCCTGGCTGGTGGGGACCGCGGCTCCGGGCACGACGACAGCCTGGCGATTTTGGGCGGCCGCGCGGCTGGCCCTCCTGATGTCGGCCACACCCAGGGCCCCTTCTCCCAGCACTCCGGCTCCCCACCGAGCCGTTTTGCTGGCGACGACGATGGCGTTGGCACCCACGGCGGCGGTGGAGGCGGAGGTGTCTCCGCTCCGTGCCGTGGTGCCTGGACTGGCCATGTTGCCTGCAGCGGTGACGGTGGTGGCGGTGTTGGTGCCTGGGGCGGCGACGGTGGCGGCGGTGGCGGTGTTGCTGCCCGGGGCGGCGACGGTGGTGGCGGTGGTGGTGCTGCTGCCCGGGGCGGCGACGGTGGTGGCGGTGGTGGTGTTGCTGCCCGGGGCGGCGACGGTGGTTACGGTGGCGGTGGCGGTGGAGGCGCTTGCAGCGGCGGCTGCTCCGGGGGGCCTGGCCGGGCCCATAACGCTGCCTCTTCGGCCTCAGCCTCGTCCAGCCGCTTCTGCCACTCCCTGGCTGCTGCGGCTGCCCGTGCCACCGCCCGCTGCGCGAATACTCGCCGCACCACCTCTGTCCGGGTTGCGAGTATGCGCACTGCCTCCTCCGGGTGGCCCGAGGGCGCTGCGTCTCCCAACCGGATCCGCCCGAATCCGGCTGCGGCCCTCCTTATGCGTCGGAATGCCATCCGGGCCTTTGCCGCCCGACGGGGCTCGTCCTCCTCGTCCGACGAGACCTCCGGACTCACCGTCTCCGTCCCGGTGTCCTCCTTGTCTTCCTCTTCCTCCTCGTCGGATGAGGACAGGTCGGTGGTGGCCATCTCGGCCTCCTGCCCTGCCGGCCGGACGCCGGTCTCCTCCTCCTCCTCCAGCTCGATGTCGGTGATGCGCTCCTCATCCTCCGATTCGGGGTTCGGCGACGGGGACCGCGACACCAGGGGGGACGCCAGCAGCTGGAGTGCGGAACCTGAGTCCCGCCTCCATCTCGCCGCTGGCTGTTGCCCGGTGCTGCTTCCCCGCCCCTCTCCCCCCACGATCTTACTGTTGCTGCTGCTGCGTGTCTTCATCTCGGCGACCTGATTTTAATAGACCCGTCTTGTGGCGCTCGCGCGCTGACGACACCTCGGTTTCCTATGTTTCCGGTTCCGTTATCCGCGGCGGCCTTTGGACTTTCCCTTGCTACGGGCTCCGACGGGTCCCTGCTTTGGTATGCGTTACCCGGTAACGGTATCCGCATCCTAAGACCCTCCCTCTCCCGCTCTCGCGCTCCTATTGCATCTGTGTGAGTTCGATACTGTGTATCGTCCTCTCCCTCTCTTCGGAGTCACAGTGCGCCCCTGCTAAGTCCGACTTCGATCCTTTGTTTTGGCCATCAATTACTTGTTTTTTTAATTGGCTAACGTGGGCGGTTTTTTCTTTGCCAGAATTTTCGTGCCGCAACTTGCATATCACCGGCGAACTAAAATTTATTATCTTAAACGGCCCATCGTACTTTGGTGCCAATTTTGCGGCGAATCCTTCTGCAGCCTTGGACAGATGGTGTTCCTTAGCCCAGACTGTGTCCCCGATGTTTGGCTTCCATGGGCGTCTACGGAGATTGTAATGGCGTGCCTGATCCTGCGCTGCCTTTTCCATATTTCTCCTCACCAGCTCGAAGATTTCTTTTAGCTTCTTGGCGTTCTCCGCCGGAGTTTGCGTTTCCCTTCCTGTGCCGATTGTTCCTTCATCGTACAGTGCGTTGGGTAACCTAGGCTCTCTCCCTTGCGTAATAAAAGCAGGCGAATATCCTGTGGATTCGGCCACGCTCGTATTCACGGCCAACTGCAGTTCCGGCCACTTTTCGTCCCAAGTCCTCTGGTCTGCCCCTGTGAACTGGGCGATCATAGTTTTCACTGTCCTGTTGGCTCTCTCCGTCGGGTTTTCCTGGGGCGTGTATGGGGCCGTGAACTGGTGTCGGACGCCTAATTCACCCAGGAACTTTTTAATCGCCCTGCTGGTGAACTGAACGCCATTGTCTGTAATCAGTACCTTGGGCACGCCGTATCTTGCGAGGATCCGCTCGCGGATCGCCTTTTCCAGAGTTTCCGTCGTTGCCCTGCGCATTGGCACCATTTCGGTCCACTTGGAGAACCTATCTACCAGCACTAGTAGCATAGAATTCCCGTGTTTGGAGCGGGGCAGTGGTCCGACGAAATCTGCGCACACAGTGGCCCACGGCTCTTCCGGTACTTGGGTCAGCATTTTTCCGGCCGCCTGTAGTTGGCTTGGCTTATATCGTAGGCAGCTCTCGCAGTTTTGCACATATTTCCTTATGTCGCGGTGCATTCCCGGCCAATGGTATCTTGCTGCGACTCTGGCAATTGTTTTCCGACTGCCCATGTGGCCAGCTGTCGGTGAGTTGTGGTTCTCCGACATTACCCGCTGCCTGGACCCCGTTGGCACGCACAGCTTCCATGATGTGACATCCTCGTTGCCTGCTCTGTGCGGTATGTGGCGATATAGCTGGTCGGCTTCTGTCATGTAGTCTGGATATTTTTGGGGATTTTGGGAAATCTTGCTCCGCATATCCCTTACCCAGTTACACTCGCCGGTTTCCTTGTGCTGTTCCTGTGTTTTTACCCGTCGACACGTTTCTGGCAGTGGCTGTCGTGATAGTGCGTCTGCTACTATATTCAGCTGGCCCTTTCTGTACGCGATCTCAAAGTCATATTGCTGCAGTTCCAGCGCCCATCGTGCGATTCTTCCGGTTGGGCTCTCGATGCTATTCAACCACTTCAGTGCCATATGATCCGTGATCACTTTGAAGTGGTAGCCCTCCAAGTATGGCCTTAACTTGCGTATGGCCCACACAATTGCCAGGCATTCCTTCTCAGTCGCTGAGTAATTTCTTTCCGAACCTTTCAGGGACCTACTGGAATACGAGATCACCCTCTCGCCTTGGTCGGAATTCTGTGTGAGAATAGCACCGAGCCCGTAATCGCTGGCGTCGGTCTGCAGCACAAATGTCTTTGTGAAATCTGGGCATGCTAAGATTGGGTCTGCGATTAGCCTGGCCTTGACAGCTTCAAACGCCTGTTGATGGTCATCTGTCCATTCCCATTTTGTGCTTTTCCGGAGCAGGCTATTCAACGGATGCACCAACGTTGCAAAATCTGGCACAAAACGCCTGTACCACGACGCCACTCCCAAATATTGTCGTAACTCCTTAACGTTGGCCGGTGGTTTTATTAAGGCAATTGCCGACACTTTTTCTGGGTCTGTTCCGATGCCTTGGTCTGTTATGCGATGCCCCAAGTATTGCAGTTCCTTTCTAAAAAATTTGCATTTTTCCGCATTTACTTTCAGGTTGGCAGCCCGTAGTCTCCTAAACACTTCCTTCAGGTTTTCCATATGCTCTTCGAGCGTTCGTCCGATGACGATAATGTCGTCCTGATACGCGAAGGCATGCGGCATCATTTCTGGTCCAATGACTTGATCCAATGCCCGCTGGAATGTTGCCGACGCGGAGTGTAGGCCAAATGGCATCACCTTCCATTGGAACAGGCCCTTCCCTGGTACATTAAACGCCGTATACTGCCTGCTGTCTGCCTCCAAGGGGATCTGCCAGTAACCGTCCTTTAGATCGAGACTGCTGATGTACTTCGCCTCTCGCAGCTGGTCCAGGATGTAATTTATCATCGGCATCGGGTATGCGTCCTTTATGGACCTCGCATTTATCTGCCGGAAATCCACACACAGCCTCCACTTTCCAGTCTTCTTTCTCACCATGACTATTGGTGAGCTGTAGGGACTCCTGGACGGCTCGATGCATCCTTTTTCCAGCAGCTCGTCTACCTTGGCATTTATCTCACCCTGCATTTTTGGATTTTTAGGGTAGTACCGTTGTTTGACTGGTTGGTCGTCCTTCATGGTGATCCTATGTACGGCCACGTTGGATGTGCCATTTATTCCTTCCAGTTCGTCCAACTCGGCTTTTAAAAATCCCTCCACATCCTTTTCCGCAAATCTTTTGGGTGTTTCAACTATTGCCACTGACAGTTTTTCCTCCAGCCATCCTCCTCGTCTATTCTTTGCCGGTATCGACGCGCTGTGTCCTGCGCACTCGACTTCGGCCCCGATTCTGGTGAGGAAATTCCATCCCAATACCAGGGCGTCTATCAGTCCTGGTAAAATCAGCAGCTCCATTGAAATTGTTTTCGTTCCCAGTCCAATTCTGGTCTCCAGCTGTGATCTTATTTCCCCACAGCGACCGTCTGCCATCCGTACTTGCCTTCTCGTGGGTCCGACCCTTCCTGCTGCCTGCAGCCTGTCCGCCAGCTCTTCGCTGATGAAACTCGCCGTGGCGCCGGTATCCACCGTGGCCTTAATCTTACTTTCACCTATGAGCACCGTGGCGGACAGTTGCATTTCTTCCGCCTGCAGAACGCCCATTAATTTCGAGAGGCAGCACCTTGCGATCCCTGGCCGCCCCTCGGAGGCTGGGGTCGCTGGGCGTTTCCCGACCCGGAACAGCATTGAACCGTCCGAACTCCTATTTTTCCGCATCGCCAGCAGAACGTAAGACGTTGGTTTCGGCATTCCTTCGCCCAGTGGTCTGGACCCCCGCATCTGGGGCAGGCCTGGGTAGGATTTGCCACGTATCCGCCGCGATTGTTTGCCGGTTCGTGGCCGCGCGGCGTACTTCGTGGTTGTGCGTCCGGGTCCTCCTGGCACCGCCTGCACACCGCACCCTGGTCTGGTCTTGGCCTTGGCACTGGGTGGCTCTGCCCTTGCTGCTTGCGGGGATTGTTTTCCAGCTCGAATTTCTCCCGCTGCTGGTCGAGCTCCTCAAATTCGTCAGCCAGCGCCATCAATGTCTCCAAATTTCGACATTCGTATGGGCGAACGAACATTCTGAGTGCCGGCGTGCAGTTCTCTTTTATCCTCTCCAGCGTTTTCTTGGTCGACATATTCAGTGGGCGCATCAGGGTCTGCATATCCACCATAAAGTCTTTGAAGCTCTCCCCGTAGGCTTGCTTCCTCTGTCTGACCTGATCCGCCAGCTTCGCCATGTATCCTCGGGGCAGAAAGAAATTTAGGAAGCTGTAGATGAAGTCTCCCCAGGTTTCCCAGTGCTGATTGTTGGCGATGAACCACTTCAAGGCTCTGCCTTGGAGCAGCTCCGGCATTGCTCGTGGGATCTGATTTATGTCGAGACCGTAAGTCACGACTGACCACTCTACTTGCTCCAAGAATTCCAGCGGCTTGTCGTTTCCGTCGTAGCGGAAATTCCACTCCCGGACCTGCTTGGCCACCTTCGCGTAGTCCTGCGTGTGCGTCCTGGAATTCTCCTTTCTTTCCCGGCTATTTTCCCGCTGCCGACTTGCGTGGCTTGCGATGCTCGACACATCCAAGCTCGCTATGAGGCCCTCGGCACTTGCGGTTGTGATTTTAAATTTTGGCGTGGGCATTTTCCGGAATTTCTTTTCCAGGCCCGTTACCAAATCGGCGATGTCTGGCTCCTTTGCCGTCTGGTCGACGAAGTCTCCCAGCGTCTTCCTCATCGAATCGACTGAGCCCTCCAGTTCTATTCCTAGAACTTGGCTCACCTCGTCGAAGTCTTCCTTCCTGAGATTATAAATCCAGGACTTCCCCATCTCGGAACTTTTGTTTCCTTGGTCAGGACAATCACTCTTGGGCGCCAGATGTAACGACCTGATTCTTTGTTTCTGCTCGCTACGTAAACGTGCGGCTAGCTCAGAGAGGTTGTGAGTTCGTTCCACCAAATTTATATTGAGTGACCGCCCGTGACCAAAGGATAACGCCAGAAATGATTAGGTTGGTGCTGGTTTATTGACTCTCTAAAATATAGCCTTATTGCTATTATTCTGCTGCCCGTTGTCGCTGTCTCCGGCTGCGTTGCTCCTGGCTCGCTGCTGCTCTGCTCCTGGCGTGCTGCTGCGTCGCTCCTGGCTTACCGCTGGGTTGCTTCGGCTTGCTGCTCCGGGTGACTGAGATCGGTACGACTCCACCAAAACCCTGGATGTTATGCGAGCTTCCCTACCGGGGCCGGCAAGGTGTATCGCCTAGCAGGTGAACCGAAGTTACGCCTTATCGCCTAGCCACCTTTATCGCCTGGCTTCCGGAGTTCAGCCTGGACTTTGTCGGCAAGGTGTATCGCCTAGCAGGTAGAACAAAGTTCTCCCTTATCGCCTAGCCACCTTTATCGCCTGACACCGCGCAAGGACTCCCTAAGCTTGACTTTACCACGACCTAGCACCGTTGGATCTCAGCGTTGTAGCCTCAGCCTTGTAGACTTTCCGTCGTTCGGCGTCTCGACTTTGCGATCTTGATCCTTGGGCACTTCGGTTTCGATGTTTACTTATTCCGCGTTCACGCACTCGCTCTGATTCTCGCACTCGTACTGTCCCGAGCTGCGCTTGCGCCGTCCTTTTTATAGGCGCTGTAGGTGCCGTTATTTCCCTCGGGTCCAAGATCCACTGAGGTACCGTTAATTCACGGTGTCTCCTCTTTGGGCGGGTCCGAAGTCCGCCAATTTACCGTATGACCCCGTTGTCCTTGCCGGGCGCGGGTCCAAGGTCCATCGAGGTACCGTTAATTCACGGTGTGTCCTCTTTAGGCGGGTCCGAAGTCCGCCAATTCACCGTTTGACCTCGTTGCCCTTGCCATATGAGGGTCCAAGGTCCGAATGTTTCCCGTTTGACCTGGATGCCCTTCATTTCTCCGGCTTTCTCGACTCCTCCGCTGTTGCTAGGCCGATCTCCTGCATCGGGATTTGTGGGGAGTTTAAGACTCCTCACAATAGTGTCTTGCAATTTCTTTATTATTGAATTTACTGTTGTTTCATTCCGTACTTTGTATAGTGTAGATCCTATTAGTTTGGATTTAATGACTTCTACAGCCAAATCATCGAATGTGCTTTAGTTAAGTTAACCAACTTCAAGGCTGTTATGAATCTTTGAAGATGTATTTTTTGCCCGTTAAATTCCGGGATTGCATTCGAGATATCTTATACCTATTCATATATATTTATATATTCGTCTTCAAAATCTGAAATTGATAGAGGCTCTCCTGAGTATGGCTAATACCCTATTCTCAAAATTTGGTTGATTGGATAGAGTAATTCTTATGCAATCTGTGGTATTCATTTTGTGTGTTAATATATTTTATTTTTATTTTAATTTCAAAATTTCAATTCTCTTATTTTGGTATGTCATTGCATACATTTACAAATTTTTGACTTTCATTTTTATTTTGAACATATTTTTATAATAATTGTTTGTGCTTTATAAATTTAAATCTTATCCAGATCGTTGGCCTGGCTTCTATTTATAGCTGTTTTTGATACACACTTATTGTGGTACATATAGGCTTTATACAAAATGTATGCACTCATTATAAAAACAATTATTGATAATAATATGTTTGTTAAATCGGTATCAATAGTTTTTGATTCGATTTTATTAATTACATTGGCTGTGGAGTCCACTGTTTTAGTATCAATTAAACCAATTTTGGGTATTATTTCTGTAACGCTTTCAAAATCTGTTTTAGATATTGCGTTACTTTTCATAACAAAAATGTTCATTCAAATTTAAATATTTATACCCGTTACTAGTAGAGTAAAAGGGTATATTGTATTCGTGCAAAAGTATGTAACAGCTAGAAGGAAGCGTTTCCGACCCTATAAAGTATATATATTCTTGATCAGGATCACTAGCCGAGTCGATCTAGCCATGTCCGTCTGTCCGTCTGTCTGTCTGTCCGTATGAACGCTGAGATCTCGGAAACTATAAAAGCTAGAAGATTGGCATTTTGCATGTAGATTTTAGAAGTTCCTACGCAGCGCAAGTTTGTTTCAAAATGGTGCCACGCCCCCTTTAACGCCCACAATCGCTTATATACGATTTTAAAAATTTAAATATTTCGGAAAAGTAAAAATGCAGTTTTATTATGTTCATCAATACCTATCGAAATGTAGAAGAAATTTTTAAATCGGACCATTCGTTAAAAAGTTATGCGTGATCAAAGTTTCTATCTCCATCTCCCTCGCACTCCCTTTACCTGAGTAACAGGTATCTGATAGTCGGGGCACCCAACTATAGCGTTCTCTCTTGTTTCTTTTTATTTTGATATCTTTTAATTTTTCTTATGGCACGTATACTCGCAAGCTGTATTTTCGAAAGGCCCTTTACAATCTGCAGGGCACTTTGGTTTTCTAGCCTCCTTCATATCATTTTTATTTTTGTAGACATCTAATTCCCTATACGTGTTCTCTAATTCTTTCTTAATTTCTACATTTTCATCCCAGGATACTGGGGTAGATTTTTCAGCATATAGCTGCCTATTTAATTATTTTACTTTTAAATTCAGGAAGTTCTTCTGACCTCCTCTCCTTTTTCTCTTATTATTTTTTTTTGTCTTAGGCATTTATTTAATTATGTATTTAATTAATTAATTAAATTTTTTTTTTGTTTAAATTTTCTTGTATGTGTATAAAATTGTTACATGTATCCCTACCTAGGTAAAAAAAAATTAAGACCCGCAGCTAGAAACTGCCTGGTCTGTACAACTCTTGTTAATTATAAGTTTTTGCATCGCAGATGCATATAAAATAATAAAAAAAAATTTAAGATGTGCGCTCTTGGAAGCGCTGTCGGTTCACTTCTCCAGGGTCCGGCTTGGCTCGCTGATGCTCCTTCGCTGGCGTAAGGGGTGGCCTACCCCTCATACTTGTTGTCTCAGCTGCTGATGTCCTGGGCCTATGGGCTCAGGCGGTACCGGTGCCGGTCATCGCACAGGTTTTTCGCAGGTGCCTTCGCAAAATGGGCTTTCCAGTCGTCCAGGGCAGTCGTCTTTCGGGCACACTTTGTTTCTTCTTGGAAACTGGTTTGGAGGTGGAGGTGTTAGTTTTTTGTCGTCATTAATTTTCTTAGTCACTGAGTGACCTCCTTGTATTGGATCGTCATGGAATGTAAACAGTAATGCTTCTTTCTCTTTATCATTATTTGATAATAGGGTCACCGGCTTGAGTAGCGCTACACTTAGAGATTGTAATATTTTATTGCGCATTATTTTAAAAGATTCTATTGATGTAGTGTCAAAGATCTTTTCGCTCGGTGCCACTTTGAGTTTGCTGATATTAAGTATAGTCGAGAATTCCATTGGTGTACATCAATTCTTGCTATAACTTTTTTCCCATGCTTTAGTAAACATAGTGAATCTGTTATTCACAAGGTCACTACTTTTCGTACCTCGTCATTTACAATGACTTCGTATACGTTGGGCAGAGAAGCTTTATTTAGAGTTTGTCTAGGCAAATCTATTTTTTCTTTTTCATTTCCTGCGCAGGAATTTTTCTGTTTACTTTGGTTTCTGGTAGTGACTGTCAGAATTTTATTATTCGTTTGAATATTCATTAAATCCATTATGGTTATTCTTGAAAGCGCATCGGCTATATGATTGTCTTTTCCCTTAAGATATTCCACAGTAAAATCATATTCTTCTAAGTCTAATCTCATTCGCGTTAGTTTTGAGCTCGGGTTTGTCATCGAAAATAAGTAAGTTAATGGCCTATGGTCTGTCTTGACTGTGAAATGTCTTCCATAAATATATGGTCGAAAGTGATTTATTGGAATATTAATCGGATTATAGAGGTTATCTGGTCTCAGTATGAGCCAATCGTTTTCTGGTTTTAAATCTATTTGACAATTGTATTTTTTCATAAAATCTATGCCTATGATTCCATCACATGGAATAGGAAAATTTGATGTTACTAAATGAAAAGTATGTGGTATAGCATAGTTGCTTGAAAGAAGTTCTATTGATACTAATACCTTTGAGTTGGTTGTTCCTTCACCAACACCTGATATTTGGGTAATATTTTTATAATCAACATTGTTAAACGAGTCCGAAGTTTCTTTTATTAATGATATGTCTGCACCTGTATCAACTAGTAATGTATATAATTTATTTGTGCATTCATTTTTGAGAGAAACGAAAAGATTGAAATTAAGATTGATAGTATGAACCGTATTCTTTACTGTGTTTTTTATCTTAAGGGTCTTTATTGGTTTTCCGACGTGGTTTGTTCCTGTCGGACATTATTATTATTCTGTCCGTTGGTGTTCGTATTTGCGATGTTGGTGTTTCCACCACGGTTGTTTCCTCTATAATAACCACGACCTCTATAATTGTTGTTGGTCTGATTATTATAGTTTCGGTTATAACCGTTATTTTGGTTATAGCCATTATATTGGTAATATCCGTTATTCTGATAATTACCTCGGTTATTGCCCCTACCGCGGTAATTATTTCTGAAGTTGTTACCGCGATAGTTGTTTCCTCTTTGTGTGTACAGTATTGAATTTGCATTGCCTGTCATTTCAGTACTGCATTGTATGTACTTAGTGACGGCTTCATTCATAGTTGTGAAGTTGCCTGCCTCTAAAATTGTTTTTATGCGGCCATGCTCACAATTTTTAACCATTGTGGTAATGGCTTCATTTGTGCTGAATTTGTCAGCGTGTTCGGCTGGTAGGCCTTCGTCAATGTACGAGGCTTCAAGGAGCTTTTGTAAGCTGTCTATTTCTGATGTAAATTTCTCAGCTGTTTTGCCTTTCTGGCTTGTTTTCGCCATTTTTGCTTTGACTACATCGGATGTTTCACCGACTATAGTGTCTTGCAATTTCTTTATTATTGAATTTACTGTTGTTTCATTCTGTACTTTGTATAGTGTAGATCCAAATCATCGAATGTGCCTTTAGTTAAGTTAACCAACTTCAAGGCTGTTATGAATCTTTGAAGATGTATCTTTTGCCCGTTAAATTCCGGGATTGCATTCGAGATATCTTATACCTATTCATATATATTTATATATTCGTCTTCAAAATCTGAAATTGATAGAGGCTCTCCTGAGTATGGCTAATACCCTATTCTCAAAATTTGGTTGATTGGATAGAGTAATTCTTATGCAATCTGTGGTATTCATTTTGTGTGTTAATATATTTTATTTTTATTTTTATTTCAAAATTTCAATTCTCTTATTTTGGTATGTCATTGCCTACATTTACAAATTTTTGACTTTCATTTTTATTTTGAACATATTTTTATAATAATTGTTTGTGCTTTATAAATTTAAATCTTATCCAGATCGTTGGCCTGGCTTCTATTTATAGCTCTTTTTGAAACACACTTATTGTGGTACATATAGGCTTTATACAAAATGTATGCACTCATTATAAAAACAATTATTGATAATAATATGTTTGTTAGATCGGTATCAATAGTTTTTGATTCGATTTTATTAATTACATTGGCTGTGGAGTCCACTGTTTTAGTATCAATTAAACCAATTTTGGGTATTATTTCTGTAACGCTTTCAAAATCTGTTTTAGATATTGCGTTACTTTTCATAACAAAAATGTCCATTCAAATTTAAATATTTATACCCGTTACTCGTAGAGTAAAAGGGTATATTGTATTCGTGCAAAAGTATGTAACAGCTAGAAGGAAGCGTTTCCGACCCTATAAAGTATATATATTCTTGATCAGGATCACTAGCCGAGTCGATCTAGCCATGTCCGTCTGTCCGTCTGTCTGTCTGTCCGTATGAACGCTGAGATCTCGGAAACTATAAAAGCTAGAAGATTGGCATTTTGCATGTAGATTTTAGAAGTTCCTTCGCAGCGCAAGTTTGTTTCAAAATGCTTATATACGATTTTAAAAATTTAAATATTTCGGAAAAGTAAAAATGCAGTTTTATTATGTTCATCAATACCTATCGAAATGTAGAAGAAATTTTTTAAATCGGACCATTCGTTAAAAAGTTATGCGTGATCAAAGTTTCTATCTCCATCTCCCTCGCACTCCCTTTACCTGAGTAACAGGTATCTGATAGTCGGGGCACCCGACTATAGCGTTCTCTCTTGTTTCTTTTTATTTTGATATCTTTTAATTTTTCTTATGGCACGTATACTCGCAAGCTGTATTTTCGAAAGGCCCTTTACAATCTGCAGGGCACTTTGGTTTTCTAGCCTCCTTCATATCATTTTTATTTTTGTAGATATCTAATTCCCTATACGTGTTCTCTAATTCTTTCTTAATTTCTACATTTTCATCCCAGGATACTGGGGTAGATTTTTCAGCATATAGCTGCCTATTTAATTCTTTTACTTTTAAATTCAGGAAGTTCTTCTGACCTCCTCTCCTTTTTCTCTTATTATTTTTTTTTGTCTTAGGCATTTATTTAATTATGTATTTAATTAATTAATTAAATTTTTTTTTTGTTTAAATTTTCTTGTATGTGTATAAAATTGTTACATGTATCCCTACCTAGGTAAAAAAAATTAAGACCCGCAGCTAGAAACTGCCTGGTCTGTACAACTCTTGTTAATTATAAGTTTTTGCATCGCAGATGCATATAAAATAATAAAAAAAAAATTTAAGATGTGCGCTCTTGGAAGCGCTGTCGGTTCACTTCTCCAGGGTCCGGCTTGGCTCGCTGATGCTCCTTCGCTGGCGTAAGGGGTGGCCTACCCCTCACACTTGTTGTCTCAGCTGCTGATGTCCTGGGCCTATGGGCTCAGGCGGTACCGGTGCCGGTCATCGCACAGGTTTTTCGCAGGTGCCTTCGCAAAATGGGCTTTCCAGTCGTCCAGGGCAGTCGTCTTTCGGGCACACTTTGTTTCTTCTTGGAAACTGCTTTGGAGGTGGAGGTGTTAATTTTTTGTCGTCATTAATTTTCTTAGTCACTGAGTGAGCTGGAGTTATTGGCTTTTTATTTACAAAACTTGAATTAAGAAAATCAAGTTCTTTTGTAATTTTTGGGCTGTTGCCCAGGGCGGTGCTGGTTTGTTTTTATATAATAGCCACTTTTTTTTTTATTTTTTTATTGTGTTTTGCACGTCCCTACGTTTTGCCATAACTCCATCTCTACTCACTCAGATTTATATTTCCAGTTGCAGTTTGTATGAAGTCGTCATCAATTTCCTGGTCCTCTGCCCGTAAATGTGCTCCGCTCCGCCATGGGCAGATCTTTATTATTGAATCGTCAAATTGATAATGAATTACAGCTAGCTATTTGCGGCTGCGCTGCCTGCAAACATTGGCAGCGGCCGTCATATATATCGAAGTATATGCTCGCAATTGTATTTGTGCTGGTAGCACTGAGAGCGCGAGGGAAGTTGTACATGCATGCCTTGTATGTGTCTGCACTCAGGCCATGGGAATATGCTGACACTAGCACTTCCCATAAGTTGGGCTCTGAGGCGCATTCATATTTCGGCTGGCCGGAAAAGTTTAGCGGCCGGCGCTTTTGTATTTAATTAAGTACACTGTAATACAATGTTGGTGTCGGTACAGTGGGTACTCGCTACAATGATACATGCATACTACATTCCACTGGAAGAGCCCGCGGGCAGGCACGGTAAATGCGGTATAGGCGCGGCTGTCTGGGTCCACCGGGATCTGCCAGTAACCGCTTTTTAGATCCAGCGTCGAGATAAACTTAGCGTTGCGAAGTCGTTCCAAGATGTGTCCTACCCGCGGTAATGGGTAGGCGTCAGGCACCGAGTGAGCGTTGAGCTGACGGTAGTCCACGCACATGCGCACATCTCCTGTCTTTTTGCCGACGAGGACGATGGGTGCGTTGTGTGGACTCCGGGAGGGCTCGATGCGTCCGTCGCGAAGCAGTTCATCAACCTTTTCGTTAATGATTTTCTGCAGGGCAGGGTTGTTTGGGAAGTACCTCTGCTTGATGTGCTTGTCGTCATTCATGACAATCCTATGTTCGGCTATGTGAGATGTACCGGTCATATGCTCGAATGGAGCGAGTTCCGCTTCGAGAAAGGCTTGGATCCGGGATTCCTCGGGTCCTTCAGTGATGACCGTTGCTAGGCTGACTGTTACCTCTTGAGTTTGTCCCGGTGGGTGGGTAGTCGTTGGTGACTTTCGAAAGGGGTTGCTTTTCCGTGCTGCGGCGGCGTCGGCCAAAGGTTTTAAAAAAAAAGAGTTATCCACTGGTGACGGCGTGGGTCGGGGTCGCGGTGTTACGGTGGGGGTCTCCACTTGTAGTAGTGCCGGTGATCGTCGTGGGGTTACGGTAGGCGCGTTGACTTGTATTCGAGACGCCGATCGTCGAGGAGCTGCCACGGGTGGTACCGTGCAGCGTGGTGATGGTGTTGGTCCGACGTCGCTGAATGATAGCAGCTACTCGTGGGGTGACGATGGGTGGTTTGCTTCTGCTTGTTAGCGGCGGGGTGTAGTAGGAGAGAGACAACTGGGCTTTCCCACACTGGATAGTGGTCTTGATCCCGCAGAGGAAGTCGATTCCGCGGATGATCTCGTCCAAGGTGGACGGTAGCACTAGCAGTGTGGTCCTAGCCGTATCCCGTCCTAGGGTTACGGTGGTGGTCAGGGCGTGGGTGACGTCGGTGGTGGATCCATCTGCCAGGCCAATCCTCGTTCGTACATCCCGGCGGTTATTGGTACTCCCAATGTCGCCGGCTATTTTCGCGCTGATGAAGCTCCTGGACGCCCCGGTGTCCAGGGTGGCGTGAAACGTCTTCCCCTCGATACTGACCGTCGCCACGATGCGCCCCCCTTCAAACCGTAAAGGTGGGGTTAGTTTTGGGGTCCTTGGTGTGTGGTCCTCGCTGGTTGCCCGGATGGGCGAGGACTCGGTCCGTTTCCCGGGTTTCGGGCCCTACAGCATTCGTTGGTCCGCACTCCCCTCCTTCCACACTGCCAGCAGAACAGGACCTGGGGATTGGGGCACTCTTGGCGGAAGATTCCCGCAGCGGGAAATTCTTTCCTGAAGATTTCCCACGTCACGTCCTGCATCTGGAATGTGCGGTACCAACTTTCCGCTCTTCCCGTAAGCAATCCGGAGATTACCCTGGGGAGTCGTGCGGTATTGAATCGGTATGCGTGGCTTGTACTTCCAGGCGTTCGACAAATGTGAGCGGGTCGGTCTGTCCGTCGAATAAAATGCCCCAGCTCCGCAGTTTTTCCGCCAAGGTTGCGGAGGATATTTCCTCGCGTGCGGGAGGTTCCGCGTTTGTGTTCCTTGTCGGTCGGTTGCCTGGCGGTACTTCCAGTCCTAGGGAGGTGCTCCCGGTGTCGACGCCCCGTGTGCTTAGCTTCTGTTCCCGGGGTTCTTGTCCTCCCAGAGGGCTCGGGGATTTGTCCCTGGGTGTGGCTGCTTCTGGGAATGTACTAGCCAATTCCTTGGCTCGGTCCTGGAGTTCCGGCTCGAGGTCCTCCCGGGTGAGGAAAGTCGCTAGCCGACTGCGCAGTTCCTCGACGGTTCCCCCTTGGGGTAACCCGAACTCGGCTAAGAGGAGTTGTAGTTCCTCTTTGCGGCGATAGGATATCCACCTTACACCCATGGTTTCGTAGTGACAGAGAGCGGAGGGGGGAAAAAATTTAAAAAAATCGTACCGCTTGATTGCGTACGCGGAAAAATAATTCGGGGCGAGGGTACCGAATATTTTTAGGATTCGGGGGTCCTTGCTGAGCACGGTGCTAGGATTCGGGCTAGGATGCCGAATGTTTACAGGACTCTGGGGTCCTTTGATTGCGCGGTGCTAGGATTCGAGCTAGGATGCCGAATGTTCACAGGACTCTGGGGTCCTTTGGTTGCGCGATGCTAGGATTCGGGCTAGGATGCCGAATGTTCACAGGACTCTGGGTCCTTTGATTACGCGGTGCTAGGATTCGGGCTAGGATGCCGGAATTTTACAGGACTCGTTGTTCGCGACGATAATCCGCGCTTGAGCTGCCTTCTGGTAGCCCGGTGTGCTCCTCTTATAGTCGCCGTGTCCGCCGCGTTTGGGACAACGTGGGAAGCGACAGAGGAGAAAAAAAAATTTTGGGCAACCACACATATTTATATTTTCTTTCCCGTTTCCCCAGGAAAAAAATTTTTCCCGCGTGCTCCGCAACCCGACAAACGAGCTTAGCTCTGTCGTAATCCACGGCCGCTACGCGCTCCGGGACCGGCAATGGCTTCGGATCCGACATGCGAGTGCAAGACTCCGTCGTAATCCTGGCGTACGACGCGGTTTCGAAGAGGGAAAATGATATATGGAGGAAAATTCTATGTGTGTGTGTAACCCGCACTGACCCTGGACCCGACAAACGAGCCTAGCTCCGTCGTAATCCACGTCCACTACGCGCTCCGGGACCGGCAATAGCTTCGGATCCGACAAGCAAGTGCAAGACTCCGTCGTAATCCTTGGCCACCACGCAATCCGACCACGATCGGCAGAGAAGGGGGGTTTTTCCTAGATGGAGGCAAGAGAAAATAGTTCCCATTCCCCTCCTACGTTCACTCACACCCAAAACGCGGCAGGCGAACAGCTTTTGGGTTTTCAAATACTTGGTTTTCTTTATTTAAGTTTTGTTCGAGGGGTGTACAGTCTCCTTGTCACGCCACTCCAGTCTAGTCGTTTCAAAAAATATCTCGAGAAAATATATAGTGGAGGCTTACGTTTCCGTCCACAGCAAATCCAGCCAGTTGATTCCCCATGCCTCCGCAGCGGGAACAGGGTCGTACACTCCATCAACTTCGCCACTGTCGGTTGACATTGTATCACACGTCTTTCACGCACTTGTCAAATTTTCACGGCGGGGCGGTTTCCCGGGTTTTTGTCTCACGATTTTAATCTGGCACGCGCGAAGCCTCAAGAGTAATTGCCTTTTCTCCTCTTTGATATCAGCGCACGCACCCCATGCATTGCGTCGAAAACATCGGTCGGGTTGGTTGCAATTTGGTTCGATCGTGCGAAATTATTTTCCCCTTGCTCGAAAACATCGGTCGGGTTGGTTGCAATTTGGTTCGATCGTGCGACGAAAAGCTTGTGTGTGTGTTAGCTTTGTGCAGGTGTTCAAACTGTTCGAAGAGGGCGAGAGCGTGTTGGTTGTGCTCAGGCGTTCGATGGTTCAAATGTGTGCAGCTGCTGATGTTCGAAGTGTGTGTAGAAGAGAGCGAGAGCGTGTTAGTTGCGCTCCGGCGTTTGATGGTTCAAATGTGTGCAGCTGCTGATGTTCGAAGTGTGTGTAGAAGAGAGCAAGAGCGTGTTGGTTGCGCTCAGGCGTTCGATGGCTTAGATGTTGCGTACGTTGGCTATTAAAAAGCTAAACTAATACTAATATTACATGGCTACAAAATATTCCTACAAATATACAAAATAAATTGTGAGGGCCGTCTTACGGTTCCTCACAAGTGTAAATCGAACGTAATCACTACCGCCTACCGAGCGTCGCTCTTCCAACATTTAGCGGAAAATATTCCTAACTTAACCATTTTATAAGCCATTTTGAAACCATTTCATGTCACTGCTGAGAATTATCCCAAAGCCCATGCTAGCCTGAAGCGGGTGTTGATTGCCTTATTTTCATACCATTGCAGAGGGTATTATAATTTTGGTCAAAAGTGTGCAAGTGTATTTCGCTTTTGAGAAAATTGTTGAAGCTATCCAATTTCACGAATTCAGTGACGAGTTCAGTAAAATTCGGAAAAATAAACTGGTAGAAAAAAATATTCAAAAGCTAAATCCCTTTATTCAGGAGAATAAATTAAATTGACATTAGCACAAGTTGGGGGTTGATTATTGAATGCTTCTATCCCGCTCGAAGTCAAGTTCCCGTTGTTACGGTCTAAAAGCTCACAATTCATTAGATCCTATGTGTCATGCCTGCACATTACGAATTGTCACGCTGGCACTCGAGCTCTTCTAAGTCGTCTGCGCGAGAAAGTATGGCTAGTCAATGCTCAAGAAGTCTGCCGACGAACAGTTCGCTCGTGCATGTCCTACTTTTGCTGTCAGCCGTAAATCTAGACGCAAATCATGGGGAAGACTTCGAGCTTTCCACCCGTTTAACATCTGTGGCGTTGATTTTTGTGGCCCCTTTAGCACAACGTGGTAAGCTAATATACAAGTCGTACGTGGCCTTGTTCGTATGTTTTGCGTCCAAAGCGGTCCACTTGGAGCTAGTGTCTGACCTAACCAGCGATAATTTTCTGTTGGCTTTTCAAAGGTTCGTGAGTCGTCGCGGGATTCCGGAGAAGGTGTGGTGCGACAACGCCATCAATTTCGTCATACGCATCAAAAAAGAATGCGAGTTTGTGTTTGTACCGCCCAGAACACCCCACATCGGCGGACTTTGGGAAGCAAAGCACCTTGACCTCGGAGGAGCTCAGAACTCTCCTCACCAGCGTGGAGGCCGTGCTGAACTCCAGGCCTCTAGAAACCCTCAGCAGCGACGGCAAAGCCCTGACTCCCGACATCTACTAAGCGGCGGCCCCCACCGTCGAAAGCACTCCCGGACCAAGTTAACCTGTCCTGCCGTGGCGACGTGTCTTATCGGTCAATCCCAGGTTTTGGCAGCGATGGTCCCAGCAGAGGATAAAGTGGCACAAGGAGGACCCAAACATCGATGGCCGCCTTGCATGTGTTGGGCTGAAGGACGTCGTTCTTTCAGAGGGGCGAAGTTTGCTGACTTGGCGCGTTAATTTAAATATCATTCGCTCATTCGCTCTAGCGTATTCGCCCCGTCTCTCGCCCTCTTAGCTTAGCATAGGTTCTAAGAGAAATAATATGAAATTAAAAGTCAGTTTTAAATCGAATCCGATCATTACCACACTCCTTTTCGTCGCCGCTAAATTCGCAAAGTTTCAATAAATACATACGTCGCTATTGCAAATCCAAGTTTGCGTTTCTTTTTTAATACAAAATAGCTTTAACTTTTCAGCCATGTTAGTGCATGAATAAAAATCGGACCAGTCAAAGTCAAATATAAAAGTATGTAAACGATGTCTTACGAAAGCAGCAAATTCGTTTTACAGACTTTTCGGATTGTTTATGAAAAAAAAGGAGGAGGCTAGTTTTTTGGGACAGAAGAGGATGTGAAGGGCGCTGGTTCTTTAATGGTATTTTCCATTTTCACTATCTATTTTTGTTTCTTTTAGCTTCGTACTCTTTTACACATATGGCCTCGGGCCAACTTAAATAATGATACTTACCTAGCATGGAAAAATTAAAATTTTTCAACCTTCAAGTCATCAACTTGGTCTTTGTTACAGATATAAGCCGTAAATTCCATTGATACGAGGTCTGGGCAGAGCCATGAAAAAAATACATGTTTTAGCTTGGGCACCCGAATACAAGTTACCGTTTTTGGTACAACACTACCTTTTTTTGGTATTGCAAAATTTGTATCGGCCGGTAATCTGGACGTTAAGTCAACATAAGGTGCTGGGGCCACTACTTTATTTTAATCGGACAGAGCGGAAATTCCTAGCGGGTCCAGCAACTTCGGGTACCGAATCACTTTTTGCCCTCGATCTTAGTACCATTTGAGTGGCGCCTAAGATTGGCAGCTGAGATGGAAGCAAATCGCGGGCAGCAGGTTGCATGGCACTTGCCATTGAATGCCCACCGACCGCAACTATTTGGCGCTTGGGGGAATCGGGCTCAGCTAGCATGCGACTAGTGAGCGGCGATTCAAGCGCCACCAGCAGGTGAGCCGCCTAATAGATATTGCCTGGTTCTCATATACGATGTTCTTATCGCATTATTAGTAGTAGCAGGCAACTCCTCTTATATTTGACATCGCGAACCAGGCCAGAATAGCCAAGACACTTTGCGTGATCAATGTTATCAAATGTATGACAGGGAATACACTGCTGTCCAGCCGAAATAACTTTCTTGCAATTTTTCAGTTTTTAATTAGTCTACTTGGCACAGAAAAGTCAGGGCTATCAATTATAATTGAAGACAGTGCCAAGCAAACAAGTGGCCCTTACGACACCAAGCAGTGCTTGTTACGCGCGGAGCCTAATAGGCGTAAAAACGAGATCGCGAGAAGTTAAAAGCACAATGTAGAAGCGGACAGACTAAGATTAGAAATACGTACGAGACTAATACTAATACTAATTTTGTGCTAAGTAAGATAAAATTAATGATTTTAGGCTTGGCAAAGAGTCGGTAGTAGAAATAATGTGGTATAGTCTATTATAGTCGTTACACAGTACTCTAAACGGTTCATGCATATCAAAGTTAGATCTACAAATATTTAATGTAAGAGGAACATAGTTCCTGGTAATTCTATTAGGCACGGAGAAGCTTATGAGACCCAGTAACTCGGGACTCTCCACATCCCCGTGAATAAGTTTATAGATAAAAGTTGTGCCAAGCATCGTTCTACGGTTTACTAAGGATGGTAGATTAATTAGGATAAGTGTACTAGAGTAGGATGGTAAAATAAGGCTAACATTCCAGTTAAGGCCCCGTAGAGCAAATAATAAAAATTTCTTTTGCACAGACTCTATCCGGTCTATATGTACACCATACTGAGGACTCAAAACTGCAGAACAGTACCCCAGGATTGGACGGACTAGTGAAATGAACAGAGTCTTTGTAACATAGGGATCATCGAATTCCTTTGACCACCTTTTAATAAATCCAAGTACTCCCCTGGCTTTATTCACCATAGAAGTAATATGGTCACAAAACTTAAGTTTAGGGTCAAGGAGGACGCCAAGGTCATAAACATGCGTAATTCTAGACAACGCGCAACCACCCAGCGTGTACGTTGCATATTGTGGGTTCACCCGAAAAAATGTCATTACTTTGCACTTAGCGCTATTTAAATCCAAAAGATTTTCACAACACCATTTTTGAAAAGCGTTTAGGTCAGATTGTAAGTCTGAACTGCTAGAAATTTCGTTATATTGCAGGCATAACTTAACGTCATCTGCGTACATAAGGACACGCGACTTTGTCAAGACTAGAGGGAGATCGTTTATAAATAAAGTAAAAAGAAGTGGGCCAAGTTGGCTTCCTTGTGGGACGCCTGAAGTAACTCGGATCAAATCAGAGATCGAGTTTTTAAAGAGGACTCGTTTAGTCCTACCACTCAGATAACTTGAGATCCATGTTAGAAGATCACGTGGATCTTCGGGTGGCTAGTTCTCCTGACGCTAGTCTACGCTAATCATGAGCTACTGGCACGAATGTGACCTTGATACAGACGAGCAAGGGTGGAGATCGGCTTTGATGATAGTTGTTTTGAAAATTGTCTTTTTTTTGAACACTTTTGGGAGATGAGAGAGCCATTCATTGAAATCGCTCACTAAATGTCGAGTTTTAAGGCCTAAAATCGACAGGTGCCCAACGAATGAAACGTCTAAATTCGCCGTGTTCTTAAGTTGTGAAAAAAGTTTGGTAGGTTCGTGGCTTATTGTTCATTTTCGGTGACCTGTGGGAGAATAATCCTGTAGTGGGTTGAGAGACCATTCAGGGTTGTAGAGTTGTCTACACTGTGATACCCTGGACCGGCCCCTAGTTATACTCTGTTACTCTGATGTGCTTGCTCAGAGTCGGACTCTGCTATTAGTTTAATACTTTGCGACGCATGTCGTCTTTACAGAGATGCGGAACATCCTGGAACAGCTTTTATGGGGACCGCCTTCGCCGTACAACGAAAAAGCGACGTATGTTTGGAGGTAGTTGTCCCAAGCAACAATAATTAAAGAGGCGATTCGGTGAGTTAACCCTTCGTACAGGCAGATCTCCCATTAATTGACTTACAACGTAAGGCTCTTCTCCTAATTGAAACCGCGTGCGAACCATAGTAAAGTTAACTAACCATGAAGGGTAGCTCGATACGAAATCTGAAATACCAACTTTGTGGGAACGCTTACCCACAGGAATGGGTTGAGGCTCTTAAGGATGTCCCCAGCAGAATCCCAGCAAGTTGTTCAGAAAGCACCACAACCACGTCGTTCGGGTATCCCTATCCGAAGCAGTACTCGATCACGCCAAGAAGTCAACCGTTTCCGGACCCCAGAGTTCAGAAAGCGTAAAACTATTAAAAATGTATTGGAATTGTAATTTAAGGGGAGAAATGTGATATGTAATGTAATATCTTAGAGTATTGTATTTCATCCCTTATTAAAATTCTTTTAGTGGACCTGTTTGTAAAGTTATCTGAAATGCACCTTCCTTGAGGCACTCCTAGGCAAAAGGAACAAAGTGGCCACTGTCTCAATTGTGACCTCAGATTACGTCTAACATTGGCTACCATCTCTGCTTCAAATAAGCATTCTCGCAAAGCATCGGAAATGGCGAAAACCGCGTCATCGGATACATTACAATTTTGTTTCCTTTGTTTAATAATTTATTTTATATCGTCAACACTTAAACACATACAACTTTAAAATGATGGGTTGCTGCGATGAAACCCACAACAGAAAGTCAAATTTGGACGGGTAAACACTACTCTTTACTGTGCAAGCTGATTTAATGCAATCTGCAATCATTAATTGAAATGTTTTTTGTGGTAACTGTGCAGTAAGGCCTATTGCTGACTGCTTCTAATATTCTGATTATGTTCTTTTAGCCGTTCGACCGTATCCGGAGGCATTACTTGGGCGCGGAGCATTTCGGAAATATTGTCATCCTCTTTATCATTCAGGGCTCGATGTTCTGATTGCAGAATTAGAATCCTGAGGACTGTGTTTAGGTCAGCCAAAACTGCTGATAGAGAGTTTGATCTATGGCTATTGAACGACTACGAATTTAATTGTTGTATTCGGCTCCCAGATACGATTACACCTACCAAGTGACATGAGTCTACATTCGTATTATTACCTCGACTACTGTTCGGTAGTGTCGCTGTATTGAACCAGTTACAAGTGCTGATTTAGCACAACCTACAATTAGGACAAGTCCCGTTAGTTAAACTTGACCTATAAAATCTATGTCTGCAACTGGATTGTACTAGAGCATCTCATCCGATTGGCTATTGAACATGCGATGACATCAGCTTTTCTATCACTATTTATGGACTACGTTATTTAAGACTTAATTCCTAAGACATATTTATCGGGTAGTATGAATTATATTTTCCAAATAATTTAAATAGCAAAATCACAGAACAATCCAGTGCTATGAGTCACGAAATAAATTAACAGTGTAAATCAATCGTCTTTGACTTTAAAGTGTTCTGTTGCTGTTCTTGTGCTCTGGCGTCTTTCTTTTGTGCGTTGTCCGATTGCATCGTAGTGCTTCGTGCTGTTTGTGCATGCGCAAAAAAATACATTACGCGCCCGGTCTATTCTGCTAAACATGACTCGTTGACTGTGTGTAGCTCCCACAGGGAAATCAAAAATAAAAAAAAATAATAAGAAAAAAAAATTATTTTGTTGTTTTATTATTTATCAAAATATTCATTTGAGATATAGGCATTATATACTATATCAGAATTACGCTTTTAGTTTTATTAAAATCGGACAACTATATCAACTATGCCATAGACACGATGGCAAAATGCATTTTAGTAACATAGACATAGAAATTCAAATTTTGTTGTTTTGCAATAACTGCAATGGTACCTTTCTATTTGTATATATTGTATTATTAAACAAATACATAATATTAATAAAAAAATATATTAAATACCTTTTCGATTCCAAAAATAAATAAATAAAAAAAATAATCGCAATGGCAACCAAGGATATCGAAGAGCTTAAACACAAACGAGATATTTGCATTAAAAGTATAAACCTAACGCAATACAACTTAAAAGACGATAAGTTGTCTGTTAATCCAGTTGAGCTAGAGTGTCGTTTAGAAATCCTAAATATACAAGAGTTAGAAGTGCAGCTTTTAAAAATTCATTACTGATTTCCATTTTAAATAAGGCTAAACAAAATATTGTCGAAAAACCCTTTTCGCGGGCAAATCGCCCGCTTCAAAACCGTCTGCCGAGCGTCGCGCTTCCAACATTTAGCGGAAAACACTCCGAACTTAGGCTTATATAAGTCTTTTTGAAACATTTCTTCACAAAGATGATACGCTACATGCCATTCAGAAATTCAATCATTTATTATCGTGTTTAGCTGGAGACGCTTTAGCAACAGTTAGGGCATTTCAAGTGACTGCGGAGAATTACCCCGAGCCCTTGCTAGCCTGAAGCGGGTGTACGATAATGATTGTCTTATTTTTTTGACAACATTTCGACACTTTTTAGTTGGCAAAAATTTCAGCTACAGCCTTGAGAACGCTCAGAACGCTCAACGACACAGTCACAGGGCATTAAGACTCCTTGCTGTCTATTGGGGATTAATACATCTGGTAATGATGCAGGTCGATGCAGGAACTGAAAGAAAAAGGGAAGAGCAATTAGACTTCGCTTCCTCTTTGGAGCGAGTGTGAGGCGACATTAAACAGGCGTTACCAACACATGGTAGCGGAAGAGGGTTTTTAAGTCGAAAACTGCTCAGCAGGTCCAATCTAATCCTTAGAGGAATGGAACGACACTGTACCATGAGTGTATTGCAACTCAGCTGATCATCAAATTGGAAACTGCGCTTCCTTCTCAGCTCTTACAATTCGGCAAAGATTTGATTTCGCTACAAGAGCAATTTTGCATTAAATGCCTTCGGAAATGGTGCAAATCGAACAGATGAAGAGTGAGCAAATCCTTACACCATCCGTTGCTGCATATATATTCCCAAAACACAAATCTCGCGTTGCCACCCCCTTCTCAGCCCACGCTCATGCAGGAGTCTCCATCGGCTTCGCATGTTTTGCATGCGACTGCCTCGGATAGAGTCATTCTTGCATCTGCTGTTGTGAGCGTTCTTTTAACTTTTATCTGTTGGCCAGATAAAGCAGGGGCCTGATCTTCCCATCTTACAAAAACCGTTCTCGGGTGGATACTGTCTGAAAATAAAATAAATTCTGACAAAATGGTACATCTCAGATGCCAAGAGGAAACGTTGGACTTAATTGACACAACACTGCAGAAATTTTGGTCTGTGGAGGACTTGCTGTCCAAGGCTAAGTCCATACTCCTGAGATGCAACTTTGTGAACAACACTTTGACAAAAATATTCAAAGATTATCGTCTGGTAGCTTTTCGGTTCGTTTGCCGTTCAAATCTGATCCAAATTCTCTTGGCTTATCATATGATGTTGACCAATGCAGTTGCTTACATCGTGGGAGACTTTTAGGGCAACGCTTCTGCAGCTGCCAAAAATTAAGATATCGTGATTCGCCTCACAGATCCGCAAGTCCAGATTAAAATATATTGTGAATTTCGCTCGAGAAAATTGTTGAAGTTATCCAACGAATTCAGTGACGACATTATTAAATTCGGAAAAATAAACCGGTAGCAACGAATATTCATAAGCTAAGCCCCTTTATTCAGGAGAATAAAATAGATTGGTGTTTCTCGACATTGTTGGTTATTGAATACTCATATGCCGTACGAAGCCAGATCATTTGTGTCATACCTGTAGGTTACGAAATGCCACGCTGGCCCTCGAGCACTTGTAAGTCATCTGCGCGAGGAAATATGTCTAATTAATGCTCAAGAAGTCTGCCGACGAACAGTTCGTTGTAAGCCGCAACTTTTGTTCCAATCATCGGGAACTTGCCAGCAGATAGAAATCGAGCTCTCCGCCGGTTGAGCACAGTCGTATCCGTGGTAAGCCACCGTAGAAGTAAGTTTGGAGTCCAAAGCGGTCTACTTGGGGTTAGAGTCTGACCACTGATGGTTTTTTGTAGGCCTTTCAAAGGTTGTTTAATTGCCAAGGAATCCCGGAGAAGGAGTGGTGCGATAACGCAATCAATTTCGTCGGTGCCGATCGGCACATAAGGGAGTTCCGAGGCCGCCTGGAGGAGTAGCGATCGGCTTAACAACGTACGCGTTGAAAAAAAGATGCCAGTTTGCGTTCATACCGCCCTGAGCACCGCACTTCGGGGACTTTGGAAAGCAGCTGTGAAGTCTGCTAAGCACCTGTCCCTGGCCTAGACCTCTTAACTGCGAAGGAGCTCAGAACTCTCCTTACCTCACTGCAGCAGGACAATAGGACCATGTGGTACTAGAAATACAACAGCCCGCTGCCGACCGAGTAGAGATCTGCATGGGGACGCAAGTCATTTATTGCTATATCGCTTGAAATCCTGCCACCGGGTGTGGGCATCGACACCGATATCAATATATGAACCCTACGCCTGCACGAATCTATATCTCATGCAAGGTCAGATCTGTCAGATTTGCAGGTCAGCCAGGAAATTGGCCGACCTTTTATTGTCCGTTTACTGAAACAACAAGCGTACAACTGTATGGATCTGGAGAACAACCAACGCTTGCTAATGGCGCCCAAGGATGAAGCTCGTAAGACCGTCAACGCGTCGCTAATTGCAGGCAGTGACGTCGACCACGTTGATTGTGGAAAAATTACCACTTAGTAAGGCCACAAAATTATGATATGGAGTCCAGGCGGTTTGTAGAGATTCCTTAGCTTATCGACGCCATTCGATAGCTTCTTCAAGAAATATTTAAAGTATTTTTGTTGTTGACCAGCAGGCCAGATTTTGTCTTTATTATTTATAATTGAGAGTGAATTTAAAAGCTAGTGAGTCGCGGCTGCGCTGCCCGCTTATGCCGGCAGCGGCCAGGCAGCGGCATGGCCGCGGCGATGAACTGAGGAAAAATATGCTCAAACATATATATATTTATTTTTATTTTTTATTTACACTACACACTAAAGATTATAAATAAAATATCTTTTATTTATTATGCACTATTTGCTTTTTATTTTTTATATTATAATTGTTATATTATCCTTTTCTCCTATTCTTTCTACCTTATATGGTCCGGTATATCGAAAGTCTAATTTATGTCATACTTTATTTTTTAATAAGACCAGTTCTCCATTTTTTAGTTTGAGGTTTAAGATAATTTTGATGTCTCTGACTTCAATCTGGCTCTTTTATATGCCTGTTCTAGTCTCAATTTTGATTCCTTAGCGTAGTCTTCTATATTATATAGTGGATCTATCCTATCTATACTATTAAATTCTTTCTGACTCTTTTATATGCCTGTTCTAGTCTCAATTTAGATTCATTAGCGTAGTCTTATATATAGTGGATTTATCCTATCTATACTATTAAATTCTGTTGGCAAATATGAAGTTTTAGCGAAAACTAATTCATATGGACAAAAATCTTCTGAAACAATATGTAAAGAATATATGCCAAACGGCCAATCTGTTTTGTCAGATAAGATGTATGATCTAACGTATTCGTTAAATGTTCTGTGGTTTCTTTCTACTGTTTCTAAATTCTGATGGTGGTGTGCATTAGATGTTATGTTTCCAATGTTTAAATACTTACATAAATCGTTAATAATTGAATTCTTATATTGTCCCTAATAAACGTCTTTATTGGACCGTACTTTAGAATAAAAGATTCAAATATTGCTTTTGCCACTGTTCGTGCACTTTGATTTTTTATGGCTTTTATTTTTGGCCAAGAAATATAATTTACAGAATATTCTGCAAGGGTATAGCAAATTCGGCTCAGCCCGAAGATAGCTTTCCTTTCTTGTTTTAATATGGGCATAGAAATCGAAATGTAGTAGATTTGTAACAACTGCAAGGATATATAAACTTCAGCTTGCTTCCTTTCTTATTCTAATTAACTTTAGTACACTGGATCTTTTCAGTTCCGTTGCTTGTTTGCAGGACATTGCCGGTAAAACCGTGTTTCGCATTCACTTGTTTAAGTAAGTCGAACCCCATAATACCGTCAAAGTCTTTAAGGTTATTTAAAATAACATTTTTTAATACACATTTTTTGTCTATTTTGGTGAAGCCATGTATTGACTGAAAACATTCTCCGCCGCCACGATGCCTTTCAGCCCCGGGAGTGGAGTGATATAATTTTTAAAAGTGCCTCTATTTGAAGTTTATTTTTTGCTGAAACCCTTTTTGACTGCCCTTTTTGCCATGTTGTAAGCTGCTTAAATCTGGAGGAGGAGTCCACCTCAATTGCCTATGATGCCAGCCATCATCTGATTATTCCCTGTGCTATTATGTGGACTTTGACAGAAAGAACCATTTTGGTTGTTGGCTCCTTTCTGGGTCTTAACGAAGTGCGGGTTTTTTTTATTGCCCCTAGATATTGGTTCTGTTCGTATTTTTTCCAACCTGCTTATCGCTGGTTGTTATACTTAAACTTTTTTCTTCGCTCTGTCGGGCAAAAGTAGCCGCAAAGATGCCCATTTCGTTACTCGATTCAGCTTCTTGTGCTCAGTTGTTGCAAGTTCCGTGGCTGTGCCGGAAAAAACGGCTATTTTCAGCGATTTTTTTTAACCCAAATATGAACGTATGCAAAGCGTCTTCTCTAAGTTGTTCGTTTAGGACGGCCGCTGCGGCTGCGTTGTGTGTCATGATAGTTTTGTTAGTTAGAAGCGTTAGCTTACATTCTATTGCATCGTAATACTTGAGCAGGGGTACTTCTCCCTTTCTTGACAGGCTTCATTCCAATACAGCCTGATAATGTCAGCTGCCGCCTTCATAGTCCACGAATACTTTATAGGCTGCGTTGGCAGCTTGTCTCCAGGAAACATAATTTTTCAGCTTACCGTCGAATTCTGAGAATGACTTGACCATGTCAAGGGGTTCGTCACAACGTTTTGTGGTTCTAGTTTAATTTCTTTGTATGTTTGAATTCGTGGGAATATTTGAATTCGTTAATGAGTTTAACTCCCTCATAACTGCGACCAATTTTTCATCAAATAGATGCTGTTGTTTTTGGAGTGCGACGGCTATGGCGGCCTCCATATTCGCAATTTCTTTTGCTGGCATATCTAGTGCCTGCAGTTGGGTTGCTGAGCTTGTAACGTTGAGAACGCTGTCTCGAATGGGCCATCAGCCTCAAATTGTTGATAGTTTTTATTGACCAATCCATGGCTTTGAGTAGTTCAAGAGATGTTTAAAAATTTATATGATGTATTAAAAATTGTTTTATTCTTTTATTTTACTTACATTAAAAAGTTATGCTCATTATGATAATTAAGGAAAAAAATGGTCTATTTCTGAACTTAGCTAAACACAAATCTAAAAATCTTTTTGCAGAAATAAATCTAGTACAAAACAAGAAAGGAAAGCTAGCTTGGTTGGCCAAAAATAAAACCCATACAAAATCCCAACTTCTAACTTTAAAAACAACAAAGTTATAGCATTTTCAATCGCTCAGTTATATGGTAGATATAGGATATAGTCGGCCGATCCTTTTGAAATTTGGTAGGTCGGATTGATTGGCCAAAAATAAAACCCATCCCAACGTTCTAACTTTACAAACACTAAAGTTATGTCATCTCCGATCAATCCGTTCCGACTTATATACTGCGTACAAAGGAACGAAGGGTGTGTGCAAAGTTTCGATTCGATATATTTAAAACTGAGAGACTAGTTCGCGTAGAAACAGACAGACGGACAGAGGGACATGCTTATATCAACTCAGGACGCGATCCTGATGAATAATATATATACTTTATAGGGTCGGAGATGTCTCCTTCACTGCGTTGCACACTTTTGACCAATATTATAATACCCTCACAAGCCTACAAAATAATATCCCTTCCCTAAGATGTTAACTTGTACTGCTCAGATTTATGGCTAAGCGCCTTAACCGCTATGCTATGGAGTGTGCAGCTTGGCCAAGTTTGATTTATTATTTTTAATGATATTTCTATATCTTTCAAGGCGATTTTCGGTCTAAAAAAATTGAACAAAATTCCCGTCTGGCGAAGTCAACCGACTGAGATTGTTTTTTACAGTTTGATTTTTGTCACAAGTTAAATGCTGGTTTTCTTACATTTAAAAAATTGTTCGTTCCTGATTTCAAAAGCCATTTTCTCCTTTCAAAAATTTAAAATGATGTTGTTGCAATTGTCCTAAAAACGAGATCGAATTTCATTTTCTATTATAAAAAAAAAAGTTTTTTTTTGTTTTAAATTCATATCAGAATAGAATTTTGAAATTCAAATGCACATTTTTCTTGAATCAAGAAATATTTTTCTTGTTAAATATACACACGACCCAGCGACTATTGACATCCAGTTTTGCGGACCATTTTTATTAAGACTCAACACTAGTTGATCCTCTCAGTACATTTGAAAAATGGCTATGTAATTAGCATAGCAGGGAAAACAAAGAAAAATCAATGATAGGCAACCACTATCCTATAGTAAGAATAAATAACATATTTTTACCTTCTGCAACCGAAGTCATATAACTTGTTGTACTTCCAGACAGGAAACACATTTGGGTCAGCCGCAATCAAGTTCAAAATGGTTACTGACATCTGAATTGTTCAATTAATAAATGTTTCCAACTCCGATTAGAGTACAATATTTTACAAAGCCAGTATTCATAGACACAATTCAAAAAACACAAAAAAAAGAGCTTGGAACTATATCCGGTGCGACCTGGTACATCTGCAGCGAAAATGAGATCAAAATAATCCGCCAGTAGAAGCTGGGAAAAACAAAAACCCCCAAACAAAATCCACATTTGCAAATTCAGAGAAGAAATGACTTACAAGACCGCAACCAACGAGGCACCCAGTAGCTTAGATTTTATAGATTTTTCTTTTTCCCGTAACGAAGAAGATTCAACCAATAAATTTTTAATATATTTGCACAGCCCTCACAGTCTGGAAAGAGAAAGATTTGGACAAGCGCAAAACAGTTTGCTATGTTAACCCTGCTGTTTGCAAAAATATTTCAAGTTTGTCACGGAACCCCTTACCAAAGTAAAGTTCGATTCAACAAGCCTCTGGACCTCAGGAGCAGCCCTGTATCTACTACAAGCGATTTGGATAAAACGCTCAAAAAAGCCGCCTGCCATTTTCCCATGTCTCGAATTCTAGCTAGAGGTGCTGACGGCCGACCACAGCGGCTAGAACAAAACCGGCAACACCACAGTTCAGCCAGCTGTTTCAAAGGAGCAGCATCTCCACGTCACCGATCGCACATCCCACATTAGATTTCTCATTGACCTAGGCTTTGAGGTTTCCGTTATACAGCGAACGCTGATTAAACCAAAACATATTTGTATTTAGCAGCAGACAATCATCAACATCTATGGAAAGGACGTCACCCAGCTGAACTTCAATCTCCGCCAAAACTTCACATGGAAGATTATTATCGTTGACGTGCACACTGCTCTTATTAAAGCTGATTTCTTCTCCAAATACCAACTGCTCATGGATCTCAATAATCAACAATTAAAAAATGTCTGTTTCAGTTTCCACTGAGCAGGGTATGTCCAAGATTTAGAAACTCCTTCATGAATTTGTTGACGTGAGAAAGCCATCGATTGAAGCAGCCAGGCAACATGACGTACGCTAACATTGAATAAAATGGGACAGCAAAAGAAAAAAAGTTTTACCCATAGCTAAAAGCGACATTTAGAAAACAGCAGCTTATGCATCCTTTATGCATTTCAACAGCGTCCAGAGAAAGCATCGTCACGAAAGCTGCGACATTTGGCAACAAAAGATTCGGGGAATGCATTGCCACACGCTTTTTATACCCTTGCAGAGGGTAATATAATTTCAGTCAAAAGTTTGCAACGCATTGAAGGAGACATTTCCGGCCCTTTAAAGTATATACAGTCAACACAATATTTATTCGGACACCCGTGATTTTGAATTTGATTCATTTATAACTCAACAAAAACGTAACGAAAACAAACCATTTATATTTCATCGTGAAGGTTAACATTCTTAGAATATATTTTAACAAAAAAATAAGGAACTTTCAATAGTAAAATTAGATATTTTCTTAAATGAACTTGAAAAGTCATAATTTTACGCACAGAAATTATTCGTACACTTCATATAATATTAAAAAAAAAACATATTTCTTGATGTTTTAATATTTTTAATATTTGGTGGGTCCTCAACTAACATCAATGACAGCTTGTAAGCGTCGACCCATGCTTTTTACCAAGTTGCTTGTCTCATTAGCGCTAATTTGACCCCATTCAGCCATCAATGCAGTTTTTAAGGACTCCCTGGACGAAATGACGTGCTTCCGAATCCTTTTCTCAAGAATATCTCACACATGTTCTATGGGATTTAAATCAGGTGACTGGGGAGGTGTTTTCAGCTGCTTGCAGTGATATAAAAGCCACTCTTGCACCAAAGACGAAGAATGTTGTCTTGTTGAAACAACAATGTCTTCGGATCTAGACCAAGTTTTATATCACTTGGAATCAAATTTTCGCTTAAAATGTTTTTGTACATATTCTTATTAATTTTGTCGTCAATAAAGACCATTTGACCGACTTCTCCTACCGATACACACCCCCAAATCATTACATTCCCGCCACCATGCTAAACAGTTGGAATTAAGTTCTTCTCATTCATGGCTTCATTTGGTTTCCTCCACACTTTCGAGGGCCCATAGTGTCCAAATATGTAAAATTTGGATTCGTCGCTAAAAACTACGTTCTCCCAAGACGAATCCGGGTGGTTATATGCAGTTTTCCAAACTCCAAACGCTTTTTTTTTTTTATGGCAGAAATTAATTGCTTTCGACCAGCAACTCTGCCATGTAAACCAGCCTTGTACAGGTAGTTTCGGATGGTTTGGGCCCAAACTTTTTTTATTTTCGCTTGCTCTACATTCTTTTGAATTGTTGTAGATGTTGTTTTCGGATTTTTCAGGACTGTAGACATAAATTTCCGTCCCTCACGTGAGTACAGAACTTTTACCTTCTAGCTTTCTTGTGATTTGAAGCTCATTATTCCGTTTTTAAGTATTTTTGGATTATACTATGTATTAGGAAGGTGATTTTCCATTAATACGACCGATTTCGAGATAACTACGATTTTCCAAAAATTAATTTAAGATAGGTTTTCGAAAATCTAGTGACAAATCTTGAACTCCTTCCATTTTGACCAATCGTATCAAAAAAACACATAAAAACTAACAAAAAACAAAAAAAAAAGCACGCCGAAAATTACTCCGAAGTAATTTCAACTAAACTACTTTAAAAAGAATCGCCGATTACCGTTGAGTTCAGAAATAAACACAATAAATGAGAAATGTACGAATAATTTTTGTGCAACATTTTAGCAATTTTTTTGCTTTTCTTTTAATATTTTTAAGGCTAATTTAAAAAATTACATTTTTGTCTGTGTAATGTCTTCTAAAAATCACTGTTTCTATGATAAGTACAAAAAAACCTGCTAAAATTACGAAAATTCCGGCAAATAAGCTGTTAAACTTGATAATAGACAGTGTCCGAATAAATTTTGTGCTGACTGTATATTCTTGATCAGCTTCACCAGGAGAGTCGATCCGTCTGTCCGTCCGTCCGTTTTTCTGTTTAAAACTTTTCCAAAAGTTGTCTTTCTACTGCATGTAATCTATAAGTCGGAATGACCCTGATCGGGCGACTATATAATATAATTCCCATAGGAACAATCGGAATAGAAGAACTTTGTTTATAACTTTGTTTTTTTGTAATTTGGGATTTGGTAATATTTAAATACTATGGAATTACGGTTTATATTGAATTAAAATCGGACATCAATGTCATTTAGGACCATTAAAAAAAAAAATTAATAACACACGAGGATTTGCCGAAGTTTGCTTTCTTTCTTGTTTTCCTATAATTTCAAAACTTTGTACTCCACGCTAGAAAAAAAAGTGTATATATACGAAAATGTCTAAAATGCCAAAAAGCAACAATAACTACGGACAGAAAAAGGAATATGCATCTTGTATATTGTAGCCATTCCTATTGCAAATACTGCGGCTAAAGCAATATTTAATATATTATGCATATTTTGAATATACAAATGACCCATGCTAATTATGAAAATGTAAAATATAGCATATACTGCATACCACAACCAGACAGTTGGAACAGTTAGAAACTTTAACGAATACGTGCGTTCTTATAGATCGGTCGATATGACCGATTGGACGTATGGCTTTACAACTTCATCTTTGGTTTCAATATCCAAGTGCAGCCAAAGAAAGTGGACGTGTTTAGCGCGAGCTGAAGAAAGTGGGTATATTAAAGACAAATAAAATATAAAATCTAAATTGGTGTATTATAAAATAATTATAATTATTATAATTTTTTACTATATCAGAATTACCCTTAGTTTTTTTAAATCGGACAACAATATCATATAGCTGCCATAGACAACGATCGATGGCAAAATGCATGGCAAAACCGACATAGCTTCATTGTTTTTAGTAATATAGGCATAGAAATCGAAATGTAGTCTGTTTGTAATAACTGCAAGGGTGTATAATAAGCTTCGGCTTGCCGAAGTTTGCTTTCTTTCATATTTTTACAGCTTTTACCAATCCATTAGTCGATCAACGGTTTGATAGGTACCATGGAAGTTCGTTTGGTCCTTGATGAACAAAAATGTATGTGTAGAGTTTCTTTGCCAGCGCTCAAAAATACACAAGTCCAGATAAAGAACGAGGAGCCACCTTGACATGTAGTTATGCCGTTACAACAAAACTACCGGTAATCTCTAACAATGATTGACAGATTTTACTGATGACCAGAAGTTGTGCCTATATCAAACATGACGGCCTAGACCTAATGATTGCTGGACTAGTTGGATATCTCGCTTTTCTCGTTTTTCCAAAAACAATATGTGAGGAGTCTTAAACTCCCCATAAATCCCGATTCAGGAGATCGGCTTAGCAACAGCGAAGGAGACAGGAATAACGGGGAAAGAAAGGGCATCCAGGTCAAACGGGAAATATACGGACCTTGGACCCTCATATGGCAAGGGCAACGAGGTCCTACGGAAAATTGGCGGACTTTGGACCTTTACAAAGAGGACGCACCGTGAATGAACGGTACTGCAGTGGACCCGAGATCGGCGAGGGAAATAACGGCACCTCCTGCGCCTATAAAAGGACGGCGCAAGAGCAGCTCGGGACATTACGAGTGCGAGAATCAAAGCGAGTGCGTGAACGTGGAATAAGTAGAATCGAAACCAAAGTGCCCAAGGATCAAAATCGCAGAGTCGAGACGCCGAATGACGACAAGTCTACAAGGCTAAGGTTACAACGCTGATATCCAACGGTGCTATATCGTGGTCAAATCGAATGTAAATCGGCGGCGGCTTAGGCTTTTTATTGTCCCCTACGATGTATTCCGGAGGTATATCATCGGATTTATCTGCCAAAATATCAAATCTGTTTGCTTCTATGGGCTTCTCTATTGTAGATTGTTTTGAGGTGCTGAGCTTACGTTTTATTTGTATATACCGATCCATACCAGTCTGTACGGCTGTTTGCCTCTCGCTCTCTCTCATGACTGGCGTACAGTTTTCGTCGATCTGAGTACTAGGCTTTAACTTTGAAGCTCACTTTCAAATCATTTTCTCTGCAATTACGTAAGGCAGTCAAATTTGAAATGATTACTAATTTTTCAGGTATGTACTTAGTGTAAATATTTATATGTTGCCAGATATGTGCGCCCAATTCTAACAATTTGTAAATGTAGCAGGTGATGTTTTCGTTTGGGCTTTTTAAAGAAAGTTCAACTTTCAATACAGTTTTAAAAAAATGTTTAACTTTGTTAAGTGAGTGTCTATATCCATGGTGTAGAGTCATTAATTGGGAATTCAGAACATATTGTCTCATGGTGCGCTTCGTACGACTTTTCGAGTAATTTCATTTCTTAGGAACCAATCTCTTAATTAAAAACGCATCCCTGCTGGAAGTGTGGCATAGGAAAAAGGGTCTTCGAGAAATAGAAGATGGTATATTCACTTTTGTTAGCAAGCAAGTTGGTCCCATTATTTTTGAAGAAAATCAAAGCGTCTTAAAAGAGAAAACCCGAATTTTTTCACTCAATTTATTGCAAAAATGGCGAAAACGCCAGAGGATAAGTTTTTAACAAAATATTCAAAGTGGATGGAAGGTAATCTTAGCTTGAATTTGATGCATTCTTAATACTCATAAATCCCAACTTCCTAACTTGAAAAACACCATAGTTATGGCATTTCCAATCGTTCAGTTATATGGCAGCTATAGGATATAGTCGGCCGATCCTTATGAAAATTGGAAGGTCGGATTGATTGGCCAAAAATAAAACATACAAAATCCCAACTTCCTAACTTTACAAACGTTCAGTTATATGACTGCTATATGATATAGTCGCCCGATCCGGCACGTTTCGAAAGACAACTTTTGGGAAAGTTTCAAGCAGATAGCTTTACAACTGAGGGACTAGTTTGCGTAGAAAGGAACGTACGGACAGACGAACGGACAGACGGGCATGGCTAGATCGACTCTTTTGGTGATGCTGATCAAAATTATATATATTTTATATGGTCGGAGATGTCTCCTTCTCTGCGTTGCAAACTTTAGACTGCAATTATAATACCCTCTCCAAGGGTATAAAAACCGCTGAACGTCCAAAAATATCATTTTGGTTAAAGGTGCAAGAGGGAAAAGAAATAAAGCTATTTATCTCTCAGCGGCCCAAAAGCATAATGTTGGTTTGCTGATTCAAGCAGTCAAAATGTTCATTAAACTGATAAGCAAGCCCTTTGAGCAGCCTGTGCGTTCTTCGGCAGAGGAGACTTTGGCTTTAATACTTGATCAAGACTTTACAAAAAGAGCAGTATAGTGCAATTCGAGAGGACACAAACTGTAGGAAGTCAGATATTTATCCAAATTATAAAGAAGTAGCCGAAAAAGAGGATTGCCGACACGCCAATATTGACATAACGGAAACCGTGGCGAAAGTTTACCTTCAAGATCTTTTGGATCATACAGTAGCTCGGATAGTAGCTTATCAAGCGGAATTTATTGCAGCGACAATTTACGATCAGCACACAAATTTCCTATCTGCAGAATTGATTTTAAGATATGGTTTTGATGGAAGCACGGGATAAGCTGTACAAAGAAATTAAAAATCAAACCATTTAAATTTAAAAGTTGATTTTTTTTAATTTACTGATAATTATTTGCTAATTTAAAGTTCATAGCGGATCTATTATTGTGATTTTTCCTACATTTTTGACATATGAAACACTTTTCTCTGACAAGAGGCACGCCAGATGGTATTAATGTCATTTTGTCCTCACATGTAAACTCCTGCAATCGACTTTTGCGGGTTTTTTTATTTTTTTAATGTTCAGTGAGAAGCGCACGCCAAAAGATTAAATTTTTTAATCTTTGCGCTAGGGTTCACCAAAAGTTCATTTTAGGTGGTTGGCAACGTGAAGTAATTTTCTGGTATTTTTTCGTCGATCTGAGTACCGAGGTGAAAAAAAAGCCGGACGAAAAGTGAACGCCAGCTCTTTTCCTTTCGCTCTCTCTCATGACTGGCGTACAGTTTTCGTCGATCTGAGTACTAGGCTTTAACTTTGAAGCTCACTTTCAAATTATTATCTCTGCAACAAAATTACGTAAGACAGTCAAATTTGAAATGATTACTAATTCTTCAGGTATGTACTTTGTGTAAATATTTATATGTTGCTTGATATGTGCGTCCAATTCAAACAATTTGTAAATGTAGCAGGTGATGTTTTCGTTTGGGCTTTGGAAAGAAAGTTCAACTTTCAATAGAGTTTTAAAAAAATGTTTAACTTTGTTAAGTGCGTGTCTATAAATTATAAAGAAGTGGCCGAAAAAAAAGGATTGCCGTCCCGCCAATATTGACATAACGGAAACCGTGGCGGAATTTATTGCAGCGACAATGTACGATCAGCACACAAATTTCCTATCTGCAGAATTGATTTTAAGATATGGTTTTGATGGAAGCACGGGATAAGCGAGTTTCAATTAGGCATAACTGACTGCCAGTTATATCAAGCTTATTCGTCACTCTTCGCTAAGACAGTTGCGCCTCTTCGCCTAATAGATTCATCAGGCAATGTTTTATGTAATAATGATACTCCTCAGAGTATACGATTTTGTCGTCCATTAAAACTGGATGTTTTAAATGAAGTTGTTAAGAGAGAGCAAGCTGAAATACAAAATTTAATATCATCTAAAGTAATCCTAAAAAATAATCAATGCTTGTTTGTAAAGCTCAGTCTGCACTTAACTGTAATTTATGGCAAAGTACTTAATGCCTTAACGGAAACAAAATCTTTCCAACCTTGCTCCATATGCAAAGCGACGCCAAAGGTTTTCTTGGAAACAAAAATTTTAAGTGCCTTCAGTTTGTTCCTGGAGAAGCTGGCGCTAAAGGTTGATCAACCAAAACAAGGTTTTTCCACAAGGTTTTGGTTCACTTCAGACTCATCTTAGAACAATACGTTTTTCCAGTCGGCTATTTTGCCGAAGAAGGTACAGAGTTCAGGAATAAGTATTATAAATCCGACAGACTCCACCATGCGAGAAAGCACAGTCGAATCTCCAACTTCGGAGATTCAATGATTCAATGAATTTGAAGAAGCGCGTCCGAAAACATAAGTGGCTTTCTCTTCCACCAGAAGTAATTCAATTGTTATTATGCGAATATGAACCTGGAGACGAGTCTTTAGATGTCGATGATTATTAAGAAAAAAACGACTATAATTTTTTGTACATACAACATTGAAATTGAAAATGAAAAGCACATTTAGTAAAATTTATAATAACAAAAAAAGTTGGGGATCACTTTTCCAACAGGTAAAGGTATGTTGAACACTATAAAAAAACCTCACTGAAATAAGTTACATAGTTCGCGAGCTATTAATTTATTCCAAATAAGAACCGAAAGCTAACTTTGGGGGGTCTGTCCGTCTGTCTGTCCGTCTGTCTGTCCGTCCGTCTGTCTGTCCGTCTGTCTGTCCGTCTGTCCGTCTGTCTGCCCGTCTGTCTGTCCGACTGTCTGTCCGTCTGTCTGTCCGTCTGTCTGTCCGTCTGTCTGTCCGTCTGTCCGTCTGTCTGTCCGTCTGTCTGTCCGTCTGTCCGTCTGTCTGTCCGTCTGTCTGTCCGTCTGTTTGTTTCTACGCGAACTAGTCTCTCAGTTTTAAAGATTTCGAATTGAAACTTTGCACACACCCTTATTTCCTTTGCACGCAGTATATAAGTCGGAACGGCCGTGAAGTAAAAGTAAAGTCAGAAAGTTGGGATTTTCTATGGGTGTTACTTTTGTCCAATCAATCCGACCTACCAAATTTCATAAAGATCGGCCAACTATATCCTATAGCTGCCATCTACTACTGAACGATCGGAAATGCCATAACCTTGGTGTTTGTAAAGTCAGAAAGTTGGGATTTTCTATGGGTGTTACTTTTGTCCATAAGGATCGGCCGACTATCTCCTATAGCTGCCGTATAACTGAACGATTGAAAATGCCATAAATTTGGTGTTTTTAAAGTTAGGAAGTTGGGATTTTTTATGAGTATTAAGAATGTATTAAGAAACAGAAAGACGGACATGCTTATATCAACTCAGGACGCGATCATGATCAAGAATATATGTACTTTATAAGGTCGGAGATGTCTCCTTCACTGCGTTGCACACTTTTGACCAAAATTATAATACCCTCTGCAAGGGTAACCCATGAAAAATTAGGCGATTTTCGTGAATTTTTTTTAAAAAGAAATAACTCGATAGATGTTTTGAAGTTTTTTGCCCATAAAATGTATATTTTCAGCTATATTTTAAGATTTTTTTTTACAAAAATATTAAGAACTAACGGAGGTATGTGTTGTCTTCGGAGGTGCCAAAAAAAAGTTCCCCAACTGCCGACATGATTCCGGGCGAATGAGTAGCTGAAACCAAAAAAATTCAAAATGGCTATTAAAGTTCAAGGTTAGGAAATACCTACAATCCCCTACGATTTTAAAAAAATACCAGGAATTAACAAAGTGACGTAGTTCTGAAAAAAAGTTCAAAGCCAGATTGACAATTTTCAACCAATCAAAAAGGTCGTACGATTTTAGGATTTTACGAAAGACATCTTGAGTAATATTTTCAAATCAAGATTCTTGACAGATTCACTGGAGGGGGAGTACTTTGTGACTTTATGTTCTGGCAGCACCAATAAAATCCTGCAAACTGGGCAATATATAAAATCGAATTTTAGCAAAGCAGTGTCAATACGACAAGATAAGAGCAAGCAGTGGGTGCACTAATAATAGTTATGTTATAGTACATACATATATGAGCGTCTTGCAGATATACAGATAGACGGATATGGCTGGTTTGACTCGGAAACGCTTCCTTCTCCCTATTACATACTTTTCAATGAATCCAACTTACCCATTTGTTTTAAAAGTAAAGATAATTGAGAGATATTAAAGAAATTTAACATTTTAATTTTTTAATTTTTTCCGTCAATATTTTGTTCTATTTATAGAAACAAGTATTCCATTAAAAATCGTGTTTACTAGCCTCTTAATATACTCCCGAATATCTAGGGTTAAATGGATTTAGGCATAAGTTTATTCACCAAAATTGCTCAGAGGGCTCAAAAAATTATGTTGTCACTTTTCGGGTCTAAAAAATCGAAAAATCATTGAAGTGCTAGGAAAAACGTTCAGAACCGGAACAAGCAAAAAATCTTTTTAAAAGCCACACAATTTGTTTTCATTATTTAAATTAAATACGTTTATATGTACATATATACATACTTGGAAATCCATACGTCCCAACTCTGGCGCATGCTCAGTTAAACAAATAGGTAACATAAAATACAGTGCGAATGACTTACGTTCAATCGGCACGGTTCGTAAATTATATTAGCTAGCCGCGGTAAAATTTGACTACAATTTCGATTACCATTTGTGTAACCAAACTTATAAAAAAACATACTCAAAATTATCTATATCTTATAAATTTCGTAAAAGAATGGAGAAGCTTCGTGATTATCAGGGGATTACGGGTCGATTTCATCAATGGAGGGACAATATTAAAGAAACATACGAGGGGTTTCAAGACAAAAACACAACAAACTTAATTGCCACAGTTAAAAGTCAGCTAAAAGGAAACGCCAGTGCCAATAAAGACTATTCGCATGTATTTAGGTAAGAATGTTATTTGTGTTACACCGAACCCAAGTATTAAAAGTAATCAGTGAAAACGCCTTAGTCAAGGGCATTATTATACCCATTACTCGTAGAGGAAAAAGGTATATTATACTCGTTTGAAAATATGTCACAGGGAGATGAAGCGTTTCCGACCCTATAAAGTATATATATTCTTGTTCAGGATCACTAGCCGAGTCGATCTAGCCATGTCCGTCTGTCCGTATGAACGCTGAGATCTCGGAAACTATAAAAGCTAGAAGATTGGCATTTTGCATGTAGATTTTAGGAGTTCCTACGACGCCCACAAGCCGCAAGCTGTGGCCACAGTTTTGATGTTATTATGAAAATTTTAATTGATATGTATTTGTTTCGTCAATACCTATCGATTGGCATTATTAAACGCTTAAGCCTGGCTAGCGCCTACATTTCCGCCTTTCATGGCCTGTGGTACCAATGTCTTGGGGTAGATGGCGCAATACAATAGCGCCATCTAACGGATGACTTTGGAACAGCTGGCCAAGGTGCTCAACAGAGTCAACGTTAATTCTCGATAAGGATTTCTATTAAAGGAAATTGCGATGGTTTTCATTTGTCAATACCTAACTATATCCCAAGATCTATGCAAATCAAATCAAGTTAGCCAAATTGGAGGTCTGAGTGTGTATGCTGGTGCAGGACAAAAGCTGCCTGCGCTAAAGCATCGCTGGTGCTGATACTCGTGCTGTAAAGCTGCCAGCTCTAAGAGATCGCCTAATTCAAATTGATAATTTGAACTTTTTGTCCTTTTTTCCTGTAATTTCCTCTAATTCACATTATGTTAATGCAAAATCTAAAGTTGTTTAGCTGAGTAACGGCTATCTAATAGTCGAGGCACTCGACTATAGCGTTCTCTCTTGATTTATATTATTAAGCACGAAATTAGTATTAGTATTTTGACTTAGTCTGTCCGTTTCTATATTGTCTCAGCTTGGTGTCGTAAAGACCATTTGTTTGTGTTTATTAAAGTGCATCAAAGTCAGTTTCGAATGAATATGACAATGCATCTTTTTGGCTGAGCTCCCATGGCTACTGAGTGCCAATCTAATCTAACTGCTGTGGTAAAGCCAGGAATGTCACATGTTTCGTATGAGTATGCGGCCACATACTCATACGAAGCATGTGACATTCCTGGCTTACGAAGCATGAAAAAAAAGATTTAATGTGGCAGCGCAGGCTTTTTGAATTATGAAAAAAAACAGAAAAATTCGGACTATTTAATAAGCAATCGAATTAAATAGCGAAACGGAATTCTCGGGGATGGGGGAACAAAATGTCCAATTATAATAACACTGGAAACTGCTTTCGGTCAACAGTATTTATCTGGTTTATAATTAATTTTAAAACCTTTAATAATTTTAAAAATTGGTGTCTATGAAGCCTTTTCCTTCGAATTAATAAAAACTGGCATTTGTTCATATTCATCTGGATTATTGTCGTTTAAACTTAAAACTTTAATTTGAGAAGATATTTCTGAAATCTTCCAGGTTCCCTGTAGGTACACAAAAATACGAACTCGTTGTTCTGTCTGAACGCATTTATTGCTAGCTTCTGACAACGTCATTCACAGACAACAATATACGGCTTCCTGTTGCGATATCTCAGTGCCAGAAATAAATTTGTGACCGAGACGTTGCAGTTTTTGTCGAATGCATGAATTGCCTCCAAGCAATTTTCTCTATGGTATACAGTATTTAAAACCTGCTCTCTAGCTTTGTCTTCGATATTTTATCGCCCTAGAGAACGACGCCTTGTATCGACTGTTTGATCACCCGCACGAATTTCGGGATCTGGTATTATCTAAAGTATTTTGAACATGCTCACTCACACGAACGGACGGGCTCAAGCGACTTGACCTACGAGACACAGTATTCACGCCTAGTTCTGCATTCTAATTTAAGGCATATGAGATTCTGAATTGATAGAGATATCTCTCTCTATCTTTGCATTCTCTGTATTATTCCTATTTAACCAATTTCTCAATATATGGTTCCTAAACCGCTAAGAAGCGGTTAATAATAATATTAATAATACTAATAATTAAAATTTAGACAAACAAAAAGACAAACTTATACTTTAGTTTTATAAAACTTAAATAAACAGGCAAATTTATAATATTATAAGGTAAGGTCTTGAAAAGGATTTAAGCTTATAGCACTATTAATATTATAGAAGTTTAATTGATAAAAATATTTTAAAAAACGTTATTCTTATATTTTTAAAAAAGGGATAAATTAATAAATAAGAAAATATTTTGGAACTTTGAATTGTAAGTGCGCAGTTAAAGGAAAAAAAGCATAGTCTGCTACTGAGTGAGGTCTGATCGTATTCCGCGAACTGAGTGAGAACAGAGGCAGGAGCAGAGAAGAAATTGGAAAAATTCGATTTGCGGCATAGAGACGAGCAGAACTTGCTGTGCTTTGAAGAATAAATAAAAATGAATCCATCACCAAACGAGCCTCCGATATCAGAAGTGGGATCGGCTGAGCCTAGAGTTCAAGATTCAAATCAGATCCTGACAACTCTTGAATCACAGAACCGGAATCTAATGAACATTTTCACTGAGGCCCCGCTCAAGGGAATAATAAAAGTATCCGGTGAGTCAATTCCATTTTGCTTCGACTCAGGATCTGAATGTTCGTTGGTCAAGGAAAGTGTTGCAGACAAGTTTAAAGGAAAGCGACTTAACAATATTGTGAAACTAAATGGCATCTGTAACGACTCTATCTATAGTACAATGCAAATCCTTTCTAATATTGTGATACTCAATACATCCTTTCTAATATTGTAAAGTTTTGAACAGTATTGCGTAGAAGCTTTATTGCACGTTGTAAGGGACTAATACCTAAATTATTATATTTTGATTGTGGCCGAAACTAAGGACGAAGCTTTAGATCGTGCGTTAGATTGTGCTAGAAACCTTGAGCAAGGCTGGATTTTCATTCAATGTAAAATGTTCCTTTCTTAAAACTAGGATAGAATATCTGGGGTTTGAAGTGAGCAAAGGACAGATTCGCCCTAATCCACGCAAAATTCAAGCGCTGACAGAATTGCCATCTTAAAAAGCGGTTACGCAATTAAGACAATTTATAGGAATTTCGGCAGTTTGTACCAACATTTTCAGAGACCTTAAAAACACTGTATTCGCTCACTTCAAAGAAAAATTCAGATTTCGTGTGTCTGTTAGAGCATGAAAGAATTCGCTCGAAAATAATATCCGTTTTAACCCAGGAGCCAGTGCCGATGGTAGGCTTTTCTACAGTCGTTTGATTTTGACAAGAGGGGATTTAATGACCGCACCATAACAGATGGACATGTAATAGCGGGGGTCGGTGGTGACCGCACCATAGCAGAAGGACATGCTGTGGCGGGGGTCGGTAATTTGGTGTGAATGAAAATGCACAAGTTGATAAAGTTCATAAGTTAGTATGAATTCTTAAGTATGGTTAAGAAAGAAAAGTAATGTAAAGAATGTTATCAAGAAAACTATTCGTTTATGTTGGTCTAAATGCCTCAAATTATGTGAAGAAATTTTAATGAAAAGAATAAAAATGAATAAAAACTGATATGTGAAAATTGTGTGACTTAAAGGTAGCGTCATTTAAAGTAGGCGACGCATAGGCGGGAGATATTTTGGAACTTTGAATTGTAAGTGCGCAGTTAAAGGAAAGCATAGTAGCAGAAATTTAGGCAGGAGTAAAGAAGGAATTGGTAAAATTGAGCTCTGCGTTCTTGGAGGTCAGTTCGATTTGCGGCATAGAGACGAGCAGAACTTGCTGTGCTTTGAAGAATAAATAAAATGAATCCGTTACCAAACGAGCCTCCGATATATACATACATAAATATTTTAAACTATACAAATGTGAATTGCTTTGGATATTAAAACACAAACTAAAATTCGACCTAAATTAGTGCCAACTTAATTCCCTCATTTTCGTCGTAGTGAGCACCAATTTGGGGTATTGCTAAAAAGCTGAAAAAAACGTGCAATTTTCA
>JAYMZC010000320.1:6050414-6359156 GCA_036346975.1 Drosophila prolongata
AGTCTTATTGTCTTCTATCATTATTCTAGCTCTTTTGTAAGCTATTTATAAATTTAGATTCCTTAGCATAGTCATCTACATTGTAGAGTGATTCTATTCTATCTATGCCATTAAATTGAATTGGTATGTTTGATGCCTTACCGAAAACTAACTTATATGGAAAATAATCATGTGGCAAAGAGATTGTCGTATTGAAAAAATAGAAGTACACGTCCCAATCAGTGTTACCTACTGAAATGTAGGATCGAATGAATTCATTAAAGGTTCTATGACTTCTTTCTACTGTTCCAACTGTTTAGTGGTGGTGTGCAGTAGATTGTCAATTTTTATGCATTTGCACAAGTCTTTAATTATTGAATTTGTATATTCTGTTCCCATGTTCGTAATGAACGTCTTCATTCTTCAGAACAAATTCTTCAAAAATAGCTTTAGCTACAGTTTTTGCATTTTTATTTTGTATTGGTATGGCTAATAAATATTTTGTCAAATCGCTTATTAGTGTTACTGCATATTCGTTGTTCGATTTTGGTAGTGGACCAATTGTATCCACAAATATCGAAAACTCTTTGTGGAGTTTCAGTTATACTTAATGGGGTCTTGGTGTTTTTAGTCGTTTTAGACAATTCTATATAGCATCTTTTTCTTTGGTATTCGTTATTAGGGTCATCGGGTTGAGTACCGCTACTCTTAATAATTTCAGTGCCTTATTGAAAGATATTTTCCCACGGTGCCACTTGGCTGATTTTTTAATACCGGATTTAATACCTGGTTTTCAAGCCTTTCAAAGAATTGACCTAAATCAATGGTTCCATTAGTATACAAATCGCTAACATCATATCTTGGTGTAATTTTTATTGATGATTAAATAAACACAAATTTGTATTTACTTGTAAGGTCACTACTTTACGTACTTCATCATTTTGAATGACTTCCTATACTTTTGGTAGAAATTGCCTAGGCAATTATACTTGTTATTTTCCTGCGCAAGATTTTTGTCTACGTGTTTGTTTTGTAGTGACTTTTATTATATTTCCAGTCGTTTCTTTTAATTCTTGGATGGTTATTCTTGATAACGCATCCGCGACATAGTTATCCTTCCCCCCAGATATTCTACTGTAAAACTATATTCCTCTAATTCAAGTCTCATTCGAGTTAGTTTGAGACTGGGGTTTACCATTGAAAATAGGTAGGTAAGTGCTCTGTGCTCAGTTTTGACAATGAAGTGTCTACCGTAAATATATGGTCTGAAATATGTTATTGCCCAATGATTTTCTGCCAATTCTGGTTCTGTTGTACTTTTATTGCTTTCACCCTTAGTAAACGATCTTAATGCATATGCAACTGGAAGTTTTTTTTTTTTTTGTAAATTGCCTTGCTATTTATTTATTGAATTTTCTCCTTTCGGATACTAACAACATGTGTATCAAATCTAACTAACAGTCATATGACTGGTACTGAGTAATGCGGCCTTGAGAATTATTGCTGGGTTGGATCGTTGCGATGAAGGCGGTTTCTGCTGGAAACCCGAGACAACCCTCTTGCTAAATGATTGGGGTGCACAGAGAGTTTTTGTTTGTAGGTCGACTTTTGTTTGTCAATTTCATCTTTTACTGCAAGAATGCCGAGTTCTAAGTGGATGTTTTGGCTGCGAATATACGGTGCCCCAGTGATAGTCCTCAGGATTTTCGATTGTGCGCGCTGTATGATGTCAATGTTGCTGCTGCTCGTGTTCCCCCATAGCTGGGAGCCATATGTCCAGATAGGCTTGAGAGTAGAGTTGTAGAGCAGGACCTTGTAGTCCAGACGAAGGGGCTATAGAATGTTTAATATCCACTGGAAGCTGCTGGCTTTTAGTTTTAGATGTAGTTTCTTGCATTCGATGTGTCTTCTTAGTCGTCTGTCTAGGTGGACGCCGATATACGTTACTTCGTTGACTTGGGGAATAGGCGTACTATTCAATGATAGTGGAGGGCATGTTTGCCTGTTGAGAGTAAACGTTATGTGTTTACATTTTTCTTCATTTGTTTTAATACGCCAATCAGATAGCAACCTCCCTTGGGCTCCTCGAGCAACTTAGGATTGCAGTGTCGTCAGCGAACGTAGATGTAGTTAGCTGCTCGTTTGTAGTAAAATCCGCTCTATATAGGACGAACAGAGTAGGCCCAAGTGCGCTTTCTTGCGGTTCTCCAGCTTCGATAATGTAGTCTTCAGATGTTGTTGTGTTGCACCTCACTGCGAAGACTCTGTTGTACAGATACGACTCAAGTAGTTTATGAGTAAGATACATCGAGGAATATGGCTCTGCGATATTTCCGATTCTCAAAGCCAGTGCGGACTTCTGATGTTATTCTGTTACCTTGTTCGATTGTACCATGTCTTTGAGGGAAGCCAAATTGATGTGCCGAGATAACATTGTGTGCTTCCAGATATGGTATTATGCGTGTAAGAAGGTATTTTTTGAACAATTTAGGCAGACCTCTTCCCTTTGCTGTTTCAGATCGAACAGTAAGCTATTTTTGTGGATATTGTTGAATTTTCGGAATTATTTTCAATATGCCGCGTGAAATTAAGGAAGTTAAACCCTTCTTAATAAAGCACGTCGTTCAGATGCTCGTGCTGTAAAAATAAAGAAGAATCTGACAAACACTAAATTTAAGATCCGTTGTTCACGGTTTCTTTATACTCTTGTCGTGCAGGATAAAGAAAAAGCCGACAAAATTAAGCAGTCTTTACCACCAGGACTGAAAGTCAAGGAGGTGAAGAAAACCATCATAATTAAATGAAGCGCCATCTTCACAATTTATACTTAACACATTAAAAGTATGTTAACCGAAATTTGTGTTTTAAAAATAAATTGACTTAATACAGCCAAAGTGAAAGTCTATATTGCCAAAAAAAAAAAAGACACGATAGTAAACTTATTGGTATGTAGGATGAAGGAATTTTGTGGTTTTTTTCCGGGCTTCAGTATCATTATGATAGTAGATTTTTCCATTGGCTCGAATAGTAGCCGAGACGTATGATCCCAATGATGAGTTTACAAATAGCCTCAATAGTAGAGTTTGGAAGTTCAATTATCATTTTTGGTTTTGTTAGGTCACTGCCCGGACCCTTTTTCGGTTTCAGATTCCCGATCACTTTCGCGAGAAATGGACCAGTGGCAGGGTTCGGCAGGAAGACGCTTTGGAGATGTGAAGCAAAAGTTTCGGCTCTATCTTCGTGGCTGCGGGCCCAGCTACCTGATGGGTTTCTTATCGGAGTGACTGTTTCGATTGGAGAGCTCAGATTTGGGTAAGCCCTCCTCAGAGGATGTTTTGTACTGGTTGGTGAAAGTTTTCCAATGTACCGCAGTTGTGCATTTTCAGCGTCTTTCTTCAGGGCTCGGTTTAGTGTGCGAGTTGTTTCCTTAAGACGTTGTTTTGAAGATGGCTATCTGTTGGTTTGCTAAGCACGTCGCAGACGCCTCTTTTCCAGTAAAAGGAGTTCCAATTGCAGATTAGTTTTGAAATACTTGATTTGGGTTCGGCTGGAAGACGCTTCGGAGATGTAAAGAAAAAAAATTTCGGCTCTATCTTCGTCGCTCAGGCCCAGCTACCTGATGGGTTTCTTATCGGAGTGACTGTTTCGATTGGAGAGCTCAGATTTGGGTAAGCCCTCCTCAGAGGATGTTTTGTACTGGTTGGTGAAAGTTTTCCAATGTACCGCAGTTGTGCATTTTCAGCGTCTTTCTTCAGGGATCGGTTTAGTGTGCGAGTTGTTTCCTTAAGACGTTGTTTTGAAGATGGCTATCTGTTGGTTTGCTAAGCACGTTGCAGACGCTTCTTTTCCAGTAAAATGTGTTCCAATGACAGATTAGTTTTGAAATAGTTGATTTGCACATCCTTCGGTTGTGGTGTTGAAATAGTGGCTGCTACCACGAGTACATCTTCAAGAGCATCAGTGGATCTTTCGATGTCCGCTTCGCTGTTGAGCTGCGGGGTTAGTTCGATGTGAGAACTTACATACATTTTATATTTTAACCAGTTTGTTCTGTGCGATGCCAGTCTCTGTAGTTTCTGGGCTTTGAAGAAGAGTTATTAGCACTGGCGAATGGTCTGATGAAACGTCCTAAAGCTTATTATAAGCAAAATCTATTAAGTCTGGGACCTTTCTGGGGTCTGTGGGGCTACCTGGGGAAACATAGTCCAATTTGTTGCTCAGTTTTATAATTGCATTATATAATTGGGAGTCACGAGTCGTGATCCCAGTGGGTATGTTTGGCATTAAAATCTCCTCCTGCTATGAAGCGATCTGCAAGTAAGTTGTAAAAATCCATGAATTGTCCTTCAGTAATTGTAAAGCGAGGCGGGCAGTAGATAGCGGCTATGGAAAGGTGTCCGTTACCTGACTGCACATTGTTATACGTGGCCTGCAAGTAATTAGTTGCAAACCTTTATTGAAAGTGATGCATGATGCGTTCCCTGATTAGGAAGCCTGTTCCGCCGTGGGCTTCACCGTCTGGATGATCTGTGCGGTAGAAGTTGTAGCCTCTTATTTGGAAATTGTATTTGATTGTGAGGTGCGTCTCTACCAGTAGCATAATGTCGATATGATTTTCATGCAGGAACTGTGTTATTTCATGTTTGTGCCGGGACACGCCATTAGCATACCACATGGTTATTCGTAGATTTGCCATCAATTATCTGCAAGCAACTATAACACCATGTTCTAGTTTTGAACCAGTGTTTGCATGGTCTATGATGGTTATACTTTGTTGCATAGTAACCATCATAGCTTCTAGTGTGCTTTGTGACTGTCCTGGGACCTGCTGAACGTATCCTAGATTAGACTGGAGTGGGTTTTCCGTTCCTGTTCGAAGGGCTTCGCGTATGAGAGTCCCTTCTGGGTATTTAGCTGACCAAATTAGGATCTTGCAGCCGTCCCGAATTGTGGCCGTTTTTCCTTCAGCGCTCGGCTCGTGCGCATCAACTGGGTCCGGTAGAGTGCTCCGGTGATCGTTCTTGTTGTGTCTGGCAAGAATCTTCATCCAGCAGAGCCTCCAAATCCGCGTCTTAAAACTTTTTCACGGGACCCGGTCGATCCTTGTCTTCCACGTCAAACTCGCCATTCTTAAATTTCGCAAGCCATTGTCGTCTTTTACTGGTACACGACTCGCCATAAGTTTGAATAATCATTCGACGCGCTTCAGCTGCCGTTTTTTTCGAAATGAACGCGAAAAGAAAAATCTCCCGCAATGACGCTTATTCGGTTCGTATTTCGACATTTTTGCGCTCCAACAAAATGATAGACAATGAGAATACACAAACGAGACAATTTAGAGTTGTTGACCGATACTTTAGCTTGCCATGTGGCGTTGCCGATTAAAATTTCTCACCGATTTGCAAAGATGGCACCACTCTATCAAAAACGACGGTTTTATACTTGTACACACAATAGTTTATACAAAGTAATTATTATTCCATTAAATAATGGAATGGAACGAATTGTGTAAGTCCATAAATTAAATAAAAAACCGTTTTTGACAAGTCGTATAAGTCATTGACACAGAAAAGGCCCATCCAAGGGCCACTGTGACCATACGCGCGATAATATTGGTAGAATGTTTTAATAAAGCACGAACAATAATATATGAACAAAGGAATTCATTAAATAAAAGCTACGACACAAGTATCAAAGCTTTTATACAGGTTTCAAACAAACTTGATTTCAGTAAAAGAAAAATTTAAATTAGAAATATTTATACCTACGGTACTTAACTTTCCGCTGACCATCGAAACTGATAATAAAATATTCGACTTCACATTTTTGGAAATAACCCGCATTAAGATAACTACTGATGGGAGCCAGTACTTACATATCTTACAACAGTACATCCAAAAAAAATTGTTTTTCAGAATATCATATCTCATTTTGAAAATTATATGTTTGTACACTTGGAGCACCAAGAGTGTCTTGTGACACTTGTTCACTTTTTCTCACCTCTCAGGTAAGCGAAAACTTTCGCACATTTTGAAGTTCAGGAGCCTAATTTCACTTTGGAAATAATTATTTGAATTCGTTTTTTTCATTACTGTGGAAAGTAGGCTTAGAGGATTAAATGATTTTCTTAAGACAAATCTGCTGGCGTATAAAAATATTTAAGAAACAATAAAATTTATATTTAAAAGTTGTTCTTTTATTGATTTACTGATTCATGCAGGCTATTTTTCTAATTTTTTCCGTATAGTTTTTTAATCAAGAAATAAGCTATTTTCAGGAATTTCTTTTTGAATAAAGAAAAAACAGGTATACTTAGGTATATTTATATATAAGTTAACATACCCAGTTCCCACAAAGACAAATTGTCAAGTTGCAGGCCATATCCGGTGGCCAACGCGCGCAGTAAGGAAACCGCCGGAGCGAGTGATCGCCACCGGCCGGATAACTGCTGCTGACCTGGCGCTTTATTGCTGGCGCTTGGAACACTTACTCAGCGGATGATCGCCACCGGCCGGATACCAAGTGCTGACCCGGCACTTTAGCGGCAGCGCTGCGACCAGGCAAAGTCCTCGAGCCGCGGCCGGACCGGGACCATAAGTTAGTCTAAAATTGTACTCCTCAACCTTAGCTGTGTTTTGTAAAATCAAGCTTTGTTTATCCTCTACCTTAACAGGTTAAGGAGAAATAAATAATAAACTAATTATCACACCGTGTCTTTATTATCCTCTGCCTTAACAGGCTTTGGAGAAATAGGGATTAAATAAATATCATACCAAAACTAAATAACTTATATGATATATTAAAGATAATTTTGTAAAACTTTCAAAAGTTTTGAAGCATTTCCGGAAGCAGGACACAGGGCGACGTAGGCCAATGCGCGAAAGTAGGAGTGTAATTATGGAATGGACTATTTCTATCGACGTTCAATAAAAAATAACAAAATTATATTTCCATTTATATTAAGCTAATTATATTTTAATATTAAGAGTTGAATTCGGGAATGACTAATGTTGGTTTCTTTTCTAAACAATTTTTTTCTAATAATGGGTAACGCTTTTTTTGATATATTATTTGCTTTAAATTGATTTCCCAATTTTCTTTCTGAAATGGAATTCTTCTGTATCTAGTGTTAATTAAAAATTCCCGTTGATCTTTATATATATTGTTTTTTCTCCTTTTTTATTATTTTGAATTATTTGTCCAGTGGTGTCAATGCTTAGTTTTGTAGATGCATATGTAAATAATTTTTTCTACCTTAACTGATTCAGTTATGATCAAACACCTACCGCTTAAGCAATTTACAACAGTACTCGATTGACCAAAGGAAAACAAAACAATGGTTGCTAATAATCAAAGTGTTGTTGTAAACATGTCCGAACAATTTAAATTTTCTTATGCTAGAAAAGTATCATCATTTAAGATTGGTATTCCTTGTGCTCTTTTTGCATCTGTGTGTTCCACCAGTTTCTGGTCCGAGGGCATATTTGTAAAAGAGTACGAAGCTAAGAGAAAAAAGAATAGTTCAGGCGAAATGGAAAATATTAAAATATTAAAGAACCATCCCCAGCGCCCCCCACATCCTCTTCTGACCCAAAAAACTAGCCTCCTCTTTTCTTCTTTGCTATCAGAATACAAGAGGCTTACTTAGTAAGCTGACTAAATTGTATTCGGATAGTTTTTCTTTCCCATATAATATTATGGTATGTACAGAGACCTGGTTAAGGCCGGATATTCTTAGCTCCGAAATTCTCCCGGGTAAGTACACAATTTATAGGCTTGATCGTCAGTCCAGACGGGGAGGTGGAGTCCTGATTCCTGTCGACTCCACCTTTTCGTCTGAATTACTAACTTTTGAAGAATTTTATGACATCGAATTCCTAGGTATAACATTATCGATTCCCGGTAGTTTTGTATATATTACTTGTTCATATATCTCACCATGATCTGAGTTCCCTATTTACGCAAATCACCTTTCCGTTATTCAGTCCATTTTCAAAAAACTGTCAGATCGAGATCAGTTAATAGTATTGGGTGATTTTAATATACCTAGTGCGACATGGTCCCCTGACGAAAACTCTAACATTTTACTTCTTTTAGCGCAGCATGACTTTATTAACGGCTTACTTGACATTGCGCTATCCCAAGTGAACCATGTTAAGAACTCCTTAGGACGTTTACTGGACTTGTGTTTTGTTTCAAATTCAGAAGGCGTTTGCCTATCAAGATCGTCACCACTTACACAACCGGAAGATCCTTATCATCCTGGAGCTGACTGAAGACGCAAGAACAGAGCTGAATAAAAAGTCCGAAAAGTCGGTTAAACGAATCCGCTGCTTTCGTAAGCAAACTTTCATCTTTTAAATACTTTTATATCCGGCTATGACTGGTCCGTCCGTCATGCAGCTAACGTGGATAAGGCCGTTAATATCTTTTATAATGCATTAAATTCCTTCTTTTATCTGTGGGTTCCGTTATACTATCCGTCAATTTCAAATTAACCTCCGTGGTTTAATAAAGAGTTGTCACAACTAAAAAATATTAAGTCCAGACTTTTCAATAAATTTAAAATGTGAGGTTCACAATCTGCCTTCTCTCGGTACCTAAGGGCTCGGTCAAATTTTATCGTTCTTAACGCCCGGTGTTATAAAAGCTATTTGACTCGTTGTAGGGTCCAATTTTCACAAGATCCAAAACAGTATTATAATTTTGTTAACACTAAGCGTAAATCAGTCTGTTACCCTGCATCGCTTTCATTCGAAAACTCTACGGCAAACTCTGATCAGGCAATTGCCGATCTAGTTGCCCAGTTTTTCCAGACAACATATTCTGTTTCATCCCGTCCAAATCCGTCTTATTCAAATGCCATACTCAAGTCGAACTTGATTTTTGGTCCGAGCTCCCTTCTTTTGGATCTCCATAAAGTTAAGCCAGTCTATTCACCGGGTCCGGATGGACTTCCAGGCTGCGTGCTTAAATACTGTGCTGAAACTCTGTGTAGACCTCTGTACAAATTGTTTACCTTGTCTTTAAAAACATCTCATTTCCCACTTATTTGGAAGGAGTCATTTGTCATTCCCCTTCATAAGAAAGGAAATAAATGCAATACAAGTAATTACAGAGGCATATCCAAATTATCTGCCATCCCAAAGCTTTTCGAAAACACTATTACACCCCATTTGGAACATCTTTGTAGATCGATTATATCTCCATGATAACATGGTTTTATAAGGCGAAGATCTACGACGACAAACCTCTTGGAGCTAACGTCTTTTGTAATAAATGGCTTTAGAAAGAACATGCAGACTGACGTAGCTTACACTGATTTTAGTAAAGCGTTTGATTCAGTAAATCACACGCTTCTTGTATTAAAGCTAGACCAATTAGGGTTTCCATGTGATCTTCTAACATGGATCTCAAGTTATCTGAGTGGTAGGACTCAACGAGCCCTATTTAAAAACTCGATCTCTGATTTGATCCGAGTTACTTCAGGCGTCCCACAAGGAAGCCACCTTGGCCCACTTCTTTTTACTTTATTTATAAACGATCTCCCTCTAGTCTTGACAAAGTCGCGTGTCCTTATGTACGCAGATGACGTTAAGTTATGCCTGCAATATAACGATATTTCTAGCAGTTCAGACTTACAATCTGACCTAAATGCTTTTCAAACATGGTGTTGTGAAAATTTTTTGGATTTAAATAGCGCTTAGTGCAAAGTAATGACATTTTTTCGGGTGAACCCACAATATGCAACGTATACGCTGGGTGGTTGCGCGTTGTCTAGAATTATGCATGTTGATGACCTTGGCGTCCTTCTTGACCCAAAACATAAGTTTTGTGACCAATGGTGAATAAAGCCAGGGGAGTACTTGGATTTATTAAAAGGTGGTCAAAGGAATTCGATGATCCCTATGTTACAAAGACTCTGTTCATTTCACTAGTCCGTCCAATTCTGGAGTACTGTTCAGCAGTTTGGAGTCCTCAGTATGGTGTACCTATAGACCGGATAGAGTCTGTGCAAAAGAACTTTTTATTATTTGCTCTACGGGGCCTTAACTGGAATGCAAGCCTTATTTTACCATCCTACTCTAGTAGACTTCTCCTAATTAATCTACCATCCTTAGTAAACCGTAGCGATGCTTGGCACAACTTTTATCTATAAACTTATTCACGGGGATGTGGAGAGTCCCGAGTTACTGGGTCGCATAAGCTTCTCCGTGCCTAATAGAATTACTAGGAACTATGTTCCTCTTACATTAAATATTTGTAGATCTAACTTTGATATGCATAAACCGTTTAGAGTACTGTGTAACGACTATAATAGACTATACCATATTATTTCTACAACCGACTCTTTGCCAAGCCTAAAAGCATTAATTTTATCTTACTTAGCACAAAATTAGTATTAGTATTAGTCTCGTACGTATTTCTGTCCGTTTCTACATTGTGCTTTTTAACTTCTCGCGATCTCGTTTTTACGCCTATTAGGCTCCGCGCGTAACAAGCACTGCTTGGTGTCGTAAGGGCCACTTGTTTGCGCTGATCATAGTGCATCAACGTCCGAAATTTATGAAGACGACCCAACGGCTTGGGCTATGCAGCTACCCCTTGTCCCACATTGCCCTTTGCTGCAGGCTGGATATGTACTCCAGGGACCATCACTGCCAAAACCTGTGCTTGAGCGGCATGACACCTCGCCATCGACACAAGCAGGTCACGTTGATTTGGTCCGGGAGTGCTTTCGACGGTGGTGCCAACTGGGGGCCGCCGATTAGCAGATGTCCGGGGGTCAGGGCTTTGTATACCGCCCCCTGCTCCTCCAGACGGGCTCGGAACTCCCTCATGTGTCGGTCGGCTCCGACGAAGTTGGTGGCGTTGTCGCACCACACCTTCTCCAGTATCCCGCGACGACTCACGAACCTTTGAAAAGCCAAAATAATAATGCGAAAATAAGCTAGTTTTTACAGCGCCGTACATTAAATTAAACTCCAATACAGATAAAGTAACTTTATTTCAGCTGCCCTTCTGCAAATGTAAAAGATACATTTGATCTTAAAATTACATCGATTTTTTTACCCTAGCCCTTCGCCTTTCCATTCACAACTGAACTTAAAATAGAATCGACAATCTCATCAAACTTGATGTATGTGTGTAAAGCTCTGCTAGCGTGGTGAATAAGAGCGACGCAGAGAATTTGCAGCTGAACGAGCCGTTTGCAAAAGGGAATAGGATAAAAGGGAATAGAAGTAGCAACTTCGCAAACATGTTTTCACTGCTGCGCTTCAGCCGTGGTCGACGACTTCTCCAGTAAGCGAGTCTTTTCGTGGAATTTCCTTGACCCACAGAGTCCAGAACTGGTTAGCGAACTGTTCTCTTTGTAGCAGGCACCATCGGTAGTTAATTCTTTCTGGATCGCAAAATGGCTTTGTTCCGTTTGCTGGATCCCAGCAGAAAGTGATTTGGGGTTAGAGCCTCCTGATCGTCATGGTCGAGAACTTTTGGTGAGTAGAGATTTTGTAGAGAACTGTTTTTATTGAGCGGACCATGAGCTCCCAGGCACTGCACATGTGTGGCGCCGCTGGCGGGTTGAATTTCCATTCGATTCCTAGCTGGGCTAGGTGGTGGTGTATTTTGGATTCGTATATGAATTGTACTTCTTGGTGAAATGAATCCGCTCCCCGTGTGGGAGGCCTCGCCGTGCGATAAAGTGGCGCAGCCCCATAAGGCAAGAGTCTGTGCTCAGGCTGTTTACGATTTTTATATGTATTGCCCTCATTGTAAGGCACGTGATGATCATGCCCCAGTGTTTCAGTGCCTTTCTTCCGTCGATGAATGTGAGCGGACCGAAGTTGTCTATGCCCACGAATGTAAAGGGTCGTTGAAATACTCCTAAACGGGCTGGAGGGAGCGGAATCAGGTGGTTGAGGTTTGGCTCTGTCCAATTTCTACTGTTGGCCATCTCGGCGAACTAGTTTTGAAATATAAAACCTTTGCCTCACCTCGTTGAGCGCAGTCTCATGGTTGATGTGGTAGGATTTCTCGTGATGATGACGAACGATAAGTTTGGTAACCCAGTGACTGGTTGGCAATATCACGAGGTCGTCCGAAGTACTCTTGAATTTTCCTACCCGATTCCGTACTCGCATTATGTCGTCCACATCCATACATATTTGCAGCCTCCAAGGCACACAGCTGCGAGCCACCGGTTTGGATTTGAAGACCCTCGCGTATTCATCGGGAAAGCCTTCTATTTGTACGCAGCGAAATATGTCTGTTTGAGCATTTCTAATATGAAATACAGATAGGCGAGTGGGCTTTGACTGCTTGCGGCTTTGGCTGGTCAGCTGTTCATTATATAGGAACCAATAGGCAACGGCTCTCGAAAGCGTATTCCATTTTGAAAAGGCCTCGTAGTTAGGTCTTATTGTTTTTTTTTTTTTTTTTTTTTTATTCATAACTTACATACATAGACAAAATAAATAAATATAAATATACATATGATATCCAGACTTGCGGGACTGCCGTGAAGCATTGCTTCGCAAGGCTGGCTGGCCTGTTTAGGACCTCTCGTTCCTTATGCGTTCCAGCCGCCTCAGTTCCGTCGTGACTTCCGCAGCCAGACTGCATACAGCTGTCCAGTTATCCTGACTCTCCAGCATACTAGGAACAAGTCCCTCCACTGTGATCGGGGTCCCCAGGATTTGTTCAGCTCTTCGGCGCTCTTCTCCGAACCTGACACATGTGGTTAGTGCGTGTTCGGCATTTTCCACTGTTCCGCAGGTATCGCAGATTGGGCTTGTCTCGTGGCCGAAGCGATGTAAATACTCTTTAAAGCATCCATGTCCGCTCAGCACCTGTGTCAGATGGAACGTTAGTTCGCCGTCTGGTCTGTTTACCCAAGCCGCTATATTGGGGATAAGTCGGTGCGTCCACCGGTTTCTGCCCTATCCCATCTTTGCTGCCAGTTTTCAAGGGACTTTGTTCTTGACCTTAGTTTTGCCAAGCGGTGGTCCGCCTGTGTGTCAGCTAGTTTTCTCGCTTCAAAGTTCTCCTTGGCCTCAACAACTGCGAGCTCGACTGGTGTTATACCACTGATGACCAGAATGGCCTCTGTAGCGACCGTGCGGAAGGCGGAGGCTACCCTAAGAGCTCCTATTCTGTAGTCCGACTCTATACCCTTTATGTAGCTTTTTTTTGTTGTCGCCTCGGCCCATATTAGTGCTGCATACATGATGGACGACTTTGCTACGTTAAACAGTAGCTTCCTGCTCGTGGATTTTGGGCCTCTATGGTTAAGCATCATTCGGGACACTGCCATCGTGACTCCGTTTGCCCTCTTATGAGTCGCCTGCAGGTGCTCCCTGTAGGACAGCCTAGTGTCCAGCATGACACCTAGGTATTTTATAGCCCTTTTCGTCTCCACTTGGGCTCCGCCCACAGTGATTCGTGCCGTTTCCACTTTTTTCCTGCTGCTGATGAGTACCGCCTCGGTTTTCTGCTCAGCCAGTTCAAGTCCTACGATTTGTAGCCAATCACTTATCATGCTGATTGCTGCGTTTGTAGAGCTTTCTACCTCAGCTATGGACTTTTTGACCACTATGACCGCGACGTCGTCCGCGAAGCCAACAACGTTTACGCCCTGCTGGAAGTTTAGTCGCAGGATACCATCGTACATGGTGTTCCACAATAATGGGCCTAGGACGGACCCTTGTGGCACTCCTCCTGTGATTTTGTAGCGTTGAGGTCCTTCGTCCGTGTCATAGTGGAGCCACCTGTCGCTCAGGTAGTCGCTAACAATCGCCTGCAGGTACTTTGGGATGTTCAGCATCCCGAGTGAGGCCATTATTCTGCTCCAAGATGCCGAGTTGAAGGCGTTTTTGATGTCCAGAGTTGCCACCAAACAGTATTGTTTGTTTCCTCCCAGCCACCTTTTGCCTTCTATGGCCTGCCTGGCTATGCGGTCCACGGCTTCTAGTGCATCCAGGGTTGAGCGATCCTTTCTAAAGCCATACTGACTTTCTGAGAGCCCTCCGGCAACCTCTATTTCCTCTCCGAGTCTTGCACTGACAATACTTTCCAATATTTTGCCGGCCGTGTCTAGAAGGCAAATGGGCCTATAAGCCGACGGTTCATCCTTGTCTTTTCCTGGCTTTGGAATAAGCACCAGCTTTTGCTGTTTCCACCGTTCTGGGAAGCAGGCTTGGGCCAGGCACTTAGTGTATGCACTGGCAAAGGTGCTCGGGTACATGCTGATGGCAAGTTTGAGTGCCCGATTTGGGATCCCATCTGGCCCTGGTGCCTTGTTGTTTGGTACCTTCTGGGCTATGTTGACCAGCTCCTGTAGGGTAACCGGCGGTATCTGGTGGTCCGGGACACCAAACGCTTCCGCTTGCCTCGTTTCCTGCGCTGGGAAAAGGTGCCTTATTATCTCTCCCAGTTTCTCGGAGCCTGTTGGGGTCACGTTTTTAACGGCGTTGGTTTTTTTCATTACCACCTTGTAGGCCTTTCCCCACAAGTCGTTTTCTGCTTCATCGCAGAGTTGCAGGAAGCACCGCCTTTTGCTGCTTTTTATATTCCGCTTTAGGATCTTCCTCTTTTGGGTGAAAACTTCCCTGAGTATATGGAAGGCTTCGGTTCCGCGGGCCCTATGGTAGGCTCTCCTAGCGCTTATGCATTCGCGGCGTGCCTCCTCAATCGCTTGGTTCCACCAGTAGACTGGCTTGCGCCCCTTGAAGCTATTACTGCGCTGCATGCTGGCGTCGCAGGCTACCTTGACCTTTTCCATCAATGCCCGTTCGTTTTCCGCTAATTCCATCCCTTCCAGGGCCGCTCTAAATGCTGGTATGTCGAGCGTATTTTCTTTGTAGTGTCCTCGAGTAATTGTCGGTGTGGCGGTTCTTCTCATGCGGATGGTGCTTATAATTGCACTATGGTCGCTCGCCGTGTAGGTCTCGCTAATTTCCCAGGTCGCCGTCGCCGCCAAGCTTGCGCTTAAGTAGGTGAGGTCGATAATGGACTGCGCTCCCGCTCTCCTAAATGTAGGGGTAGAACCCCTGTTTTGTAGGACAACGTCCAGCGATGCGAACGTCTCAGTGACCACTCTTCCTCTGGCGTTTGTTGAGGCTGACTCCCACTCCGTTGACCACGCATTGAAGTCCCCGGCAACAATCGCAGGCGAGTGTGCTCTTATGTCGATTGCCAGGCTGTCTATCGTCTCGCTAAACTCCTCTAGTGTCCAGCTGGGTGGAAAGTAGCCGCTAAAAATCCAAAGGTCTTTTAGCTTCGCCCTTACGTAGCCTTTTGATGCTTTCACGCATGCTAGATGTTGGGCCGGTTGCCCACATGTCCAGATTGCTGCTTTTCCCAATTGGTCCGTGACCCACGTGTTGGATCTAATTGCTTTATAGGGTTCGCTCAGAATTGCCAGGTCTATTTTGAGCTCGGAGATTGTTTGGGTGAGAAGGACCTGGGCCACCCTGCAGTGGTTGAGGTTTAGCTGCATGACCCTTAGCATCTTTGTTGAGATTTTACCGCCTCGACATACGCTGGGCATTTAAAGCTCCCAGACGCGTGGTTTGTTGGAAGATCTCTTTTCTGCGCGCAGAGTAGGCAATGTGGGTCCCTATTGCAGCTTCTGGCCTCGTGGTCTTTTCCACCACACTTGAAACATGCTCCGCGCAAATCCTTTTTTTCCGTGCAGTTCGACGAGATATGGCCGAACGCGAGACACTTATAGCAGCGTTTTGGCGAAAAAATGGGTTTAATCCGGCAGATCACCCATCCAATCCTTATTTTCCCCAAGTTTACCAGCTTGTTCGCTGTGGGTGTTGGCAACATTAGTGTGGCTATCTGCAGGCCGTTTCTGGTGGCTCTCAGCGACTTTACGGCCTCCTCCGAAAGAGGGGTATCGCCTAGCTTACTGTTTAGAGCCTCCACTATCTCCTCCTTGGTTGTGACTTCGTCTAAGTCCATGACCTCAAGTCTGGTTTGCTCGGTCAGGGCCCTTACAACTGCTTTAACCCCGAGAGCGTTTCCGACTGCCTTTTTAACCTCCTCCGCGCAGTGGTCTGGAGACTTCTTCAGCTGCAGCAAAAGATCTCCCTTGGCCGTCTTACGGATGGTCTGTACGTCCCCACTGACGTGTTTTAGCGTGGAGTCTCCTTTAACGGCCTTGAGAAGTTCCGCGTAGGTAATCTCCCCGACTCTTGCAAACACGATGGCGTCTGGTCTGGCCCTGAGCTGCCTTTTGGAAATTCCCTTAGGGTTTCTGTCGGCTACTTGCTGGAAATCTTCGTGTCGCTTCTCATGTATCCGTTCCCGATGTACCCTCTTCATTGGTGGCGTACATTTTTGGCCTGCTGCTGGCTCCCTTGCCCTTTTTGGTGTCGCTACTATCCTTTCTTTGCCGCACAGCTTGTTATCACGCTGTTCGGCTCTCGGTGTGGTTTGCGTGGCACTTTCCCTGCACTCCTTTCCTGTGGCTTCCTCCTGCTTGATGGAGGCCACTGCCGTTTTATGCAGCTCTACCAGCTCTGTTAGGAGATCGCGCATCGGCTGTTTGACGACCCTGTGGTCCTTAAACAGGAGGGAGAGGCCATTCACGGCAAGGCCTATTTTCGCAATAATGTCCTCCAGGGACGTGATTGCCTCCGCTTGTTTTGGCTGCTGTTCAACCTTATGCTGCGCCTGCAGCGTTGGCGATCTGGCCGTCGCTGTGCTTTTTGCGAAGGGGTTTGCCTGGTCCATTGGTCTTTCACCGTCCGCGACAGGGGTTCCCTCGCTGGTCTCAGATTTCTCCTAGACTTTCTAACGATGGGGGTTTTACCGCCCCTTTTCGGTCCCCAGAGCCCCGTTTGCTGGGGCACCGCCTAAGTGGGGGGGTTGGAATTTGTCGGATCCTTGACTTGCTGCCCCTAATTCCCCTATCTAGACTAGTGTAGAAGATTGGCCTTTTGAACTCAACGCTTCGACCCTTTCAAAAGCTGACTGCTACGAGTTGAATATCTACTGGTTGAGCTCGGCCTAGAATTATGCAATTTTTCCTAGCTGATAGTAGCGGCTGGTTTCTGTTTCCGATTCTGGCTGTGGTTTGAGCGCTTTCCAGCACTATCGGAGTGATCAGCTGTTTGTCCAATTGCCAAAAAAGGGAAACGCGCAGATCGCCCGCGGGAAAACTTTGTTTTTGTTTTCCCAGTGGGAAGAGAGCGGGAGAAAACAGAGTCTTGGGGTCATCCCCTCTACCCTCGGTGGAGCACCAGTTTTAACTGATCTAAACGCTAAAATATGGTGTACTCAACGCACAGACCCACCCTGGTACGTACCGCCTCCTATGGGGATCGCGCTGTTCACTTTGTTTACCTTTTCAGGGCTGTTTAAGGCTTTCTAATTGGAAAAACTCAGGAGGTAATTGAAAACACGTCTACACTCACTGACTACTACTCACTGTGTCTTATTGTGGCCTTTTGTATATGTACCAATAGCGGCCGCAGTTCTTCTGTTGATGATTGAGTTGATTCTGTGATGGGCCAAGTTGCCCCTGGTAGCCTCAGAAATTCCGGTCCTGCGAGCCATCGCTCACTTTGTAGTAACGTCCGCTACGTTGTGCTTGCTAGGAATCCATGTCCAGTGATTAACGTCCGTGAGCTCCGAAATTCCTGCGACACGAAACATAACGAACGGAACGGTTTTCGAATCAGTCCACAAATGGGTCTCCGTGAACTCGATGTCAGGCCATGCTAGGCCTTTATATCCCGAAATAAACGTGCACCTGTCAGTGCAGATTGTAGCTCCATTCTTGGTGGAGAGTGGCCGTACCGGGAATCTTTGTCCTCGGCGGCTATGTACGCCTTCACCATCTCATGTAGATCGCTGTCACATTCCCATTTATGGAAATTAAGACGATTTCCATATTGTCACTTGTTTATAAAATTTTAGCGGAATCCCTTTTAAATATCGATACTTCCTTTTAACTTCTTCCGCTATTATAGTGTCCGCCGTCATGCCAAAACTGGCAACTGTGTGTACGTTGTTTATATTGAACACCTTGGAATTTTGCGAAGTTCCTGAGACTCACAGGTTGAGTCGTCTAGATGAGGGCTTCTGTCGTTGTACACTGCCTGTCCAGCTCCAGTTCGTTGGCTGATTTCTCTAGCAGAGTCAGCATCGAACCGTCGTCAATAAACGCGTATATTTCGATCAGCTTAGATTTCCCTCGTAAAGTGACGGGGATGATTCGGAAGTTGTTTTCAGCGCTCTCATTTTAAGGCTGCCGGTGATTATTGAGCGCGCCGGGAATGGACATCTGATCCTGGTGCAGTAACGGATGATGTTTCGCTTGGCAATTGTTGATTGTTGATTTTCAGCAAACAGATTTAGGTAGAAATCCAATTTTTCCTACGGAACATCAAATTTTGACCGATTTCACTCTATTGTTCCTATGGGAGCTATATGATATAGACGTCCGATCGGCACGCGCTTTTATCCTGATCAAGGTATGCATAAAAAAATACGATTTGTAAAAATGTGTGTCAACAGCTTACACTCTGGGCGAAATATTCTGAAAAATATCAAATTTTGACCGATTTTACCCAATGGGAGCTATATGATATAGACGTCCGATGGGCACGCGTTTTTACGCTGATCAAGGCAAGCACAAAAAAATACGATTTGGAAAGATTCATGTCAATAGCTTTTACACTGCGCGAAATATCTTCCATTCTTGCAAGCTATATCCGATTGTTCCTATGGGAGCTATAGAATATAGACATCCGATCAAATCTGCTGGCGTATAAAAATATTTAAGAAACAATAAAATTTATATTTAAAAGTTGTTCTTTTATTGATTTACTGATTCATGCAGGCTATTTTTCTAATTTTTTCCGTATAGTTTTTTAATCAAGAAATAAGCTATTTTCAGGAATTTCTTTTTGAATAAAGAAAAAACAGGTATACTTAGGTATATTTATATATAAGTTAACATACCCAGTTCCCACAAAGACAAATTGTCAAGTTGCAGGCCATATCCGGTGGCCAACGCGCGCAGTAAGGAAACCGCCGGAGCGAGTGATCGCCACCGGCCGGATAACTGCTGCTGACCTGGCGCTTTATTGCTGGCGCTTGGAACACTTACTCAGCGGATGATCGCCACCGGCCGGATACCAAGTGCTGACCCGGCACTTTAGCGGCAGCGCTGCGACCAGGCAAAGTCCTCGAGCCGCGGCCGGACCGGGACCATAAGTTAGTCTAAAATTGTACTCCTCAACCTTAGCTGTGTTTTGTAAAATCAAGCTTTGTTTATCCTCTACCTTAACAGGTTAAGGAGAAATAAATAATAAACTAATTATCACACCGTGTCTTTATTATCCTCTGCCTTAACAGGCTTTGGAGAAATAGGGATTAAATAAATATCATACCAAAACTAAATAACTTATATGATATATTAAAGATAATTTTGTAAAACTTTCAAAAGTTTTGAAGCATTTCCGGAAGCAGGACACAGGGCGACGTAGGCCAATGCGCGAAAGTAGGAGTGTAATTATGGAATGGACTATTTCTATCGACGTTCAATAAAAAATAACAAAATTATATTTCCATTTATATTAAGCTAATTATATTTTAATATTAAGAGTTGAATTCGGGAATGACTAATGTTGGTTTCTTTTCTAAACAATTTTTTTCTAATAATGGGTAACGCTTTTTTTGATATATTATTTGCTTTAAATTGATTTCCCAATTTTCTTTCTGAAATGGAATTCTTCTGTATCTAGTGTTAATTAAAAATTCCCGTTGATCTTTATATATATTGTTTTTTCTCCTTTTTTATTATTTTGAATTATTTGTCCAGTGGTGTCAATGCTTAGTTTTGTAGATGCATATGTAAATAATTTTTTCTACCTTAACTGATTCAGTTATGATCAAACACCTACCGCTTAAGCAATTTACAACAGTACTCGATTGACCAAAGGAAAACAAAACAATGGTTGCTAATAATCAAAGTGTTGTTGTAAACATGTCCGAACAATTTAAATTTTCTTATGCTAGAAAAGTATCATCATTTAAGATTGGTATTCCTTGTGCTCTTTTTGCATCTGTGTGTTCCACCAGTTTCTGGTCCGAGGGCATATTTGTAAAAGAGTACGAAGCTAAGAGAAAAAAGAATAGTTCAGGCGAAATGGAAAATATTAAAATATTAAAGAACCATCCCCAGCGCCCCCCACATCCTCTTCTGACCCAAAAAACTAGCCTCCTCTTTTCTTCTTTGCTATCAGAATACAAGAGGCTTACTTAGTAAGCTGACTAAATTGTATTCGGATAGTTTTTCTTTCCCATATAATATTATGGTATGTACAGAGACCTGGTTAAGGCCGGATATTCTTAGCTCCGAAATTCTCCCGGGTAAGTACACAATTTATAGGCTTGATCGTCAGTCCAGACGGGGAGGTGGAGTCCTGATTCCTGTCGACTCCACCTTTTCGTCTGAATTACTAACTTTTGAAGAATTTTATGACATCGAATTCCTAGGTATAACATTATCTATTCCCGGTAGTTTTGTATATATTACTTGTTCATATATCTCACCATGATCTGAGTTCCCTATTTACGCAAATCACCTTTCCGTTATTCAGTCCATTTTCAAAAAACTGTCAGATCGAGATCAGTTAATAGTATTGGGTGATTTTAATATACCTAGTGCGACATGGTCCCCTGACGAAAACTCTAACATTTTACTTCTTTTAGCGCAGCATGACTTTATTAACGGCTTACTTGACATTGCGCTATCCCAAGTGAACCATGTTAAGAACTCCTTAGGACGTTTACTGGACTTGTGTTTTGTTTCAAATTCAGAAGGCGTTTGCCTATCAAGATCGTCACCACTTACACAACCGGAAGATCCTTATCATCCTGGAGCTGACTGAAGACGCAAGAACAGAGCTGAATAAAAAGTCCGAAAAACTTTCATCTTTTAAATACTTTTATATCCGGCTATGACTGGTCCGTCCGTCATGCAGCTAACGTGGCTAAGGCCGTTAATATCTTTTATAATGCATTAAATTCCTTTTTTGGATTTTGGATCTCCATAAGCCAGTCTATTCACCGGGTCCGGATGGACTTCCAGGCTGCGTGCTTAAATACTGTGCTGAAACTCTGTGTAGACCTCTGTTTTTTTGTTTACCTTGTCTTTAAAAACATCTCATTTCCCACTTATTTGGAAGGAGTCATTTGTCATTCCCCTTCATAAGAAAGGAAATAAATGCAATACAAGTAATTACAGAGGCATATCCAAATTATCCGCCATCCCAAAGCTTTTCGAAAACACTATTACACCCCATTTGGAACATCTTTGTAGATCGATTATATCTCCATGACAACATGGATTTATAAGGCGAAGATCTACGACGACAAACCTCTTGGAGCTAACGTCTTTTGTAATAAATGGCTTTAGAAAGAACATGCAGACTGACGTAGTTTACACTGATTTTAGTAAAGCGTTTGATTCAGTAAATCACACGCTTCTTGTATTAAAGCTAGACCAATTAGGGTTTCCATGTGATCTTCTAACATGGATCTCAAGTTATCTGAGTGGTAGGACTCAACGAGCCCTATTTAAAAACTCGATCTCTGATTTGATCCGAGTTACTTCAGGCGTCCCACAAGGAAGCCACCTTGGCCCACTTCTTTTTACTTTATTTATAAACGATCTCCCTCTAGTCTTGACAAAGTCGCGTGTCCTTATGTACGCAGATGACGTTAAGTTATGCCTGCAATATAACGACATTTCTAGCAGTTCAGACTTACAATCTGACCTAAATGCTTTTCAAACATGGTGTTGTGAAAATTTTTTGGATTTAAATAGCGCTTAGTGCAAAGTAATGACATTTTTTCGGGTGAACCCACAATATGCAACGTATACGCTGGGTGGTTGATGACCTTGGCGTCCTTCTTGACCCAACACATAAGTTTTGTGACCATATTACTTCTATGGTGAATAAAGCCAGGGGAGTACTTGGATTTATTAAAAGGTGGTCAAAGGAATTCGATGATCCCTATGTTACAAAGACTCTGTTCATTTCACTAGTCCGTCCAATTCTGGAGTACTGTTCAGCAGTTTGGAGTCCTCAGTATGGTGTACCTATAGACCGGATAGAGTCTGTGCAAAAGAACTTTTTATTATTTGCTCTACGGAGCCTTAACTGGAATGCAAGCCTTATTTTACCATCCTACTCTAGTAGACTTCTCCTAATTAATCTACCATCCTTAGTAAACCGTAGCGATGCTTGGCACAACTTTTATCTATAAACTTATTCACGGGGATGTGGAGAGTCCCGAGTTACTGGGTCGCATAAGCTTCTCCGTGCCTAATAGAATTACTAGGAACTATGTTCCTCTTACATTAAATATTTGTAGATCTAACTTTGATATGCATAAACCGTTTAGAGTACTGTGTAACGACTATAATAGACTATACCATATTATTTCTACAACCGACTCTTTGCCAAGCCTAAAAGCATTAATTTTATCTTACTTAGCACAAAATTAGTATTAGTATTAGTCTCGTACGTATTTCTGTCCGTTTCTACATTGTGCTTTTTAACTTCTCGCGATCTCGTTTTTACGCCTATTAGGCTCCGCGCGTAACAAGCACTGCTTGGTGTCGTAAGGGCCACTTGTTTGCGCTGATCATAGTGCATCAACGTCCGAAATTTATGAAGACGACCCAACGGCTTGGGCTATGCAGCTACCCCTTGTACCACATTGCCCTTTGCTGCAGGCTGGATATGTACTCCAGGGACCATCACTGCCAAAACCTGTGCTTGAGCGGCATGACACCTCGCCATCGACACAAGCAGGTCACGTTGATTTGGTCCGGGAGTGCTTTCGACGGTGGTGCCAACTGGGGGCCGCCGATGAGCAGATGTCCGGGGGTCAGGGCTTTGTATACCGCCCCCTGCTCCTCCAGACGGGCTCGGAACTCCCTCATGTGTCGGTCGGCTCCGACGAAGTTGGTGGCGTTGTCGCACCACACCTTCTCCAGTATCCCGCGACGACTCACGAACCTTTGAAAAGCCAAAATAATAATGCGAAAATAAGCTAGTTTTTACAGCGCAGTACATTAAATTAAACTCCAATACAGATAAAGTAACTTTATTTCAGCTGCTCTTCTGCAAATGTAAAAGTAACATTTGATCTTAAAATTACATCGATTTTTTTACCCTAGCCCTTCGCCTTTCTATTCACAACTGAACTTAAAATAGAATCGACAATCTCATCAAACTTGATGTATGTGTGTAAAGCTCTGCTAGCGTGGTGAATAAGAGCGACGCAGAGAATTTGCAGCTGAACGAGCCGTTTGCAAAAGGTAATAGAAGTAGCAACTTCGCAAACATGTTTTCACTGCTGCGCTTCAGCCGTGGTCGACGACTTCTCCAGTAAGCGAGTCTTTTCGTGGAATTTCCTTGACCCACAGAGTCCAGAACTGGTTAGCGAACTGTTCTCTTTGTAGCAGGCACCATCGGTAGTTAATTCTTTCTGGATCGCAAAATGGCTTTGTTCCGTTTGCTGGATCCCAGCAGAAAGTGATTTGGGGTTAGAGCCTCCTGATCGTCATGGTCGAGAACTTTTGGTGAGTAGAGATTTTGTAGAGAAATGTTTTTATTGAGCGGACCATGAGCTCCCAGGCACTGCACATGTATGGCGCCGCTGGCGGGTTGAATTTCAATTCGATTCCTAGCTGGGCTAGGTGGTGGTGTATTTTGGATTCGTATATGAATTGTACTTCTTGGTGAAATGAATCCGCTCCCCGTGTGGGAGGCCTCGCCGTGCGATAAAGTGGCGCAGCCCCATAAGGCAAGAGTCTGTGCTCAGGCTGTTTACGATTTTTATATGTATTGCCCTCATTGTAAGGCACGTGATGATCATGCCCCAGTGTTTCAGTGCCTTTCTTCCGTCGATGAATGTGAGCGGACCGAAGTTGTCTATGCCCACGAATGTAAAGGGTCGTTGAAATACTCCTAAACGGGCTGGAGGGAGCGGAATCAGGTGGTTGAGGTTTGGCTCTGTCCAATTTCTACTGTTGGCCATCTCGGCGAACTAGTTTTGAAATATAAAACCTTTGCCTCACCTCGTGGAGCGCAGTCTCATGGTTGATGTGGTAGGATTTCTCGTGATGATGACGAACGATAAGTTTGGTAACCCAGTGACTGGTTGGCAATATCACGAGGTCGTCCGAAGTACTCTTGAATTTTCCTACCCGATTCCGTACTCGCATTATGTCGTCCACATCCATACATATTTGCAGCCTCCAAGGCACACAGCTGCGAGCCACCGGTTTGGATTTGAAGACCCTCGCGTATTCATCGGGAAACCCTTCTATTTGTACGCAGCGAAATATGTCTGTTTGAGCATTTCTAATATGAAATACAGATAGGCGAGTGGGCTTTGACTGCTTGCGGCTTTGGCTGGTCAGCTGTTCATTATATAGGAACCAATAGGCAACGGCTCACGAAAGCGTATTCCAGTTTGAAAAGGCCTCGTAGTTAGGTCTTATTGTGGCCTTTTGTATATGTAGCAATAGCGGCCGCAGTTCTTCTGTTGATGATTGAGTTGATTCTGTGATGGGCCAAGTTGCCCCTGGTAGCCTCAGAAATTCCGGTCCTGCGAGCCATCGCTCATACGCCTCGGGTCCACTTTGTAGCAACGTCCGCTACGTTGTGCTTGCTAGGAATCCATGTCCAGTGATTAATGTCCGTGAGCTCCGAAATTCCTGCGACACGAAACATCACGAACTGCTGATACTTGCGTGGATCGGAACGGTTTTCGAATCAGTCCACAAATGGGTCTCCGTGAACTCGATGTCAGGCCATGCTAGGCCTTTATATCCCGAAATAAACGTGCACCTGTCAGTGCAGATTGTAGCTCCATTCTTGGTGGAGAGTGGCCGTACCGGGAATCTTTGTCCTCGGCGGCTATGTACGCCTTCACCATCTCATGTAGATCGCTGTCACATTCCCATTTATGGAAATTAAGACGATTTCCATATTGTCACTTGTTTATAAAATTTTAGCGGAATCCCTTTTAAATATCGATACTTCCTTTTAACTTCTTCCGCTATTATAGTGTCCGCCGTCATGCCAAAACTGGCAACTGTGTGTACGTTGTTTATATTGAACACCTTGGAATTTTGCGAAGTTCCTGAGACTCACAGGTTGAGTCGTCTAGATGAGGGCTTCTGTCGTTGTACACTGCCTGTCCAGCTCCAGTTCGTTGGCTGATTTCTCTAGCAGAGTCAGCATCGAACCGTCGTCAATAAACGCGTATATTTCGATCAGCTTAGATTTCCCTCGTAAAGTGACGGGGATGATTCGGAAGTAGTTTTCAGCGCTCTCATTTTAAGGCTGCCGGTGATTATTGAGCGCGTCGGGAATGGACATCTGATCCTGGTGCAGTAACGGATGATGTTTCGCTTGGCAATTGTTGATCCCACAAGACCTTTTTTCCATCAGGATTTGTTATGTCTTTTTAAACATATTTTGCACAAGTGACTTGTTCTCACCACATCCCATCTAGCCTCATAAGGCAGACCGGCAAAACTGTCGCAAAGTGAGATGCTGTACGACCCGTCGCAGAATATGCAGCGCTCCATCCTTTGGTTAGCATAGCCTGCCACTGCAGTGTGCGTATTTTGGCAGCCTCTGCGTAGTGGCGGACAGACGGACATGCTTATAATAACTCAGGAGGTGATCCTGATCAAGAAACAAGAGAGAACGCTATAGTCGGGTGCCCCGACTATCAGATACCCGTTACTCAGGTAAAGGGAGTGCGAGGGAGATGGAGATAGAAACTTTGATCACGCATAACTTTTTAACTCCTAGAATCTGCATGCAAAATGCCAATCTTCTAGCTTTTATAGTTTCCGAGATCTCAGCGTTCATACGGACAGACAGACGGACAGTCAGACGGACAGACAGACGGACAGACAGACGGACAGACGGACATGGCTATATCGACTCGGCTAGTGACCCTGATCAAGAATATATATACTTTATAGGGTCGGAAACGCTTCCTTCTAGCTGTTACATACTTTTGCACGAATACAATATACCCTTTTACTCTACGAGTAACGGGTATAAATATATATATTTTATAGGGTCGGAGATGTCTCCTTCACTGCGTTGCACACTTTTGACCAAAATTATAATACCCTCTGCAAGGGTATAAAAAGGCATATTTTCGCAGCTGTACGATTTCGACATAGCAGAAATTCGTTCGTTGCTGATAGCTACTTTGACCTAAATAAATATGTAGCTGATATCCTGGTCTGTGCACATCTGCATGTGATAACGGGTCATAAACCATATGCACCCAGCTGACGAACGTGCCTTCACACCATCTGTCATAACACTTGGGAAATTTTAACCTGTCATCGGGTAGATGTAATTGCTTATTTAGGCCATTATTGCTGTAAACTGATAATAAACCTTGTTGTCCATTTTATCTAAACTAGACCTAAGTAAATATCCTTGTAAACCCAATCATGTATACAAACCCGGATCCATGCTCAATAAAATTAGTACGAAAAGAAATCTTGACGTATTCACTTCTCCGCAGCCCAATTTGTTCTGTAGTTATTGCGGCGACTTTTGCCACTGTTTCTGTACTGGCGGCACGCAACAAAATATTTTCAGCAAACAGATTTAGGTAGAAATCCTACAGCAGCCTTTAACAATTTTTCCTACGGAACATCAAATTTTGACCGATTTCACTCTATTGTTCCTATGGGAGCTATATGATATAGACGTCCGATCGGCACGCGCTTTTATCCTGATCAAGGTATGCATAAAAAAATACGATTTATAAAAATGTGTGTCAACAGCTTACACTCTGGGCGAAATATTCTGAAAAATATCAAATTTTGACCGATTTTACCCAATGGGAGCTATATGATATAGACGTCCGATGGGCACGCGTTTTTACGCTGATCAAGGCAAGCACAAAAAAATACGATTTGGAAAGATTCATGTCAATAGCTTTTACACTGCGCGAAATATCTTCCATTCTTGCAAGCTATATCCGATTGTTCCTATGGGAGCTATAGAATATAGACATCCGATCGGAGCGGTTTTCAAACTTGATCTGCGTACACATGTTTTCGGACGATTGTGAAAGTTTCAGATCGCTAGCTTTTAAACTGAGCTCGAAACAGACGGACAGACGGGCAGACGGACAGACAGACAGACGGACATGGCTATATCGACTCCCCTATTGATCCTGATCAAGAATATATATACTTTATAGGATCGGAAACGTCTCCTTCACTGCGTTACAAACTTCTGACGAAAATTATAATGCTCACTGCAAGGGTATAAAAAGATTAGCTATACTCAATCAATTTCATTTTTAAATAGCGGCTGTAGTATGTACTTGTCTGATTGGCAGCAACTTTTACCCTGAGCAAGGTATACATAAATAAATTAGATAAATTGCATAGTTTCATGTCAATAGCTTTTATACTGCAAAATTGTCATAAACAAATAGGAAACAAGAGAGAACGCTATAGTCGGGTGCCCCGACTATCAGATACCCGTTACTCAGGTAAAGGGAGTGCGAGGGAGATGGAGATAGAAACTTTGATCACGCATAACTTTTAACGAATGGTCCGATTTGAAAAATTACATTTTGATAGGTATTGATAAACACAATAAAACTGCATTTATACTTTTCCGAAATATTTAAATTTTTAAAATCGTATATAAGCGATATATTTTCGCAGCCTTTAACAATTTTTCCTACGGAAGCTATAAGATATAGACCACCGATCGGCAAGCGCTTTTACCCTGATTAAGGTATGCGTAAATAAATAAGACTTGGAAAAATGTATGTCAATAGCTAATACACTGCGCGAAATATTCTAAAAAACAATAAATTTTGACCGATTTCACCGTATTGATACCGTATATAGCAATAGCATTTACACTGCAAGAAATATTCTAAAATACATCAAATTTGGACCGATTTTACCCTATTGTTTCAATGGGAGCTATAGGATATAGACGTCTGATCGGCACGCGATTTTATCTTGATGAAGGAATGCATAAAAAAATACGATTTGGAAAGATTCATGTCAAAAGCTTTTACACTGCGCGAAATATCATCAATTCTTGCAAGATATATCCGATTGTTCCTATGGGAGCTATAGGATATAGACGTCCGATTGGGGCGATTTTCAAACTTGATCTGCGTACACATGTTTTAGGACGAGTGTGAAAGTTTCAGATCGCTAGCTTTTAAACTGAGCTCGCAAACGGTATTGAAACAGCCGGACAGACGGAAAGACAGACATGCTTATATCAACTCAGGACGCGATCCTGATAAAGAATATATATACTTTATAGGGTCGGAGATGTCTCCTTCACTGCCTTGCACACTTTTGACCAAATTTATAATACCCTCTGCAAAGGTATAAAAATGTCCAATTCGAATGAACAAAAGATTGCCATTACCAATTTCATATGCGCCTATAGCTTTCACACAAGTTGAAAGCAATAAAGTAACTAGAGAGCAGAAATTATTTGTAAAACACTAGGCAATCAAACATTCCAGACCATATGTTTACGTACGGCATTTTTTAGTTAAAATTGACAAAAATTAGAATAGACTTTGAGGAATACCAATTAACAGTAAAGTACTTCAAATATAATATATTGATGGTCCTAACAAGGTCATCCAAATGGCATGAAAATATACAAAAAATTGCATATCGAAAATAAAATTGTCTATGATGTTGCTTGCAATAATGACGTAATGAATTAATAAATATATACATTTAAGAATGCAGTTATTACAAAACGACTATATTGATTTCTGTGCCTATATTACAAAAAACAATGAAGCTATGTCGATTTTGCGCTGCATTTTGCTACATACATATATGATATTTTTGGTCGATTTTGACAAAACCAAAACCGTAATTCTGATATAGTAAATAATTACTATATCTCAATGAAATATTTTGATATTCAGAAATTGGTTGATTTTCCTATAGGAGCTAAATGATATAGATTTCCGATTTTAATTTAATTAAAACCTTTATGCCATAATTAAATCCCAAAGCACAAAAAAAAATTAATAATAACAAAGTTATATTTTGTTTTATTTTTTCCCGATTGGGAAGCTATATGATATAGACGTCCGGTAAACTCAGTTGTTGTTGTGTAGGGCATTTCCCTACAGAATGTTGTCGTAATGGCAGCGCTGCAGTATCCAATCGGCATAATTTTGTACCGCAGTAAGCTATACTATTGTCTTCAGCGAAATTAATAGTGCCGTTTTGTTCAACTTAGTGCAAGATTATTTTCTTACAAGCTTTGTACGGCGTAGGATATTTTAATATAATATAAAGTGTAAACAAATATTATTTAATAACAATTTAATTTGAGCTACTTATGTTACTACATTTGTAAAATGTTCATTGATTAAATTTTGTAAATCATTTGAGTCTAAAATCGCGGGGTTGATTATTCCAATTTTCGCAAGGGTAACCGACAACTACATATGTCTTTATAGCAAGTTCTCATATAAATGTTTTTCTGTTTTGTTTTTGCATTTTTTTCTAAAATGCTTACCGTGTTTGTTGCGATGTTTATTTGTTCCTGGGTCTTTGTGTTAATATTTATCTGTCCATTTTCCGATTCTTTGAGTTTTTCCGCTTAAATTTTATGTCATCAAAATCCGGAGTACCGGCTACGTTTTGTAATGTGCCTAATAAATAAATTGTTCTAGTGTGTCTATGATGAACATTTACTGGATCTATGAGAGTCCTAATGTGTCGTAAATCTGAGTCTAATATTTGTTTTATATGTGACTGAGGGACATGGTTTCTCATTTCTTCTGGTTCCTTAACTATTTCCGAGTACATGGTTAGGTTGGTTGAGTGTTTGAGGTATTGGAAGTCTTTCCAAATAGTCATATCCTCGTGTATGATTGGTATGTAATTTGAGGTCGTGTAGTCGGTCATTTTAGCTGCTTTTGGTACGACGAGAAGTAGTATCAACCAAATCCTAGTGTGTCGACGATAAAAAATAAAAAGAAAAATAATATGTATTTTAATTACCTCAAATTATCCCTACGGACCACCCTCCCTTTTATTAAGACTGTGGTAACCAAGTCTGCTTCGACGGTTTCCTCGGTGTACAAATTTGAAAGTTTACCCAAATATAAATTAAATAAGATAATTTTACGAGAACCTTTTCTCCTACCTGAAAATATCTGTCCTGTCTTGTTTTGTTCAATCTTTGTAGTTGAATATTCTGCAAATTTAGGACATTATCCCTAATTTATTTGTTAAGCAGTGTCTTCAATACTTCTTTCAATTTTCAAACACCGTGTAATTTCTGTCAGTGTACTGTGGAATCTTTCGATTTCGTTCTATGTACTATGAAGTGGCGGTGCATTAACGATTTGCACGTTAAGCCGGTTACTTAAAAGGGACTTAATTGTTTCCGACTTTATAGAAGGCTCATTATCGAAAATATTATATTATATAATATAAGTTGCAAGATCGCGGCTTGTACGTCTGCGATTGGTTGGACAATTAAAAATTTTGAAAATTTGCCTACGCAAGTAAGAAAGTATTTTTTTGTCGGTCAAGAATATGTCAATATGTAATATTTCGCCTGTGTATGAGGGTTTCTCCGAGAATCTGTGTCTGAGGGTGTCGATCATATGTTGCCTTCTGGCAGATTTTACATTTTGGGAAAATAATAGTCTTGCATGACCTGAGCAGCTCTATGAGCCCTGTTTTGTTCTGACACCGTAATTTCTTTTTGTTCATTTTTGTCTAAGATGTCGGTCACCATGCGGTTCGAGTAACGGAAAGTGGTTGTCGAAAATGTTTTTATTAATTTATGCTGTATAAATGCCATTACTAGCAGTTCGCAAAAAAATTGCATTTCTCTATCCGAGAAATATAACAGATGTCGAGTCTTTTCACCAAACATAATGGCCGTTCTAACTGAAGCAGTTCCGCTTTCTTCTATTATTATTTGGTTCCGAATGCAGTTGACCGGCTTGTCCGTTTTTTTGATAGTGTAGGTAAGTGATAAATCGCTATGTATTGTGGCAATATCTGACTGTGCATCCTCTTCTAGCGCGTGGATGTGCTGTCGGGACAACGCATCAGCGACATATGTAGCTTTCTTTTCCTGGTTTGTAAAAAAATTATGTATTGTGATTGTAGCGCTTGCTCGGCGAAAAAGATCCTTTGGTGGTTCCATCTAGGAATCGGTCGGGGCATTGCTAGCGCCATCTCAATCTCAGTGGTGTAAGGGGGCAACAGGGGTAGAAGAAGCTGCCTGTGGAAGAAGCTCCCCGAAATCCCATCATCGGTCAATGTCGAGGTTACCGCCAACTTTCCGGCGTGGGGATCGGTCTTTCCCTTTTTGGCAGCGGCAGTGATAAGTTCAATAGTGCAACGAATTTTAAGTGAAAGTAAGCGCAGAAGCTAAATCTTGACCGCCAAGGGAAAACTGCGATTCCTTGAGTGTGGAGCAAAGGCAAAGGGGTGAATGAAAAAAGAATATAGTTAGGCCTAAGTTAGTCAGCAGTGTTCTGAGATTTGTTCGTTTTGAGGCGAACGACTTAGTGCAAGTTCGAGGACCCAGAGGGGCGGATGCAACAAACCAGCTTCGGCGCAGGCGCAGCAGCGTATCAAAAGTCGGCACACGGCAGTCGCAGCACCAGAAGCGGCTAAAACTGGATTGAATAATTTCCAATTGGATTTCATCAATTTAATCTAAGACCCCAAACCAAAACCTGACCCTCAGAGAAAAAGCATAATCTCTACACACCCGCATAATCCACGTATCGAACATTCTCCGCAGAGAGGCGATCGCACTTGCCAAAAGAAATAAAACCCAAAGGGTAAATAGGTTCGAACGAATTCTGCAGTGGTTCATTCCTCCCAATTCGTGTACGACGGTGTCGGTGCGGGCCATCGAGTTCCTTCTGCCTAATCAAGGGAATAAATATAACTTAAGTATAAATCTGGCCGGTGAGCACCCATGTGTGAAAGGGCTTTTAATCCCGGTCATGGAATATTCATACCAAGAAAAAAAAATGTAGTGATAAATTTAGGTTAAATAACCTTAAAAAAAGAAGAAAAGAATAATAAGTAGTTTTTTTTTATAATTTGTGAGTGGCAATGTGACCGTGGATTTTTTCTGGTTTTTGTTATCTGTGTGAAAAAAATGAGAAAATTTAAGGAAACTAAATAGTGTGGAGGTGTGCTAGTTGTATTCTTTTTTGTGGCCCCTTTCTTTCTCTCAGGTTATATTAAAGAACCCAAAAATATATTTTTTTTATATTTCAGACAGCACTTTGTTATCCCGAAGAAAGCGCTTTCGTCGATGGATAAGGAGATTCTCCGGTGAGTGAATTGACAAAGTTTTTAAATAAAATGTATGATGATAAAGAAAGCCGACGAAGAATTTTTAACCCTGCAAAGAGGAAAAGAAAAAGAGAGAAGAGAAAAACCAAAAATTACACTAATTTAATTGCGATTGCAACTCTCCCACACTTCGCACCTTTTTGCTTATTAAACCCAATTAAATTCCCAAAAATGCCAGAATGGCGGTAATCCAAAAAGAATCAATTCCACCTCAAACTCATTCAAATTGGTGAAATAATTCAAATCATAATTTTATCTTGTTAATCAAATATTTCTATTACAAACCTACATTTAATTGTTCTTATAATATAATATATCTATTTATTTACATTTTTGCATGTCATTTATTATGTTTAGACTTTAGTTCGATTTTAGCCTTTAAGGGGACCCCACCATTCTCGGTTTAAAAAATCGATTTTTTTATTTAATTCGAACCTACAACTATTCAAGAATGTTCCTTTAAAATTTCAAGTGAATATTTCAAAAACTGTTGAAGATATAGCCGATTTATTTTGGAAGCCTCAGGAGACGGCCATAGCTTCTAAAAATTTTAAATCGTTTTTCTCGAAACAGTATTTTTACGAATGGCGTAGGAGATTACTCAAAAACTATTAATCCAATCGGTTCTAAATTTGAATACGTTTTTCTATGCATATATAGCTATAGCATGAACTAGGATAAAAAAATAAAAAAAAAATTATGTTAAATTTTTTTCTTATTATTTAAGTTTTCAAATAAATGGATGCAAAGTCGCAAGCCTAAGAAATAATATACATGTAAAGTTGGAATTATAAGTGGTATATTTAAATTAACAGTACGCTGAGATATTAAATAAATGATCAATGTTTACAGCAACGTTCTTAGCTTCTAATTTTAACTTGAGCAACTGAAGGCAACTTTAGGCAACTTTGACGACTTTTAAATGCGACCGCTTCTTACGACTTCCTTCTGCGAATGAATCTCCGTCGTAATTCCTTGTCCGGTTTCTCATTCAGCTGTTCTCTAGATCGCTGAATACCATTCACAACGAGGGAGTTGTATACTAGCTGTGCCCTTCTGCCTTAACCCTTTACATACATAATATGTATTACATATGTACATTTTCCAGCCCATTGAAAATCGTCAAAATCGTCAGCTAGCATAATGCACTGGTAGCACTTCAAAAGGGGTCGCTCAGGCTATTAAGCATGTTGGGCAGAGCGACCATTGGAAGGGTGGGCATGAAATACCTCCAAGACACCAAAGGAGGCAGGAAAGTCGTTTAAAGAGGGGTAGTAATTATTTTCGGCGGTAATTGTATGTGAGTGTCTCTTTGTCCCGTATAGATATCGTTGCACGTGATTTTATTTTTCTATCATTATGAATAGGCATTCGTGTATTCGAGCAAGACCACCACAGCCATAGCCGACGAGCCGCAAACCGGACAGTTTTTGCGTGCGCTCGAAACACAGGGTACCATCTTGCCTGAATGTTATTTGAAATTTAGCTACCCGGTCCATGCTCGTCAATGAAAGCTTTCCAGAGCTTAATTTTGGCGTTTGCGTTTCGATCTGAGACGGCGAAAGTTAGTGGTTGGTATTCAGTGAAAATGTTTACAGTTTTTACGCTGTATAGGTAATTCCTGAGATTCTACAACTCTCTTTCGTTTCGCGAGAACACTTTTAAGCCCTTAAGCTTTTTTTTTGATTGTCCTACGCTTACTTTTCCATTCTCTCCTTTTAGGATTTCACTTAAAGGTTTTGCAAGAGATGCAAAGTCTTTAATAAAACACCCAAAGAAACTTGCTAATCGAAGGAGTGATCTAACCTTAAATAGTGTGGCTGGTTGCTCGTAGTTACGAATTGCTTCTACTTTGTTAGGGCATGTTCTTATGCCTCCTTGTGAAACTACGAAACCTAAATACTCTACGTTTTCTTTAAAGAAATTAGATTTTTCACGCGAAACCCTCATGTTGGCCTCATAAAATGTGTCCAAGACCCATGCTATGTGTTTCACATGATCGACGTAAATATAGTCGGATTATGGTGTCTCGAAACATGGCTTTTGTTTCTGTATTTACAAAGTCGGACACCCATCGGAAATGGATACGATTTCGAATATATTGGGTGGTCTTCTTCATCCTATTTTGGGGCTGTCTTTGAAACGGAAGACTTTGTTGGTTTTGAGTTGGTTGTCTAAAGCGAGACGAGCTATCGACGTCCATTGGCTGTACTGGATCCTGTCTGAGTCGCTGTCAGGCAATAGTATGGGCCGTTTTCGCACCAAGTGCAGCAGTAAGTATCCACCAGTTCGATCAAACAAATGAAAAACATTTTTTTTTCTGTTTTTTGTCCGCCTGCGCAATCGAGTGACATTTCCTGTGATGCCACGTACGGAAAAAATTAAAAAAAACCCATGATATGAATGTTTTCAAAATTATTTTGGTTTTTTACATAGACCAATTACATATTTTAAAATTATATTATGTATTAAAGATCTGAGGCAAATTAAATTCTTTATTTTGCTCTTTTTATCTTTTTTAATGAGGCTTGGGCAATTGGCATTCCCATCTAGGCTCCCTATCTAATGGTGTGTACAATTTTGGATGCCTACGAGATATGGCACAACAGAAAAGTTACTTACTAATTATTTCACTTTACATTTCTTATATTAAATTAAAATTATCTATTCTTGAAAATATTTTATTCACTTGGATTCAATTAATTTATTATAAGCATATTTATTTTATTAAATAAATCTTATGAAATGTGCAGAAGATTAATTTTATAAAATAACTAAAACCAAAAGCACAATTACCAAGAACTCAAAAGTTTATTTAATTTTTAAGATATGAAAAGTTATTATTTTTTATATCGAAGAACTGACCATAAATTCAAGTGTACACTATCAAATTTTTCTGCTCTTAAATAATTGATTTCTAATAGGTATTTTATGTTTTATGGTTCTTGTTAAATTGCATCATAAAAAACTCAACCATTACATGTTTCTTTTACATACTTTATACAACTTAAAGTGACACAGCCTTAAAAAATAGTTTGTAATGGTAACAAGACCAAGGCTGAGTGGGTTCTAAGGTGACGCTCTTGATAGACAGCGAAAAGCGACGTGTTTTTATTTGCTTAGATTCCAAAGTAGTCTCGATTCAACAGCTCACATGTTAGGTATTAGAGTCTGTCAACGGGTAAGCTTGAGATCACACGTAAAACTTTAAGTTTATATGGACAACAATGCATAAAGTAATCGGTTTTAATACACATTCGTTTTCTTGATATGAGCCAAACAGTTGGCTGTATGTGTTACATACAAAAAATACAATTATTTGGCAAGTAAATGTGCGAGCCTTACCCAAAAATTTACGTATTTACCTCACAGTATAACGCAATGAGTGCGGTCTTTCGGTTATTGCTTGCAATCTTAAGTGTGTGTACAATGTCTAAGTGTCACTGAAGATATGTTACTATAGCAACACAGTTAATTATTATAAATGTATGTATGAATGCCCAATAAATATAAAGTTAATCAAGTTTATGACGCTCGTAAATCAGACGTTGACATATATCCAGTATGTACCAAAGCAAATATTGTATCAAGTTTGTTAAACTTAAAGACTTTTTCGTATCTTATAAAAACTTAATTGAAGAACCGGACAATTTAGCCTACAGGTGTAATATATCTGCCAAACTGACCGCCCGATTATACACAGTTTAAATGCACTGTAAAAACATACAACTTTTCAAATCGCGAATTCACCAGACTATTTTGATTAACTTTGCAGGCTTTTTATTGACTGCATTGATTATCTTTATAAGCTATGATTAAGAGTGCCAAGATTATGATTTTTTATTAAGAGCGGTATAAAAAATTAGAACTAATTAAAATTAATTCTAAATATTTATAATTATGTCGCACGCAATTGCCTGCGGCAATTTCTTAATTTTAGGTATTTTTATTGTTTCTAAAGCATATATTGCCACCCACGAACACATAAAAAAGTGTTAAAAAGAGCAAATTCTTAAAAATATAGGAAAATCATTTAAAGCTCACATATGCAAACACATTTGACAGGTTCTCATTTTGGCATCTAAAGTAATAATGCAAATGGTGTCAAAAATTAGTAACAGCCAGAAGAAAGCGTTTTCGGTATTATATAGTGTAATTATATTCATGATTAAGTTATAAAGCCTAGTACTCAGATCGATAAACGAGTCCGCTAGCGTAAAAACTTTAATATTTCCAGTGTGGCCAAAATTTCGAAAGTTCCTCCGAACTGAGCGTACTACGGTCTTACTGTCAATCAGCTGGGTTTGTTGACAAGCAGTTCAAATTCAAATATCGTATTTACGGGAAAGAGCCTTTAAAATATTTTATCAAGACAAGTATGCCGCTGTACAAAGAAATTAAAAAACAATACAATTTATATTTAACAGTTTTTTTTTAATTTACTTATAATTATATATATGCACTAAAATGTTTAACTCCCCCTTATACATCAAATCAAATCCGATTTTTTGTCAAGCATAAAGCCATTGAGATGAATAATTGAGCTATGATTTTATGGTACTTCGCTGAAGCCCGCTCAGCCCTATTACTTGAACGCTCAAGTTTTCTACATTTTTCTCCAAAAATATCAACTTTTGCTAGATGTACAACTTGTGCTTAATTTTGATAAAGGTTTTATTTGGAAGATCATGACTAGCAACAAAAATAAAACGGTATTGTGCTGTATTTTCCAAGAAACCCTTCATGTCGTTAAGTTCCACATAATGATTTGAAATCAGGACCCTAAATAGAAAATTATCGGAGGTTGGGCCTTTTCGGAAGTTAATCCAAGGATTACCAATCGTTAAGTTATATGGCAGCTATAGGATATAGTCGGCCCATCCATATGAAATTTGGTAGGTCGGATTAATTGCCCAAAAATAAAACCCATAGGAAATCCCAACTTTCTAACTTTACAAACACCAAAGTTATGGCATTTCCGATGAATCAGTTATATGGCAGCTATAGGATATAGTCGGCCGATCCTTATGAAATTTGGTTGGTAGTGCCATACCTTTGGTGTTTTTAAAGTTAGGAAGTTGGGATTTTTTATGAGTATTAAGAATGCATCATATGAATAATTTTTGAGAATATAATTTACAGAGTATTCTGCAAGGGTATATCAACTTCGGCTCCGCCCGAAGTTAGCTTTCCTTTCTTGTTTTTTGTTAAATTAAGATGCCTGGTATATAAAGGTTTAAGATTGTATGGACAATTATTTCTCATAAAAACGTGCGACTAATGCCCTTTTACACAGGCGGTGTATCTGCAACGATTGATCGATTGACCAAATATAAAACCCATAGGAAATCCCAGCTTCCTAACTTTACAAACACCAAAGTTATGGCATTTCCGATCAATCAGTTATATGGCAGCTATAGGATATAGTCGGCCGATCCTGGCCGTTCCGACATAAATACTGCGTGCAAAGGAAAGAAGGGTGTGTGCAAAGTTTCAATTCGATATCTTTAAAACTGAGAGATTAGTTCGCGTAGAAACAGACAGACGGACAGACAGACGGACAGACGGACATGGCTATATCAACTCAAGAGGTGATCCTGATCAAGAATATATATAGTTTATAGGGTCGGAGATGTTTCCTTCACTGCGTTCCACACTTTTGACCAAAATTATAATATCCTCTGCAAGGGTATAAATATGAGAAGGTTGCGTTTGGGAGGTAACTGTTCCTCCAGGAAGATATTTTTATAAAATATCTTTAAGCCAATAATTAAAAGGTTAAAAAAAAGCTTTAAAGAATTATATATAATATATAAAAATATAAATAATATTTAAATATATAAAAATATAAATTTTAAAAATACAGGCCAATCACACTTATTATTTTTACCATTTAAAATGTAAAATTGATATTGTAAAATGGAATTTTCGATCTGCAAAAATTCTCTCAAATTGAAAAAGACAGGAAGGGAGGCATTCAAAAATATCAAAGTGGAAAGCCAAGTATTAAGTCCAAGTTAATACAAAATTTCATCAAATCAAGTATTATTTCTAATCCTAATTGATTTATTTTTATGCGTATATGTTTAAAAACTTCGTAACTATCGTATGGCAGCTATATGATATACTCATCCTCTCCTTTCCGATTTATATACTATCTGAAATAGGCTTTTGATAAAGTGGGGTCCAGAAAGCTTTAAAGCTGAAAGACTAGTTTGCGAAGAAATGGACTGAATACTTTATAAGGTCAAATATTAATACTATTAATACTGTCATTCAAATAATACTTTATTTTAAATTTGAAGGTGCTATTAAATTTGCTGTAAATGTTTTTTTCTACTTAAAATTAAAAAATGCATCTAAAAAGTCATATTTATAATTGTTCCATTTTATTCAACTTTTAATAAGAGTGCATAGTAAGAGGCAAATTTTCGATATATGTACTTACCATACGTTATTATACCTGTTACTCGTAGAGTAAAAGGGTATATTATATTCGTGCAAAAGTATGTAACAGCTAGAAGGAAGCGTTTCCGACCCTATAAAGTATATATATTCTTGATCAGGGTCGCTAGCCGAGTCGATATAGCCATGTCCGTCAGTCCGTCTGTCCGTCCGTATGAACGCTGAGATCTCGGAAACTATAAAAGCTAGAAGATTGGCATTTTGCATGCAGATTCTAGGAGTTCCTACGCAGCGCAAGTTTGTTTCAAAAAGGTGCCACGCCCCCTTTAACGCCCACAATCGCTTATATACGATTTTAAAAATTTTAATATTTCGGAAAAGTAAAAATGCAGTTTCATTGGAAATTCGTTAAAAATCGGACCATTCGTTAAAAAGTTATGCGTGATCAAAGTTTCTATCTCCATCTCCCTCGCACTCCCTTTACCTGAGTAACGGGTATCTGATAGTCGGGGCACCCGACTATAGCGTTCTCTCTTGTTTTATAAATAAAAAACTGCTTTGCATATAACTAATGATATCGTATCATAGACTTATACATTTTTATTATAATTGTAAGGGTAAATAAGCTTCGACTTTAAGTACTTGGCGCTCTCGTAAAAAAGACACTTATAATTAGAATTGAGAAAAACAAAAACAATCACATTTAATGTTGTTTTCACAATTATTCATTATTATTATAGTACATCTAAAGCTGACTTGCAGAAGACAAAGTTCATTATCACGGCAAATGAAAATGTATGTGATTGGAATATTAACGTACACTACGTTTGTTGGCGGATTGATTACTGTTGCTACGTCAAGTGAAGTGACAAAGCAGGAAAAATTATTCAGGTATTTAGTAATGCGTTTGCACAACCTTCATAGTAATGCGTTTAGCTTTTTCTTTCAACTGCGCAATAAAAAAGTTGTTGAGTAGCATTGGCTTTAAAAAGGCTTCGCTGCGCTTTAGTTAAGCATTTGATTTTTGATAAATTCTGTCATTGTTTTGATATAAATCAAATATTTGTCGCTTTTTTATGATTTTCTTTCAGATAAAATTTATTTAGTAGCAATGGCTACAAAAGTATTTAAATTCTTAGCTCAGTTTTTTGTCATGACATACAAAAATCAATACCTAGCTTTATAAGAAGGTTTCAAATTATTTTACCTGGGTGATGTAAAAAGTGCATCCACTCGGCAACTTATAGTATTAAACTAAATTTTATTAAGAATATAAAATATACATGATAAAATTTTCGTTTAAAAAGCGGCTAGTTACAAATCCACTACATTTCGATTTCTATGCCTATATTACTAAAAACAATGAAGCTATTTCGATTTGGCGCTGCATTTTGCCATCGTTTCTATGGCAGGTATATGATATTGTTGTCCGATTGTCCGAAATTAAAACCGTAATTCCATAATATTTAAATAATACCAAATCCCTAAGAACAAACAAAAATAATTAAAAACAAGAAAGGAAAGCTAACTTCGGGCGGAGCCGAAGTTGATATACCCTTGCAGAATACTCTGTAAATTATATTCTCCAAATTTATTCATATGATGCATTCTTAATACTCATAAAAATGCCAAATTCCTAACTTTAAAAAGACCAAAGTTATGCCATTTCCATCCGTTCAGTTATATGGCAGCTATAGGATATAGTCGGCCGATCCTTATGAAATTTGGTAGGTCGGATTGATTGGCCAAATATAAAACCCATAGAAAATCCCAACTTTCTAACTTTACAAACACCAAAGTTATGGCATTTCCGATCAATCAGTTATATGACAGCTATAGGATATAGTCGGTCGATCCCGGCCGTTCCGACATATATACTGCGTGCAAAGGAAAGAAGGGTGTGTGCAAAGTTTCAGTTCGATATCTTTAAAACTGACAGACTAGTTTGCGTAGAAACAGACAGACGGACAGACAGACGGACATGGCTATATCAACTCAGGAGGTGATCCTGATCAAGAATATATATACTTTATAGGGTCGGAGATGTCTCCTTCACTGCGTTGCACACTTTTGACCAAAATTATAATACCCTCTGCAAGGGTATAACAACAAAGTTATCATTATACCCTTGCAGAGGGTATTATAATTTTGGTCAAAAGTGTGCAACGCAGTGAAGGAGACATCTCCGACCCTATAAAGTATATATATTCTTGATCAGGATCACCTCCTGAGTTGATATAGCCATGTCCGTCTGTCCGTCTGTCCGTCTTTCTGTCCGTCTGTCTGTCCGTCTGTCTGTCCGTCTGTCTGTTTCTACGCGAACTAGTCTCTCAGTTTTAAAGATATCGAATTGAAACTTTGCACACACCCTTCTTTCCTTTGCACGCAGTATATATGTCGGAACGGCCGAGATCGGCCGACTATATCCTATAGCTGCCATATAACTGATTGATCGGAAATGCCATAACTTTGGTGTTTGTAAAGTTAGAAAGTTGGGATTTTCTATGGGTTTTATATTTGGCCAATCAATCCGACCTACCAAATTTCATGGTGTTTGTAAAGTTAGGAAGCTGGGATTTACTATGGGTTTTATATTTGGCCAATCAATCCAACCTACCAAATTTCATAAGGATCGGCCGACTATATCCTATAGCTGCCATATAACTGATTGATCGGAAATGCCATAACTTTGGTGTTTGTAAAGTTAGGAAGCTGGGATTTCCTATGGGTTTTATATTTGGCCAATCAATCCGACCTACCAAATTTCATAAGTATCGGCCGACTATATTCTATAGCTGCCATATAACTGATTGATCGGAAATGCTATAACTTTGGTGTTTGTAAAGTTAGAAAGCTGGGATTTCCTATGGGTTTTATTTTTGGCCAATTAATCCGACCTACCAATTAATCCGACCTACCGACCTAAGAATGCATCATATGAATAATTTTGGAGAATATAATTTACAGAGTATTCTGCAAGGGTATATCAACTTCGGCTCCGCCCGAAGTTAGCTTTCCTTTCTTGTTTTTTTTTAATTTCTTTTTTCGATTGCTCCTATGGGAGCGATATGATATAGTCGCCCGATCCGGCTCGTTCCGACTAATATACTACCTGCAATAGAAAGACAACTTCCGGGAAAGTTTCAAGCAGATAGCTTTAAAACTGAGGGACTAGTTTGCGTAAAAAACGGACGGACGGACATGGCCAGATCGACTCTCCTGGTGATGCTGATCAAGAATACATATACTTTATAGGGTCGGAAATGTCTCCTTCACTGTGTGGCAAACTTTTGACTGTTATTATAATACCCTCTGCAAGGGTATACAAATTAGCATGTAGCGCAAAACCGGCATATCTTCATTGTTTTTAGTAATATAGGCAATGAAATCGAAATGTAGTCTTTTTGTAATAACTGCAAGAGTATTTAAACGTCGGCTTCCTTTGCTTATTTTCTTGTTTTGTATTAATTTTAATTTGAACAGTTAAAATTTAACTGTTAAAATAATCAAATTTCAAAGTCAAATTTAACGAAATGAAAGTTGGCTTCGGAAAGCCGGAGTTTTAATACAAATTCAATTATTCAAATTCAAATTATTGTTATAAAAAATGCGTTTCTTAAAAAAAAACGCTTACGACCGGCATTTTTGTTTTTTTGCTATTATCTTTTAAAATACGATTTTTATCTAATAAATATTATAATGTTGTATATTTAGTTACTCTACTGATTTTTAGTTTTATGGCCCTCCTTGTTGTCCCTCTTATCTCTCCTTTTTGGTGAAGGAAGATATTATTAAGCACAAAAACACTAAGATATACGCATAATTCTTCAACAGAAAACCCGATTTTTTTTGTCACATCTTTAGGAATGATCAGTGCACACTTTTGCTAAAACGCGCAGAAATCTTTACAATGATAAATTAGGTTAATAAGTTCAATCCACCTGAACCAAAGCTACGATTATGCCAAAATATATGCGACAACAGAGAACGTCAAAAAAACTACAAAAGTAATAGATACGGCGACAGCGATGGAACGACGGATATATATGTAAGGTGGCATCGGTACAATCACCTCACAAGTTGACACACCCATCCTTGACACACACCACCCATCATTGCCACCCATTGCAAATTTGCTAAATTTGGAATAAGAAGTTGCCAGCGCCGAAGAGGAGAACAGAAGTCGAAGTCGAAGAAGCAGTAAAAGAAGCAAGTCGAAGAGGCCAGTCGCAGAAGTCGTAATAAGTTGAAAGTTGTCAAAAGTAGTCGCGAATTTCTGTCGGTCATTTGGAATCTTAATTAATATCATTTACCTGTTCGGCTATATACTTAATCATATTTTAATAAATAAACCTATAACCTATAATAAATCTTACATATATAATCAATTATTGTTCAGCACTTAGTATTAAATAGTACTTAGTAACTGTCGCTCGAGCAGGTACCTGGTAAAAGTCTGTGTTCAAGTTTCGCGTTTCGCGTAGATCTGTGAAAAAATCCCGCCCGAAAAAATCTACACCGGAACAAGGAAGTACAACAGTGGCGGCCGAAAAATGCTTAATACTTAGTACTAAAAAAACTTTTTCCTGGCGGACCATTTAAAAGATAAACAATTTTAATTTAACCATGTATATTTAACAACCAAAAAGACTGATAAAGATTTAGTGTACAGACCCAAACGCAATAAAAGACGAATCATCAGGGAGAAGTCGAGGAAAAAATAAGAAGTGTTTTAGAAGCTAACCTAAGTAGGGAACAAAGATTTTCCAAAAATATATTTCAATCAATTATATGTAAGCTAGCGAAAAATCTTAAAGAACTAGATAAATTACCTGACACTCTCATTACTTAAAGACTTTTCAGGAATATTAATCTTAGAAGAAAAGCATAGGAAGAGTTTTAAAAAATTAATGTGTCCAAAATATTAGGGGATTCTTTTATAAAACAAGAGATAACGCAATAGTCGAGTGCCTCGACTATTAGATACCCGTTACTCAGCTAAAAAAGTTCAAATTATCAATTTGAATTCGGCGATCTCTTAGTGCTGGCAGCTTTACAGCACGAGCATCAGCACCAGCGCTGCTTTAGCGCAGGCAGCTTTTGTCCTGCACCAGCAGCTGTGTTTATGTTTATGTTTTTGAGTGCAATAAATTGACTAGAAATATTAAACATACATAATTATAGGGGCTAAACACATACATTCTTAAATAGTATTATGTATATTAAAGTCTAAATGTTTGCTCAACACGAGTAACGGGTATGGCAAATAGCTTTCTTTGAAAGGAGTTATCTTTGCCGGGCAATTGCAATTGTGTACAATGTAAATACATACATATGTATATGCTTACATACATACGCCATTGTTTGACTCAGACCTCCAATTTGGCTAACTAGATTTGATTTGCATAGTTCTTGGGATATAGTTCGGTATTGACAAATGAAAACCATCGCAATTTCCTTTAATAGAAATCCTTATCGAGAATTAACGTTGACTCTGTTGAGCACCTTGGCCAGCTGTTCCAAAGTCATCCGTTAGATGGCGCTACCACGGGCCATGAAAGGCGGAAATGTAGGCGCTAGCCAGCCTTAAGCGTTTAATAGGTTTTTGGAGTGGGCGTGGCAATTTTTTATTAGGCAAATCGATAGGTATTGACGAAACAAATACATATCAATTAAAATTTTCATAATAGCATCAAAACTGTGGCCACAGCTTGTGGCTTGTGGGCGTCAGAGGGGGCGTGGCACCATTTTGAAACAAACTTGCGCTGCGTAGGAACTCCTAAAATCTACATGGAAAATGCCAATCTTCTAGCTTTTATAGTTTCCGAGATCTCAGCGTTTATACGGACAGACAGACAGACGGACAGACGGACATGGCTAGATCGACTCGGCTAGTGATCCTGAACAAGAATATATATACTTTATAGGGTCGGAAACGCTTCCTTCTACCTGTTACATACTTTTGCACGAATACAGTATACTCTTTTACTCTACGAGTAACGGGTATAACTACTGGACAAGCGGACGCAGTTTTGGAATCATATAGCGCATTTTGCATAAAACGAGTTTTAAAAACATTGTAATACCAACTATATGCCCTTACAGGGAAAAGGTCTTAAAGGCACCCTAGCTCGACTGCTGTCTGTTTGAGAACACTAGGAAGAGCCAGACACCAAAAATCCCATATGAAGGAAAAAAAATGTTTCTTCTTCACCACCCCAACGACCCCTGCCAAAAGCGACACTTATGGGTGACGATGCGTCCGCGTCATATCAATTAATATGAACAAACCGAAAAATAACGAGCTTTTAGAGAAAGGATAAGACAAAGCCAAGACAACTATATATTCAGACCAAATAAGAATCACCCTGACTGAAAGCAAGATGAAAGTGTATTAGAACAAGAATATTATCAGACAAAAGAAAAAAATGTTAATGAACTAAGGAGGAATACACAAACCGATCCAGAGAATACATAGACATGTCCTAATTTTAATTTTTAGAATAAATCTTTTCTAGTTCAGTGCAATTATAGATGTAAGGAACAGATCAGTTGCTACTGGTTGGCAGCCCTACAGAAGAGAAAGGGCAATAGAAGAGAAGTAGCAAAAGTGAGCAAGCGCAAGTTGTCGTGAATCAAGTCCGGAATATACGAAAAAGAAATCGAAAAAGTTGTTATATGTCGCGGAGAATTAAGTTGTACCAATTTTGTGAAATCATATTTAACATATATAAAATATAAACAATAAAACTTCATTACATTTGTGGGCTCAACCAAACTTAAAAATTGCTTAAAATTGTGGTGTTGCCGAATTTTAACGATTTCATCATCCAGTGAGTACGAGAGCATGAGTGAAGAGGAGGGAAAAAAAAGACAACAACCTGGTGTACAGACACGAACACAAATCAGAAACCAACAGAAAAAACGGAAAACATAAGAAGCGGTGTACAAGGAGAACGTAATTTAATACACAACTGTACTTTCGAAAACACCAACGCAATGGCCGAGATGAACAACAGTTGCTCACCCTTAATAAAATGAAGCTGATTAAATAAACCAAAGATCTCAGAATGAACCTTAAATTACAGCAGAAAATTGTTCGCAAATAGTTCCAAGCTTCGACGGAGAAACAATACCAGTGGAGCAGTGGTTCACAAACTTTGAACAAAATGCAGCAGCTTATAAATATGTGCAAGCATGCTGAAAAATGACGAAAATGACAAAACTTTTCTTCAAATCAGTTTTGGTCAGCACTTATAATCAGTTGAAACGTGTTCTAACGGCGGAACTTAAACGCGTCCTTCGGAGCGTCGATATTCATGCAAAGTTGGCCGAGAGAAAGAAAAAAGAGACGAGAACTTTCAAGTGAGGGAGAGGAAGGACACTACAATAAAGGTCAAAAAATCGTGTACGGTGAGAAAAAAGTTTCTCGTTGCTTTAATTGCGGATCAACCCAACACATGAAAAATGATTGCAACACAGAGACAAAATGCTTTAAATGTAATGGTGTCGGACATATTACCCTGCAGTACCGTTCATCACCTTTTAATCGCTTTTTATCACCAAAAATTCATCACTGCTGATGATTAATCGATGAATCTTCATACAAATTAGTGATGAAATTAACATTGGCATGTCCTAGGAGTTAATCAGTGAAAAATTCATCACTCTTTAATCAGTAATTCATCACACTTTTTTCAGTTTTTCATCACTCTTTAATCAGTAATTCATCACTCTTTAAACAGCATTTACTGATGAACATGCGATGAAATAGTGATTAAAATGCGATGAAATAGTGTTTAACGAGTGATGAATCATCAAAACAATTTTCGAGCCTATATATTCCCAATAACCACATATAAAAACCTCCAAAAAAATTGTGAGATAACCAATACAAAATTAATAAAACAAAACATCAATAAATAAATTCAAGTGAACAACCACATAGTTTTGGTGCCGCTCTCGCGAAAGAGATTAACAAGCGTAACAGCGTCAGTGCCGGTGGAAAGTTTCGATTTTGTTTTAGCTGTTTAGCTGTTTTGCAGACCGCTAAGCGCCAGTGCAACGAACTGCAACTGCTTGTGTTTTCTCTTTCGGGTGTTGGTGCACTCTCTTAATTACGTTCTCGTCTCTCATTTCTTTTGTTACGCCAAATGCTATATACTTAAACACATTTATTCGAGCCACCCAGACACAACTACATGAATACACAAATAAAGAAAACTATTGGCTATATTGTAATAAATTACAAAAATTTTAATTTAAATGGCACCTACAAAAACCAAAAATAATGATCGGAGACAGAAGGGGAGATGGAAGATAGCTGCTCCTCGGTAAAAATCATAAACAGCAGGCTTTAGTCATGGGCAGTTCACATTCAAATCTGCCAAAAATGAAGTTACCAAAATTTAGCGGCAAACATTCAGAGTATTATCAATTTATTGGAATTTTTGAGCAACTGGTTGACTCTGATAATTCGTTATCTAACATCGAGAAATTTAACCATTTGTTACCCTGCCTTTCTGACGAGGCATTGGGAACAATAAAAGCTCTTCAAGTCTCAGATTCAAATTATAAAATGGCATTAGCGAGTTTAAAGAGAGTCTATGACAACAAGTGTTTAATTTTCTTTGAAACTCTAGCGCAGCTGTTTAAAATCCCTTCAATAACAAAACCTTCTGCGTCTGCCTTGAGGTTAATAATTGATACAGTAAGTGCAATTTTCGATTCGCTTATGTCCCTAGGGGACGAAAAAGATATTGTCAATGCGGTGATTATACATATAGTTCTTTCAAAGGTAGATCCGTACACCAAATCCAAGTATGAGGAACAGCTTAATTATGATGAACTGCCTAAATGGTCTGATTGCGTAAAGGTTTTAGAACGACGATATCAACATGTGTCAGCCGAGGAAGCGTCAGAGTAAAGGGAAAAACTTTTTCGGAAATGCCCTCTAGAAGCAAGAAAAATACTAGGAATTCATATACGTGCTCCAGGGTCAATAACACAAGTTATCCAAAATGTTTATATTGCGGTTCTAATCATTTTATATGTAATTGCCAGGGATTTAGCGGAATGCCAGTTTTAGATCGTTTTAACTTTGCCAAAATGAATCAATTTTGTATTAATTGTCTACATGAGGGACATATAGTATTTAAATGCACAGCATCCAAATGGCGGGTATGCTCACACGCACATCATACTCTACTACATCGATACTAAAAGCCACATCAAGGTAGAAGCTGGCAGGACCAGCAAGGGCAAGGTACTTCTAATTCTCAGGCTTCTACCCATTCGGCTCAGGCTCTTCAAGACACTTCGGAAATTAACCAAGTAATTCTAGCAACAGCCGGTGTTAATGTTCGCGATCGATTTGGTCAGCTGCATCGAGCCAGGGCTCTATTAGATTCAGCGTCGCAAGTTAACTTCATGACAGAAAGCCTTGCTCAGCTTTTAAGATTGTCAAGAACAAATAAATGTATTACTATCACATCAGGGGGAGAATCAAATTCCATTGCCAGAAGCGAAGTCACAACTACGTTATATTCGCGACTCAATGGACACATTTTTACGTCTGAATTTTGGGTACTGGGAACCATAACTAGCAATCAGCCAGATAATATGCTTCCAGCAAAGCAGTGGAAAATTCCGACCGGCGTAGACTTAGCTGATCCAGAGTTCCACAAGCCGCAAAGAATTGATATTTTGCTCGGAGCAGACTCCTTCTTTGATTTGTTGTGCAGTGGTCATATCAAACTCACCAATGGAAGTCCATTGCTACAAAAAACACTATTGGGATGGGTTGTTTCTGGACGGTGTAAGCAACAACAAAAATAAGCTACTTCTTGTATCGCCTCGTCGAAGGAAGACATGGTTTTAGGAGGACTTGTTGAAAGGCTTTGGGAGTTAGATACCGTCCCAGAAAATAAAGAACTTGATAAATGTTCACCAGAACAAATTGCCTGCGAGGATTTCTTCGTGAAAAACGTAGCCAATTCAAATTGTGGTCGTTTTTTTAGTCCGTTTGCCTTTTAAATCTGATCCGCTCGTGCTTAGATCCTCGTTCGTAAATTTTTGTCGTTAGAGAGTAGAAGCCCAAAAGACAGCTCACTTCGAGAAATGTACATCGCTTTTATGAAAGAATATTTGGAGCTGGGTCATATGTCTCCAACATGCAATAAGATTCCACCAGGACCGCACTACTTCATACCACATCAATGCGTTCTGAGGCCTGATAGTACCTCAACCAAACTTCTAGTCGTGTTTGATGCGTCTGCAAAGACAGCTTCAGCACAGTCATTAAATGACATTTTAATGGTGGGCCGGATATCACCTCAACCAAACTTCGAGTCGTGTTTGATGCGTCTGCAAAGACAACTTCAGCGCAGTCATTAAATGACATTTTAATGGTGGGGCCCACTTTTCAGAGGGAACTGTTATTATCACTTGTTAGATTTCGCTTAAATTGATTCGTTTTAACAGCAGATATATCGAAAATGTATATGCAAGTAAGTCTCGCAGAAGAAGATCGTAACTATCAACTGATAGTATGGCGCGAGAATCCATCTGATGAGCTACAAATATTTCGTCTTAATACAGTCACCTACGGATCGTCTTCAGCTCCATTTTTAGCCATCCGTAGCTTACAAGAACTTGGAGTTCGTAATAGGGATAAGTATGAAATTGGTTCATACATAATTTGAAACGACTTTTATGTGGATGACATGCTTACTGGAGCCGATGATATTGACACATTGAACGTGATGTGTAATCAAGTGTAAGAAATTCTCATTAGTGGCGGTTTCCAGCTCTCTAAATGGTTTTCAAACCATCCACAACTAGAACAAGAAAGGAAAGCTAATCTCGGACGGAGCCGAAGTTGATATACCCTTGCAGAATATTCTGTAATTCTGTATTCTCATAAAAAGTCCCAACTTCCTAACTTTAAAAACACCAAAGTTATATGGCAGCTATAGGATATAGTCGGCCGATCCTTATGAAATTCGGTAGGTCGGATTAATTGGCCAAAAATAAAACTCATAGAAAATCCCAACTTCCTAACTTTAAAACACCAAAGTTATGGCATTTCCGATCAATCAGTTATATGGCGACTATAGGATATAGTCGTCCCGTCCTTATGAAATTTGATAGGTCGGATTGATTGGCGAAATATAAAACCCATAGAAAATCCCAACTTCCTAACTTTACAAACACCAAAGTTATCTCATTTCCGATCAATCAGTTATATGGCAGCTATAGGATATAGTCGGCCGATCCTTATGAAATTTGGTAGGTCGGATTGATTGGCCAATTAGAAAACCCATACAAAATCCCAACTTCCTAACTTTACAAACACCAAAGTTATGGCATTTCCGATCAATCAGTTATATGGCAGCTATAGGATATAGTCGGCCGATCCTTATGAAAATTGGTAGGTCGGATTGATTGGCCAAATATAAAACCCATAGAAAATCCCAACTTCCTAACTTTACAAACACCAAAGTTATCTCATTTCCGATCAATCAGTTATATGGCAGCTATAGGATATAGTCGGCCGATCCTTATGAAATTTGGTAGGTCGGATTGATTGGCCAATTAGAAAACCCATACAAAATCCCAGCTTCCTAACTTTACAAACACCAAAGTTATGGCTTTTCCGATCGTTCAGTTATACGGCAGCTATATGATATAGTCGCCCGATCCGGCTCGTTCCGACTTATATACTACCTGCAATAGAAAGACAACTTTTGGGAAAGTTTCAAGCAGATAGCTTTAAAACTGAGGGACCAGTTTGCGTAGAATCGGACAAGAATATATATACTTTATAGGGTCGGAAATGTCTCCTTCACTGCGTTGCAAACTTTTGACTGAAATTATAATATAATAATAAAAAGGGAACAACATTTCATTTCATTTAGATGAGAGCTTTACAAAATTGACTCCCACAAAACGCACAATTCTTTCAGTAAGCGCGCGGTTTTTTGATCCCTTGGGATTGCTGTGCCCCATTGGCCTTACATCTAAAATTCTTCTGCAAAGCCTTTGGCAACTTCAACTGGAATGGGATGAATCCATTCCGATATCGTTACATACGAGTTTGGAATGGTTAATGAAGAATCTACTTAATCTTCACGCAGTCACCATTCCTAGGTACACGTTTGCCAGTGGGTGCTCAGCCGTTCAAGTTCACGGTTTCGCAGATGCATCCAGCCAAGCCTACGGATGTTGCATTTGCATTCGAGCAATCGAAAACGGTCAGGCTCATTGTCGATTGCTAGCAGCGAAATCGAGAGTGGCTCCACTAAAAACGAAAACCATACCAAGGCTTGAATTATGCGCCGCCACACTTTTGGCACAATTTTGGTCCTACGTCAAACAAGTTCTTGACAAATGTGAAATCGAGAGTGTTTATTTCGGGACAGACTCAGAAATAACATTACATTGGATAAAGTCTCAACCTTCGTCACTTGCAGTTTTTGTTTCAAACGGGGTAGCCACAATTCAAGAGCTATCAGAAAATATATCCTGGCGACATGTCCCCTCGCAGTTTAATCCAGTAGACATTGCGTCCCGTGGCTGCGATGTAGGTGAATTGACTGAATCCATCTGGACATGTTTTACAACCAAGTTTGCAGATGATGACGCCCTTCATACAAAAGTTTTCTGAAGCTGGTAGAAGATTTTCGCTAATTCGGGTGGGAGGTAGACTCTTGCATGCACCTATTTAAGAAAATGCTAAATTTCCGATATTACTCCCTGGTAAAAACCAAATTGTTGATTTGTATCTCCGAAATTTGCATTTGAGAAATTGTCACGCAAATGCAAAAACGATGATCGGTCTTCTTCGGCAAGAAATCTGGTTAATAAATGCTCGCAGAGAATGCACTCGGATGGTTCGAAAATGCATCCATTGTTTTAGATATAAGCCTGTTCTGACGCACCAAATTATGGGAAATCTGCCTGCGGATAGGTTCGAATCTGTAAGGCCATTTCATATTTGTGGCGTAGATTTGTTTGATCCTATCAATGTATCGTTGCGTATTCGAGGACGGCCCCCCATTAAGATGTATATTGCTGTATTTGTCTGTTTTGCTTCCAAGGCTGTTCACCTGGAACTCGTTACAAATTTGTCGACTGATTCTTTTCTTTTGGCCTTTAAAAGCTTCATCGCAAGACGTGGCGTACCGCATCGAGTACATTCCGACAACGCGACGAACTTCGTGGGAGCCAAGAACGAGCTGAGAAGTCTTCAGAGCACCGAAGTCAAGGTCAGGGCTTATCTGGCGGACACCGAGGCCGTGCTCAATTCTCGGCCTCTAGCTCCAACCAGCATTCCAACGAGGGGGAGGCGCTCACTCCAGGGCACCTGCTAATCGGGCAGGCCCTTCGTTCGCTGCCGCAAGGATTAGAGCCAGACGCACCGACCAGAGGTTTGAGATTCTAAAAGAGGTGGCATTGCTATCCACGCTCAGACATCGGTTCTGGCAGGGGTGGCGCAAGGAATATGTCCACAGCCTTCAGCGCAAAACCAAGTGGCAAACTACATCGCCTACTACATATGTCGGAGCCTTGGTAATCATCCACGAGGACAACACTCCACCATAGCGTTGGATTACCGGCAGGGGCCGATGGCGAAATTCGAGTTTCCGAAATCAAGTCCGCAACAGGCGTATTTAAGCATCCTATTCAGAAGCTGGCTCCCATTATATTGAAGGCAGGACCTTCAAGGTGGCCGGAATGTTAAAGCGCAGAACGCTAATCATGAAGTTTATGTTAAGATACACATTAATAACAGCTTAAGAGAGCCCAAAAGCATTATGTACAGCGTTATGCTGAGCGTTATCTATGCTAAGATCGGATTCAGCGGGCCTGCAAAGGCTCTCACAAAACTGTTCTGCTGGGCACAATGAACGAGTTGAATTTTGAATATCGAATCGGCCAGTCTTGTGTTCTCTCTTCCCCTAAATTTTGCAGCAGCCAAGCAAAAGTCTTTTCACTTTTCGGCGGTCTCAATTATTTATAATAATTTTCGTTTCGATTTTTTTCAGATGTGAAAGCTACTCCTCTGTCGCTGATGATGCGGGATGGATATCCAAAAACAGCTGACCAATCCTTAAGGCTTTTGAGAACTTCATCGCAGTCTTAACTACTGTGAAAATATATTTGTACTTCTTGCTCGTTGCATCCATAGGTCCCAAGTGATCTATGTGCAGTGTGTGTAGTGGACAGTCCCCTTTTTCTATGCAATAAAGCTGACCTACCTGCATTCCCAATTTTTTGTTGCATATAATGCAAGATTTTATAACTTTAGCGACCTTGTTCTCCATATGTGAGATCCAAAATTGTTTGCGCAGCAAGTGCAACGTTTTTTGCTGTGAGAAGTGTCCCATATTATGCGCATTGGAAATAATTTCATGTTCCAAAGTTTTTGGCACTACCAACAGGTCGTTCCCGTCAACGTGCTTAAACAAAACACCACCCTTAAGTTTGAAGTCTTTATAGGGACGAGATTTTAGAATTTCCAAAACCGTACTAATGAATTCATCCTTCTGCTGGGCGACCTTGATGCGAGCGGAAATTTCCGAAGTGATCGTGTAAACATCCTGAGGATAGCGGCTGAGTCCGTCAACGTGTTTCATCCCATCTGCTGAGCGATGTTCGACTTGAAAATTAAAGTCCTGTAGATACAGTATCCATTGCGCTACTTCGCGTGGAACATCTTTTTTCTTGACTGTCATCGTAAATGCAGCACAATCTGTGACAAGTTTAAATGGCGTTCCCAGGAGGTAGTGACGAAATTAATTAACAGCGAGATATGTGGCTTTTACCTCCAGTATGTAGCTGTGGAGTTTTTCATCTGCTTCTGAAGATTTTTTGCTCCAATACGCAACTGGATGAAGTTCTTCCTCAATACGCTGTATGAGCATAGCCCCAAAGCCATCTTTTGAAGCATCTGTGTGAAGTTCTGTAGCTGCCTCTCTGCAGTACAAACGTAAGACTGGCTCCGTAGATAAAATGTCTTTGAGCTGATTAATTGCTGTTTTTTCACGAGTCTCAAACTTGAACACAGCGCCTTTTCTTAACAGCTCCGTTAAAGGTCGAGCGATATGGGCATATCCTTTAATAAATTTTCTGAAGAACCATGTGAGTCCTAAGAACGATTGAACGCCCGTAATGTTCTTTGGGTAGGCGAAACTCTTAACTGCGTGTCTCTTCTCTTGGCCGGGCCAAATTTGATCGTTCTGAACTGTGTGTCCCAAGAAATGTATCTTGCTCTGAAGAAAGTGACACTTCTTCCACTTGATTTTCAAATCGTACTTGGCAGCTTCGTGTAGCACTGCCATCAGCTTGGTAATGCATTCATCGTTGGTTTGCGCATATACATACATGACATCACATCTGAATGACATCACCAGTTATCAAATCTTGGAATTGTTGTTAACGAAGCGGTTAAATACGGCCGGACAATTGCAGATATCATAAGGCACTCTGCAAATATTCAAATAATCCTTCTTTTGTGATAAAAGCGGTGAACTTGCGACTGGCTTACTCGATAGGCACATGAAGAAAACTGTTCTCCAAGTCCATAACAATGAATACTCAGGCCGCTTGCAGTTTTTCCCTGACGTCGTCGATCAGTGGGACCGGAAAACAATCTTTAAGTACCACGCTGTTTAATTGACGGAAGTCCACCCAGATTCTGTACGACCCATTTTTCTTCTTTGCCAACACAACTCTACAGGCAAAGTTGGAGGATGACTTTCGGATGACTCCCTCTGATAGCCACTTGTCAATCTGATCTTTGATCGCATCTCACGCAGGAGAGTAACGGCTTTTCTGATGGCGGAACGACTTCATGTGTTCATCAGGAGCTATCTTCATCTAGACCGCGGAGTTAACGGTTTGTACTCCTCAATCATTTAAACATCAATATCAGGTTTTGGGTCAACTTCTTAGCTCGTATTTGTCAGCGGTGTATGGCCGAGCTGACGCCTTCTGGAACGTGAATCCTTCTTCGCTAAGAAACACACTAAATTGTGAAGCGAAATCGAACCCAAGTAAAACATCTGAAGAGAATCGAAACGAAAGAATTAAATTAATAATTGAAACCGCCGAAAAGTGAAAGACTTTGGCTTGGCTGCTGCAGAATTTGGGTGAAAAGAAAAACGCAAGACTCGCCGATTCGATGTTCAAAATTCAACTCATTTATTGTGCCCAGCAGAGCAGTTTTGTGAGAGCCTTTCAGGCCCGCTGAATCCGATCTATCTATCTATGTCCATCTAGACATAGCTAGCTTAAGAGAGCCCAACAGCGTTATGTTCAGCGCCAATGCTAAGATCGGATTCAGCGGGCCTGAACATAAACTTCATGATTCTACTTCAATATTCCGGCCACCTGCCTTCAATATGTTGGGAGTACAGCCAGCTTCTGAATAGGACTCTTAAATAAGCCTGTTGCGGTCTTGATTTCGGCCACTCGAATTTTGCCATCGGCCCCTGCCACCACGCTGATGACCCTGCCGCTGATCCAACGCTGGGGTGGAGTGTTGTCCTCGTGGATAATTACCAAGGCTCCGACCTCCAGATTGGGCTATGTAGTTTGGCATTTGGTTTTGCGCTAAAGGCTGTGGACATATTCCTTGGACCACGCCTGCCAGAACCGCTGTCTGAGCGTGGATAGCAGTTGCCACCTCTTTAAGTACCTCAAACCTTTGGTCGGTGCGTCTGGCACTAGTCCTTGCAGCAGCGAACGAAGGGCCTGCCCGATTAGCAGGTGCCCTGCAGTGAGTGCCTCCCCCTCGTTGGGATCGGTGCTGGTTGGAGTTAGAGACCGAGCACGGCCTCGGTGTCCGCCAGATAAGCCCTGATCTCGGCTTCGGTTAGGGACGCGTCTGCGACTTGACGCACGACTTCACGGCCGCCTCCCACAAACCGCCGAAGTGCGGTGCTCGTGGTGGGATGAACCTCCACTCGATGCCCTTCTCCACGACGAACAGTTGAAACTGCGACTGCTGATCCTCGAAGACGCTCTGAAGACTTCTCAGCTCGTTCCTGGCTCCCACGAAGTTCGTCGCGTTGTCGGAATGTACTCGATGCGGTACGCCACGTCTTGCGATGAAGCTTTTAAAGGCCAAAAGAAAAGAATCAGTCGACAAATTTGTAACGAGTTCCAGGTGAACATCCTTGGAAGCAAAACAGACAAATACAGCAATATACATCTTAATGGGGGGCCGTCCTCGAATACGCAACGATACATTGATAGGATCAAACAAATCTACGCCACAAATATGAAATGGCCATAACGGATTCGAACCTATCCGCAGGCAGATTTCCCATAATTTGGTGGATCAGAACAGGCTTATATCTAAAACAATGGATGCATTTTCGAACCATCCGAGTGCATTCTCTGCGAGCATTTATTAACCAGATTTCTTGCCGAAGAAGACCGATCATCGTTTTTGCATTTGCGTGACAATTTCTCAAATGCAAATTTCGGAGATACAAATCAACAATTTGGTTTTTACCAGGGAGTAATATCGAAAATTTAGCATTTTCTGAAATAGATGCATGCAAGAGTCTACCTCCCACCCGAATTAGCGAAACTCTTCTACCAGCTTCAGAAAAATTTTGTATGAAGGGCGTCATCATCTGCAAACTTGGTTGTAAAACATGTTCTTTTTTAATTTTCTTGTACTCTCAAAGACATTTTTTTGGATGATTTCCATCAGTTTAAAAAATTATAGTTGTAACTCTCAAGCAGTCAGACTTACTGATCTTTCTCGTGATTTAGCTAGGTTTAGAAATCTATAAACGTATCCAAGAATTCTGATGAGTTTGGAAAACGATGAGATACGAGTGATAAATTCAAACGGAGTTGATAGCTCGACGGCTATACACACTTGGGCAGCTCTTTTTAACTCTGAGTTTTTTTAATTTGGAAGGTATAGAAAAATGCGAGTTTTTTGACCATGATGACTCATTTTCATACAGAAATTTCGGACCTTCGAACCAGATGGACTCAGTCAATTCACCTACATCGCAGCCACGGGACGCAATGTCTGCTGGATTAAACTGCGAGGGGACATGTCCCCAGGATTTATTTTCTGATAGCTCTTGAATTGTGGCTACCCTGTTTGAAACAAAAACTGCAAGTGACGAAGGTTGAGACTTTATCCAATGTAATGTTATTTCTGAGTCTGTCCCGAAATAAACACTCTCGATTTCACATATGTCAAGAACTTGTTTGACGTAGGACCAAAATTGTGCCAAAAGTGTGGCGGCGCATAATTCAAGCCTTGGTATGGTTTTCGTTTTTTGTGGAGCCACTCTCTATTTCGCTGCTAGCAATCGACAATGAGCCTGACCGTTTTCGATTGCTCGAATGTAAATGCAACATCCGTAGGCTTGGCTGGATGCATCTGCGAAACCGTGAACTTGAACGGCTGAGCACCCACTGGCAAACGTGTACCTAGGAATGGTGACTGCGTGAAGATTAAGTAGATTCTTCATTAACCATTCCAAACTCGTATGTAACGATATCGGAATGGATTCATCCCATTCCAGTTGAAGTTGCCAAAGGCTTTGCAGAAGAATTTTAGATGTAAGGCCAATGGGGCACAGCAATCCTAAGGGATCAAAAAGCCGCGCGCTTACTGAAAGAATTGTGCGTTTTGTGGGAGTCAATTTTGTAAAGCTCTCATCTAAATGAAATGAAATGTTGTTCCCTTTTTCTAGTTGTGGATAGTTTGAAAACCATTTAGACAGCTGGAAACCGCCACTATTGAGAATTTCTGACACTTGATTACACATCACGTTCAAGGTGTCAATATCATCGGCTCCAGTAAGCATGTCATCCAAATAAAAGTCGTTGCAAATTATGTATAAACCAATTTCATGCTTATCCCTATTACGAACTCCAAGTTCTTGTAAGCTACGAATGGCTAAAAATGAAGCTGAAGACGTTCCGTAGGTGACTGTATTAAGACGAAATATTTGTAGCTCATCAGATGGATTCTCGCGCCATACTATCAGTTGATAGTTACGATCTTCTTCTGCGAGACTTACTTTCCTATACATTTTCGATATATCTGCTGTTAAAACGAATCGATTTTAACGAGATCTAACAAGTGATAATAACAGTTCCCTCCGAAAAGTGGGTCCCACCATTAAAATGTTGTCTTTGCAGACGCATCAAACACGACTCGAAGTTCGGTTGAGGTACTATCAGGCCTCAGAACGCATTGATGTGGTATGAAGTAGTGCAGTCCTGGTGGAATCTTATTGCATGTTGGAGACATATGACCCAGCTCCAAATATTATTTCATAAAAGCGATGTACATTTCTCGAAGTGAGCTGTCTTTTGGGCTTCTACTCTCTAACGATAAAAATCTACGAACGAGGATCTAAGCACGAGCGGATCAGATTTAAAAGGCAAACGGACTAAAAAAACGACCACAATTTGAATTGGCTACGTTTTTCACGAAGAAATCCTCGCAGGCAATTTGTTCTGGTGAACATTTATCAAGTTCTTTATTTTCTGGGACGGTATCTAACTCCCAAAGCCTTTCAACAAGTCCTCCTAAAACCATGTCTTCCTTCGACAAGGCGATACAAGAAGTAGCTTATTTTTGTCGTTGCTTACACCGTCCAGAAACAACCCATCCCAATAGTGTTTTTTGTAGCAATGGACTTCCATTGGTGAGTTTGATATGACCAGTGCACAACAAATCAAAGAAGGAGTCTGCTCCGAGCAAAATATCAATTCTTTGCGGCTTGTGGAACTCTGGATCAGCTAAGTCTACGCCGGTCGGAATTTTCCACTGCTTTGCTGGAAGCATATTATCTGGCTGATTGCTAGTTATGGTTCCCAGTACCCAAAATTCAGACGTAAAAATGTGTCCATTGAGTCGCGAATATAACGTAGTTGTGACTTCGCTTCTGGCAATGGAATTTGATTCTCCCCCTGATGTGATAGTAATACATTTATTTGTTCTTGACAATCTTAAAAGCTGAGCAAGGCTTTCTGTCATGAAGTTAACTTGCGACGCTGAATCTAATAGAGCCCTGGCTCGATGCAGCTGACCAAATCGATCGCGAACATTAACAACGGCTGTTGCTAGAATTACTTGGTTAATTTCCGAAGTGTCTTGAAGAACCTGAGCCGAATGGGTAGAAGCCTGAGAATTAGAAGTGCCTTGCCCTTGCTGGTCCTACCAGCTTCTACCTTGATGTGGCTCACTCGAGTTTTGGTATCGATGTTGTAGAGTATGATGTGCGTGTGAGCATACCCGCCATTTGGATGCTGTGCATTTAAATACTATATGTCCCTCATGTAGACAATTAATACAAAATTGATTCATTTTGGCAAAGTTAAAACGATCTAAAACTGGCATTCCGCTAAATCCCTGGCAATTACATATAAAATGATTAGAACCGCAATATAAACATTTTGGATAACTTGTGTTATTGACCCTGGAGCACGTATATGAATTCCTAGTATTTTTCTTGCTTCTAGAGGGCATTTCCGAAAAAGTTTTTCCCTTTACTCTGACGCTTCCTCGGCTGACACATGTTGATATCGTCGTTCTAAAACCTTTACGCAATCAGACCATTTAGGCAGTTCATCATAATTAAGCTGTTCCTCATACTTGGATTTGGTGTACGGATCTACCTTTGAAAGAACTATATGTATAATCACCGCATTGACAATATCTTTTTCGTCCCCTAGGGACATAAGCGAATCGAAAATTGCACTTACTGTATCAATTATTAACCTCAAGGCAGACGCAGAAGGTTTTGTTATTGAAGGGATTTTAAACAGCTGCGCTAGAGTTTCAAAGAAAATTAAACACTTGTTGTCATAGACTCTCTTTAAACTCGCTAATGCCATTTTATAATTTGAATCTGAGACTTGAAGAGCTTTTATTGTTCCCAATGCCTCGTCAGAAAGGCAGGCTAACAAATGGTTAAATTTCTCGATGTTAGATAACGAATTATCAGAGTCAACCAGTTGCTCAAAAATTCCAATAAATTGATAATACTCTGAATGTTTGCCGCTAAATTTTGGTAACTTCATTTTTGGCAGATTTGAATAAATGCCCATGACTAAAGCCTGCTGTTTATGATTTTCACCTTATGATTTTCACCTGTGTCATATATAATGCCTTGATAATTACGCAATTTTCTTCTAATGCCGACCTATTCCGGTTATCTGGATCTATTATATCAAATTCCGACTGCAATGTCATGGCTTTTGCAATATATGAATTTAAAATTTCCAGTCGACATTGAATTTGAAGCGGATTAAACGAAATTGTATTCTCCTCGAAAGCTTTCCTCATTCTTATAATATCTTCACCAACCCTATCTGCCTGCGAAAATAATTTCGTTAATTGCACCGAGGAGCAGCCATCTTCCATCTCCCCTTCTGTCACCGATGCGCTATCATTCTTTTTGGTTTTTGTAGGTGCCATTTTAATAAAAAACAAGAGAGAACGCCATAGTCGAGTGCCTCGACTATTAGATACCCGTTACTCAGCTAAACAACTTAATATAAATATGCCTTCTTGTGTTTTTTTTTGTTTTTTTTTTTAACATAATGTGAATTATAGTGACCACAGAAAAAAAGGACAAAAAGTTCAAATTATCAATTTGAATTCGGCGATTTCTTAGTGCTGGCAGCATTACAGCTCGAGCATCAGCACCAGCGCTGCTTTACCGCAGGCAGCTTTTGTCCTGCACCAGCAGCTGTGTTTATGTTTATGTTTTTGAGTGCAATAAATTAACTAGAAATATTAAAGTCTAAATGTTTGCATAACACGAGTAAAGGGTATAGCGAATAGCTTTCTTTGAAAGGAGCTATCTTTGCCGGGCAATTGCAATTGTGTACAATGTAAATACATACATATGTATATGCTGACATACATACACACATACGCCATTGTTTGACTCAGCCCTCCAATTTGGTTAACTTGATTTGATTTGCATAGTTCTTGGGATATAGTTCGGTATTGACAAATGAAAACCATCGCAATTTCCTTTAATAGAAATCCTTATCGAGAATTAACGTTGACTCTGTTGAGCACCTTGGCCAGCTGTTCCAAAGTCATCCGTTAGATGGCGCCATGAAAGGCGGAAATGTAGGCGCTAGCCAGGCTTAAGCGTTTAATGGGTTTTTGGGCGTTAGAGTGGGCGTGGCAAACTTTTATTAGGCCAATCGATATTTATTGACGAAACAAATACATATCAATTAAAATTTTCATAATATCATCAAAACTGTGGCACCAGCTTGTGGCTTGTGGGCGTCAGAGGGGGCGTGGCACCATTTTGAAACAAACTTACTCTACGAGTAACGGGTATAACAAGAAAGGAAAGCTAACTTCGGGCGGAGCCCTTTCAGAATACTCTGTAAATTAAATTCTCCGAAATTATTCATATGATGCATTCTTAATACTCATAAAAAATCCCAACTTCCTAACTTTAATAACACCAAAGTTATGGCATTTCCAATCGTTCAGTTAAATGGCAGCTATAGGATATAGTCGGCCGATCCTTATGAAATTTGGTAGGTCGGATTGACGGGCCAAAAATAAAACCCATAAAAAGTCCCAACTTCCTAACTTAACAAACACCAAAGTTATGGCATTTCCGATTAATCAGTTATATGGCGACTATAGGATATAGTCGTCCGGTCCTTATGAAATTTGATAGGTCGGATTGATTGGCTAAATATAAAACCCATAGAAAATCCCAACTTCCTAACTTTACAAACACCAAAGTTATCTCATTTCCGATCAATCAGTTATATGGCAGCTATAGGATATAGTCGGCCGATCCTTATGAATGTTCTTTGGGTAGGCGAAACTCTTAACTGCGTGTCTCTTCTCTTGGCCGGGCCAAATTTGATCGTTCTGAACTGTGTGTCCCAAGAAATGTATCTTGCTCTGAAGAAAGTGACACTTCTTCCACTTGATTTTCAAATCGTACTTGGCAGCTTCGTGTAGCACTGCCATCAGCTTGGTAATGCATTCATCGTTGGTTTGCGCATATACATACATGACATCACATCTGCATGACATCACCAGTTATCAAATCTTGGAAATGTTGTTAACGAAGCGGTTGAATACGGCCGGACAATTGCAGATATCATAAGGCACTCTGCAAATATTCAAATAATCCTTCTTTTGTGATAAAAGCGGTGAACTTGCGACTGGCTTACTCGATAGGCACATGAAGAAAGCTGTTCTCCAAGTCCATAACAATGAATTCTGAGGCCGCTTGCAGTTTTTCCATGACGTCGTCGATCAGTGGGACCGGAAAACAGTCTTTAAGTACCACGCTGTTTAATTGACGGAAGTCCACCCAGATTCTGTACGACCCATTTTTCTTCTTTGCCAACACAACTCTACTGGCAAAGTTGGAGGATGACTTTCGGATGACTTTCGGATGACTCCCTCTGATAGCCACTTGTCAATCTGATCTTTGATCGCATCTCACGCAGGAGAGTAACGGCTTTTCTGATGGCGGAACGACTTCATGTGTTCATCAGGAGCTATCTTCATCTAGACCGCGGAGCTAACGGTTTGTACTCCTCAATCATTTAAACATCAATATCAGGTTTTGGGTCAACTTCTTAGCTCGTATTTGTCAGCGGTGTATGGCCGAGCTGACGCCTTCTGGAACGTGAATCCTTCTTCGCTAAGAAACACACTAAATTGTGAAGCGAAATCGAACCCAAGTAAAACATCTGAAGAGAATCGAAACGAAAGAATTAAATTAATAATTGAAACCGCCGAAAAGTGAAAGACTTTGGCTTGGCTGCTGCAGAATTTGGGTGAAAAGAAAAACGCAAGACTCGCCGATTCGATGTTCAAAATTCAACTCATTTATTGTGCCCAGCAGAGCAGTTTTGTGAGAGCCTTTCAGGCCCGCTGAATCCGATCTATCTATCTATGTCCATCTAGACATAGCTAGCTTAAGAGAGCCCAACAGCGTTATGTTCAGCGCCAATGCTAAGATCGGATTCAGCGGGCCTGAACATAAACTTCATGATTCTACTTCAATATTCCGGCCACCTGCCTGCAATATGTTGGGAGTACAGCCAGCTTCTGAATAGGACTCTTAAATAAGCCTGTTGCGGTCTTGATTTCGGCCACTCGAATTTTGCCATCGGCCCCTGCCACCACGCTGATGACCCTGCCGCTGATCCAACGCTGGGGTGGAGTGTTGTCCTCGTGGATAATTACCAAGGCTCCGACCTCCAGATTGGGCTATGTAGTTTGGCATTTGGTTTTGCGCTAAAGGCTGTGGACATATTCCTTGGACCACGCCTGCCAGAACCGCTGTCTGAGCGTGGATAGCAGTTGCCACCTCTTTGAGTACCTCAAACCTTTGGTCGGTGCGTCTGGCACTAGTCCTTGCAGCAGCGAACGAAGGGCCTGCCCGATTAGTGCCCTGGAGTGAGTGCCTCCCCCTCGTTGGGATCGGTGCTGGTTGGAGTTAGAGACCGAGCACGGCCTCGGTGTCCGCCAGATAAGCCCTGATCTCGGCTTCGGTTAGGGACGCGTCTGCGACTTGACGCACGACTTCACGGCCGACTCCCACAAACCGCCGAAGTGCGGTGATCGTGGTGGGATGAACCTCCACTCGATGCCCTTCTCCACGACGAACAGTTGAAACTGCGACTGCTGATTCTCGAAGACGCTCTGAAGACTTCTCAGCTCGTTCCTGGCTCCCACGAAGTTCGTCGCGTTGTCGGAATGTACTCGATGCGGTACGCCACGTCTTGCGATGAAGCTTTTAAAGGCCAAAAGAAAAGAATCAGTCGACAAATTTATAACGAGTTCCAGGTGAACATCCTTGGAAGCAAAACAGACAAATACAGCAATATACATCTTAATGGGGGGCCGTCCTCGAATACGCAACGATACATTGATAGGATCAAACATATCTACGCCACAAATATGAAATGGCCATACGGATTCGAACCTATCCGCAGGCAGATTTCCCATAATTTGGTGGATCAGAACAGGCTTATATCTAAAACAATGGATGCATTTTCGAACCATCCGAGTGCATTCTCTGCGAGCATTTATTAACCAGATTTCTTGCCCAAGAAGACCGATCATCGTTTTTGCATTTGCGTGACAATTTCTCAAATGCAAATTTCGGAGATACAAATCAACAATTTGGTTTTTACCAGGGAGTAATATCGGAAATTTAGCATTTTCTGAAATAGATGCATGCAAGAGTCTACCTCCCACCCGAATTAGCGAAACTCTTCTACCAGCTTCAGAAAAATTTTGTATGAAGGGCGTCATCATCTGCAAACTTGGTTGTAAAACATGTTCTTTTTTAATTTTCTTGTACTCTCAAAGACATTTTTTTGGATGATTTCCATCAGTTTAAAAAATTATAGTTGTAACTCTCAAGCAGTCAGACTTACTGATCTTTCTCGTGATTTAGCTAGGTTTAGAAATCTATAAACGTATCCAAGAATTCTAATGAGTTTGGAAAACGATGAGATACGAGTGATAAATTCAAACGGAGTTGATAGCTCGACGGCTATACACACTTGGGCAGCTCTTTTTAACTCTGAGTTTTTTTAATTCGGAAGGTATAGAAAAAATGCGAGTTTTCTGACTCGTTTTCATACAGAAATTTCGGACCTTCGAACCAGATGGACTCAGTCAATTCACCTACATCGCAGCCACGGGACGCAATGTCTGCTGGATTAAACTGCGAGGGGACATGTCCCCAGGATTTATTTTCTGATAGCTCTTGAATTGTGGCTACCCCGTTTGAAACAAAAACTGCAAGTGACGAAGGTTGAGACTTTATCCAATGTAATGTTATTTCTGAGTCTGTCCCGAAATAAACACTCTCGATTTCACATTTGTCAAGAACTTGTTTGACGTAGGACCAAAATTGTGCCAAAAGTGTGGCGGCGCATAATTCAAGCCTTGGTATGGTTTTCGTTTTTAGTGGAGCCACTCTCTATTTCGCTTCTAGCAATCGACAATGAGCCTGACCGTTTTCGATTGCTCGAATGCAAATGCAACATCCGTAGGCTTGGCTGGATGCATCTGCGAAACCGTGAACTTGAACGGCTGAGCACCCACTGGCAAACGTGTACCTAGGAATGGTGACTGCGTGAAGATTAAGTAGATTCTTCATTAACCATTCCAAACTCGTATGTAACGATATCGGAATGGATTCATCCCATTCCAGTTGAAGTTGCCAAAGGCTTTGCAGAAGAATTTTAGATGTAAGGCCAATGGGGCACAGCAATCCTAAGGGATCAAAAAGCCGCGCGCTTACTGAAAGAATTGTGCGTTTTGTGGGAGTCAATTTTGTAAAGCTCTCATCTAAATGAAATAAAATGTTGTTCCCTTTTTCTAGTTGTGGATAGTTTGAAAACCATTTAGACAGCTGGAAACCGCCACTATTGAGAATTTCTGACACTTGATTACACATCACGTTCAAGGTGTCAATATCATCGGCTCCAGTAAGCATGTCATCCACATAAAAGTCGTGGCAAATTATGTATAAACCAATTTCATGCTTATCCCTATTACGAACTCCAAGTTCTTGTAAGCTACGAATGGCTAAAAATGAAGCTGAAGACGTTCCGTAGGTGACTGTATTAAGACGAAATATTTGTAGCTCATCAGATGGATTCTCGCGCCATACTATCAGTTGATAGTTACGATCTTCTTCTGCGAGACTTACTTGCCTATACATTTTCGATATATCTGCTGTTAAAACGAATCGATTTTAACGAGATCTAAAAAGTGATAATAACAGTTCCCTCTGAAAAGTGGGTCCCACCATTAAAATGTCATTTAATGACTGCGCTGAAGTTGTCTTTGCAGACGCATCAAAATCAGAACGCATTGATGTGGTATGAAGTAGTGCAGTCCTGGTGGAATCTTATTGCATGTTGGAGACATATGACCCAGCTCCAAATATTATTTCATAAAAGCGATGTACATTTCTCGAAGTGAGCTGTCTTTTGGGCTTCTACTCTCTAACGATAAAAATCTACGAACGAGGATCTAAGCACGAGCGGATCAGATTTAAAAGGCAAACGGACTAAAAAAACGACCACAATTTGAATTGGCTACGTTTTTCACGAAGAAATCCTCGCAGGCAATTTGTTCTGGTGAACATTTATCAAGTTCTTTATTTTCTGGGACGGTATCTAACTCCCAAAGCCTTTCAACAAGTCCTCCTAAAACCATGTCTTCCTTCGACAAGGCGATACAAGAAGTAGCTTATTACCATCCCAATAGTGTTTTTTGTAGCAATGGACTTCCATTGGTGAGTTTGATATGACCAGTGCACAACAAATCAAAGAAGGAGTCTGCTCCGAGCAAAATATCAATTCTTTGCGGCTTGTGGAACTCTGGATCAGCTAAGTCTACGCCGGTCGGAATTTTCCACTGTTTTGCTGGAAGCATATTATCTGGCTGATTGCTAGTTATGGTTCCCAGTACCCAAAATTCAGACGTAAAAATGTGTCCATTGAGTCGCGAATATAACGTAGTTGTGACTTCGCTTCTGGCAATGGAATTTGATTCTCCCCCTGATGTGATAGTAATACATTTATTTGTTCTTGACAATCTTAAAAGCTGAGCAAGGCTTTCTGTCATGAAGTTAACTTGCGACGCTGAATCTAATAGAGCCCTGGCTCGATGCAGCTGACCAAATCGATCTCGAACATTAACAACGGCTGTTGCTAGAATTACTTGGTTAATTTCCGAAGTGTCTTGAAGAACCTGAGCCGAATGGGTAGAAGCCTGAGAATTAGAAGTGCCTTGCCCTTGCTGGTCCTACCAGCTTCTACCTTGATGTGGCTCACTCGAGTTTTGGTATCGATGTAGTAGAGTATGATGTGCGTGTGAGCATACCCGCCATTTGGATGCTGTGCATTTAAATACTCTATGTCCCTCATGTAGACAATTAATACAAAATTGATTCATTTTGGCAAAGTTAAAACGATCTAAAACTGGCATTCCGCTAAATCCCTGGCAATTACATATAAAATGATTAGAACCGCAATATAAACATTTTGGATAACTTGTGTTATTGACCCTGGAGCACGTATATGAATTCCTAGTATTTTTCTTGCTTCTAGAGGGCATTTCCGAAAAAGTTTTTCCCTTTACTCTGACGCTTCCTCGGCTGACACATGTTGATATCGTCGTTCTAAAACCTTTACGCAATCAGACCATTTAGGCAGTTCATCATAATTAAGCTGTTCCTCATACTTGGATTTGGTGTACGGATCTACCTTTGAAAGAACTATATGTATAATCACCGCATTGACAATATCTTTTTCGTCCCCTAGGGACATAAGCGAATCGAAAATTGCACTTACTGTATCAATTATTAACCTCAAGGCAGACGCAGAAGGTTTTGTTATTGAAGGGATTTTAAACAGCTGCGCTAGAGTTTCAAAGAAAATTAAACACTTGTTGTCATAGACTCTCTTTAAACTCGCTAATGCCATTTTATAATTTGAATCTGAGACTTGAAGAGCTTTTATTGTTCCCAATGCCTCGTCAGAAAGGCAGGCTAACAAATGGTTAAATTTCTCGATGTTAGATAACGAATTATCAGAGTCAACCTGTTGCTCAAAAATTCCAATAAATAGTTTATACTCTGAATGTTTGCCGCTAAATTTTGGTAACTTCATTTTTGGCAGATTTGAAGAAATGCCCATGACTAAAGCCTGCTGTTTATGATTTTCACCTTATTTTCACCTGTGTCATATATAATGCCTTGATAATTACGCAATTTTCTTCTAATGCCGACCTATTCCGGTTATCTGGATCTATTATATCAAATTCCGACTGCAATGTCATGGCTTTTGCAATATATGAATTTAAAATTTCCAGTCGACATTGAATTTGAAGCGGATTAAACGAAATTGTATTCTCCTCGAAAGCTTTCCTCATTCTTGTAATATCTTCACCAACCCTATCTGCCTGCGAAAATAATTTCGTTAATTGCACCGAGGAGCAGCTATCTTCCATCTCCCCTTCTGTCTCCGATGCGCTATCATTCTTTTTGGTTTTTGTAGGTGCCATTTTAATTAAAAACAAGAAAGGAAAGCTAACTTCGGGCGGAGCCGAAGTTGATATACCCTTGCAGAATACTCTGTAAATTATATTCTCCAAAATTATTCATATGATGCATTCTTAATACTCATAAAAAATCCCAACTTCCTAACTTTAAAAACAACAAAATTATGGCGTTTCCAATCGTTCAGTTATATGGCAGCTATAGGATATAGTCGGCCGATCCATATGAAATCTGGTATGTCGGATTAATTGGCCAAAAATAAGACCCATAGGAAATCCTAACTTTCTAACTTTACAAACACCAAAGTTATGGCATTTCCGATCAAACAGTTATATGGAAGCTATAGAATATAGTCAACCGATCCTTATGAAATTTGGTAGGTCGGATTGATTGGCCAAATATAAAACCCACAGGAAATCCCAACTTCCTAACTTTACAAACACCAAAGTTATGGCATTTCCGATCAATCAGTTATATGGCAGCTATAGGATATAGTAGGCCGATCCCGGCCGTTCCGACATATATACTGCGTGCAAAGGAAAGAAGGGAGTGTGCAAAGTTTCAATTCGATATCTTTAAAACTGAGAGACTAGTTCGCGTAGAAACAGACAGACGGACAGACAGACGGACAGACGGTCAGACGGACAGACGGTCAGACGGACAGACGGACATGGCTATATCAACTCAGGAGGTGATCCTGATCAAGAATATATATACTTTATAGGGTCGGAGATGTCTCCTTCACTGCGTTGCACACTTTTGACCAAAATTATAATACCCTCTGCAAGGGTATAACAAGAGAGAACGCTATAGTCGAGTGCCTCGACTATTAGATACCCGTTACTCAGCTAAACAACTTAATATAAATATGCCTTCTTGTGTTTTTTTTTGTTTTTTTTTTTTTTTGTAACATAATGTGAATTATAGTGACCACAGAAAAAAAGGACAAAAAGTTCAAATTATCAATTTGAATTCGGCGATTTCTTAGTGCTGGCAGCTTTACAGCTCGAGCATCAGCACCAGCGCTGCTTGAGCGCAGGCAGCTTTTGTCCTGCACCAGCAGCTGTGTATATGTTTATGTTTTTGAGTGCAATAAATTGACTAGAAATATTAAAGTCTAAATGTTTGCATAACACGAGTAAAGGGTATAGCGAATAGCTTTCTTTGAAAGGAGCTATCTTTGCCGGGCAATTGCAATTGTGTACAATGTAAATATATACATATGTATATACTGACATACAAGTTAACAGTATAGGGCTAACCGCCCGACTCTACCGCCCCCCGCACCCCGTGCCACCTCAGCATTGCGACATACGCCGGCCAGGCACCGACACACCGCTCCCCCCGCACCCCGTGCCAACTCAGCACAGCAACATCCGCCGACCGGGCACCGACCTACCGCCCCCCCGCACCCCGTGCGCCGGCCACGGGAACGCTGACCGCTCACGGTGCAATTGGAGCACGGTGAGAACTGCAAGGTCTGCAATACTTCGGCCGGCCACTGACGCTTACTCCAGCCGGCCGCTGACGCTGACGCCGACGTCGACGGTGGGACGGGCACTTACCGAGGCTTGGCGGTAATGGAGCAGCGCTTTGGAAGGGCAGAACAAATTGGACCGGCTAACTGGCATATTGAAATATTGTAAACACAAAATAAATTTTATAACGTAGTATAAAGACACTCTGGACTTCTCACTCATCTGGAAGGGAATTGGCCACATACTTGAAGGGACTGATAATTAAGGAACCTTATTCTAATGACTAGGTATAAGTCAGTCCTCACAAGGACAGGAGTCCTTGGGAAGGACTTAACTGGCGCCCGAGCAGGGACCTCTCCATTAAGCGACGAGGATCCCTAGGACAAGGTAAGGCGGGAAGTGAATTGTGTGTTGCGTGTGTGAGAAAAGTGAGAGTAACCTCCCATGAGAGGTACATGAAAAAAAAAGTTTTTTTTTCCCTCTAAAGAAAATGAAATAAAAAAGATGAAAATTAATTCCAAATAAATAAAATGAAAAAGGTGAAAAGAAAAAAAATAAAAAAAATTAAAAAAAAATAAGTGGAATAAACAAAAAAAAGTGAAAATGAGAATAATAAAAATTGATTCCAAATAAACAAAAAAAAATGATAAAAATATGACCGACCCGCTGCTGTGATCTGACCTCCCGGCTTATTCACGAGCGCAAAAGGTTATTGTGAAACAAAAGAAGTGACCAAACCGCCGCGGTGGTTTTAATTCACGGGCGTTATAAGGTGTTACAAACATAAAGAAATATAAATTTTGATAACCGCTGCGATAACTTGTTTACGAGCGGCCCCGATTTATAATAAAAAATAATATAACGTAGAAAGTGGTGTGGGTAATTCACTAGATACGCTCAGTGTTACCAGCACAGAAAGGGCCGCCTAGTGGATTGTGTGGAAACCGTACCTTAGTAGGTGATAAACCAAAACGGAATAATACGGCCCACCGCGCCTAACGCCGGATAAAAAAAAGGAATCGACAATTTTTATTTACAAAAAAATATACAAGTATTCACCGAGGAAAAAAATTTAAAAGAAAAATATGATGATAAAATTGGAAAAAATAAGGAGAAAAAGTCTCACGAAACAAGAAATAAAAAACACACACACACACGTAAAAATTCAATTCCCGCCTGTCCCCTAAAATAAAAATATCTGAATCACACTAAAGTCATTCTTTTTACCCTTAGAATCTGCACGTTGTAAGTGACCTGATACTCATGTTCTGAACACACGAAGATAACACCAATAACACGAATAAAGAATAAATACGAAACACGGGTAAGTGAAGCGTTCTCAGCGTAGAATTTAATAATAAAAAATTACAAAAAAACTTAACCGTCACTCTACTCATAATCATTTTGAATTGTTTGAAAAAGACTCCCATTTGTTTGAATCGATTCGTTAGTATGGAGGAAATGAAGGCAGCTTTGACTAAATTTGAGGCTACTCTAGCCGTGTTACTTGGCCAGATGGCTGACGTTAAAAACGATATAAATAAAGTTAGTGATTAGGTAGTGAGCCTAGAGGAGGCTCAGGAAAAGGTTAACGAGGTTGTTCCTCAACCGAAGCCTTTGACTCCCGCCCGTACGGAGTACGAGCTAAAAGAAATTGCTAGGCTGCCGGATTGTGTAAAGGAGCTGCAGGTCTTTGAGGGCGAAGCTGGTGGCTACGACTCTTGGATGGGTAGAGCCGAAACCATTCTAAAAGACTATGAGATAATCAAGGAAAGACCTCTCTATCGCTCCATAGTCGTTAGCCTTAGGCAGAAGATTAGGGGTAACGCGGAGACAACCCTTCTGTCATACAACGTGGCAGAAGACGATTGGCCTGAAATTAAACGCGTCCTAATGCTCCATTACGCCGATAAGCGAGACCTGCGCACACTAGAGTACCAGATGGGTCAAATGACTCAGGGGGCGAAGAGCGTGGAAACGTTTTACTCGGGAATAAATGCTCATTTTGCCCTGATAATACGTTGCCTTAAAAACGGTAACCAAAGCCCTGGAATTCTTAGTGCGCTGGTCGAAACTTATAGGGACAGAGCCTTGGATGTCTTCATTAGAGGCCTGAGCGGTGACCTCTCTAAATTATTGGTAATTCGCGGACCAAAAAACTTGCCAGAGGCCTACGCAATCTGTTTAGAGTTGCAGAATCTTACCTCAATGAATCATGTCACCTATTCTAGTAAGTTTTCATCCCCTCAGCCTTACCGCCAGAAGTACTCTTGGCCCCAATCCAACCATTCTTCTTATAATAACCAATACCAATATCAAGACGCAGGCAGGAATTCTCAGCCCCCGCTAAGATATTCAAATCCGCGAGCGATCAAAATGGAGCCCCACCAGTCTGGCCATTCCTATCGTTCAAACCAGGGAAACAATAATTTAAGCGTTAAACGCAGCCCCAGTACCTCTTCCAATCTTAACCCTTTTCGGAAATCGCAAAGACTGTACCAATTAACTGCTGTCCCATCCCCGGGTGAGGCCGCTTTAAACCAGCATGAGGAAAAATCCGTCAGTGAGGCTTATTATGATGAAGCTTTACCAGACAACCAGTCTGGCCGCCAACCTCACATGGAGGCTGGTAGTACTGGCGCAGTAAATTTTATGGCCGACGCCTCTCTAGCGTTCCATACATAGAGTATGGCGTGAAAGATGGGGCTAAGCTACAGTTCCTAATAGACACTGGCGCGAATAAGAACTTCATTAGCCCCCAGATAGCCAAGGGATGCTTGCCCTTGTCGAAACCCTTTCCGGTTCTATCCGCTGGAGGGGAGATAAAAATAACACATCAACTAACTGGACCATTCTTCAGTCCCATAGGCAATGATTCTCCGGTCACCTTCTTCGTTCTTCCCGGTTTAACTGCCTTTCATGGCATTATTGGGGACGATACTCTGAAATCCCTTAAAGCAATTATTGATAGAAAAAACGATTCTTTAACAATAGCACCAGGGATAAAAATTCCGCTACTTGCCATGCCTTCCTTGAATGTCCATTCGCTAATCGACAGCGAACACCCAGTGGAAGCAAGGGAATGCCTCGAATCCCTAATTTCTGAATACACTACTATTTTTGAGCCACTCTCGCCAGGCGAAGCCGTGGATACAAGTGTTCGAGCTGAGATCCGAACAAGTACTCAGGAACCCATATATTCAAAAAGCTACCCTTACCCCGCGAACATGAGAGGCGAGGTAGAAAATCAGGTCGACGAGCTCCTGCGCGAGGGAATAATCAGGCCCTCCAAGAGCCCCTACAATTCCCCGATATGGGTAGTCCCAAAGAAGCCCAAGCCCAATGGGGAAAAACAATACCGAATGGTAATAGATTTCAAGCGTCTCAACGCAGTTACCATCTCCGACACTTACCCAATCCCTGATATAACATCTACATTGTCCAGTCTGGGGGAGGCCAAGCTATTTACCACTCTTGACTTAACGTCCGGGTTCCACCAAATTCACATGAAGGAATCCGACATACCCAAAACTGCATTCTCTACCCTGAACGGGAAATACGAGTTTCTGCGCTTACCATTTGGGTTGAAGAATGCCCCGGCTGTTTTCCAAAGAATGATCGACGACGTATTACGAGAGCACATTGGTAAAATTTGCTACGTATACATCGACGATATTATCGTCTTTAGTAAAGACTACGAGTCTCACTGGCGTAACCTTCGCGCCGTATTTACAAAATTGAGACATGCCAAGTTGCAAGTGAATTTGGAAAAGACACAGTTTCTGCGCACCCAGGTCGAATTCCTGGGTTATGTGGTAACGGCGGATGGGATCCGCGCAGATGAAAAGAAGGTAAAAGCCATAAAAGAAATGTCTCCACCCACGAATTTGAAAGAACTTAAAAGTTTCCTAGGAATGACCTCTTATTATAGGAAATTTATCTGCGATTATGCCAAAATCGCTAAACCTCTGACGAACCTCACGAGGGGGGAGCATGCTCAGGTCAAGGCATCTAAATCCAGGAATATCTCAATTTCGCTTGACGAAGAAGGCGAGAAAGCTTTCGACGACTTGAAAACCATCCTTGCCTCTTCAGAAGTTTTGGCATTCCCAGACTTTAATAAACCTTTCCATTTAACTACCGATGCCTCCAATTATGCGATAGGAGCCGTTCTTTCTCAAAGCGACGACGGGAAAGACCGCCCAATCGCCTATATTTCACGGTCTCTGAATAAAACGGAGGAAAACTACGCAGTGAACGAGAAAGAAATGCTAGCGATAGTATGGGCCCTCGATAATTTACGATCCTACCTCTATGGCGCCGCATCAATTAAAGTTTATACCGATCACCAGCCCCTAACCTTTTCGTTAGGCAATCGGAACTACAATGCTAAGTTGAAACGCTGGAAAGCGCGCATAGAAGAGTACAACTGCGAGCTTATTTACAAGCCGGGCAAATCCAATGTGGTTGCTGATGCTCTTTCTCGCATCGTTTCGAACGTAAACTACCTCAATGCCGACACATCCTCAACCTCAACAACGGATTCCGTTGCTACCGTTCACAGTGCGCTTCAAGACGCATCGGATTTAATTCCTCACGTGGAAGCCCCTATTAACGTATTTAGGAATCAACTTGTGTTTGAACAAGACAGGCTGGAATATTCTTGCGAAACACCACACACGGGCTACGTACGTCACCTGATTCCCATTGATTCCACAATAAATTTGCTACCCTGTTTGATGAAATACTTAAAGCCATTAATAATTAATGGGATAAAAATTCCTGACAGCCACTTACAGTCTCTGCAACCACTTCGCATTACGCAGAGGTTTGTAACTGATATAGCGGACGAAGTAGAGTCAAGTGGATTAATAAATACAGAGCATTCTAGGGCCCACAGAAATCCAAAAGAGATGAAGTTACAGATCTTGGAAAAGTTTTATTTCCCCAGAATGACAAGCCGCATTAAGTCATTGGTGTCTTCTTGCCGGGTTTGTAAAATGTTTAAATATGATAGGCACCCGGCCAAGCCGGAGTTGCAACTAACCCCTATTCCTAACTACCCATGCGAAATCCTGCACATTGACCTTTTTACGATCGAGAAGCTTAAATTTCTGAGCTGCATCGATAAATTCTCAAAATTTGCCAAACTTTTCCCGATAGAATCAAAATCGGCAGTCCATCTCCGCGAGAGGCTAACCGAAGTTCTGCATTATTTCACAGCACCAGAAACAATAGTCTCAGATAATGAAAGGGGTCTACTCTGCCCCACAGTGCTTAACTATTTGCAATCTCTCGGAATAGCCGTTTATTACACACCCTCTCAAAAGAGTGAAGTAAACGGCCAGGTTGAAAGATTCCACTCAACCTTTCTTGAAATATATCGGTGTCTGAAAAACGACAACCGTAACCTGAAAGTAGCCGAGTTGGTTCCTATTGCCGTAGACAGATATAACAACTCTGTCCATTCGGTGACGAACCGTAAACCAGTCGACATCTTCCTCAACAGAACTTCTAGAATAAATTATCAGGGGCTAACAAATTTCAAAGAACAGACGCAGGAAGACATAAGAGGGTTACTCCTGCATAAGCAGAAAATGTCAACCGATAGGCTTAATAGAAACAGAATTAAGCCGTTAAAATATAATCAGGGAGATACTGTCTATGTCTCTAACAAACAAATCAAGAGCAAAGACAAACATCGATTCAAACCAGAGAAAATCGAAGATAATGGTAGAGTCACGGTCAAAACTAGATCGGGAAAAATCTTCCATAAGTCTCACATAAAAAGTTGAAGACTTCCGCTGAAAACGTTTCACGAACTCTTTAAAATAATAAACAAGGGTATTAAATAAGAAAAACAATAAGTAAAAATTATTAAGAAAACCAAAAGAAAAAACCACTATTTCTTCTATAAGAAAATATAAAAACAAAAAATTTACAAAAAAAAAAAAAAGATTAGATTACATACAAAGAGTATAAAGAAAGTAAAAAAAAAAAAAAAAAAAATAAATAAATAAATAAAAAATTAAATAAAAATAGTATAGTAATATAATTAATTAACAACAATTAACAGAAAAACGAAACACTACACTAAGATTAAATATTAAATAAAAAATCGGGTAACGTCTCTCTCCCAAGTATGGCGATCATCCAAGTCGCAACTGCTCTTCACATCTTCAAATATGATACGCCGGTAGTCCCACTTCAGCAGGGTGTGGTATGGCGCGTTAATGGAGTATTCAAACTCGCCCACATTATTGACCTAAAACGGATACAAAATACAATTGACAAGACCACCGAAGAAACATCAGTGGTCACCGACACCAGAGTTGCAGCGCTGATATGCCACTACCTGGAAACTGCTACCGATGGCATTACAAGAATGACGTCGGCACACCGCGCGCCTCGGTCCATAGACTGGCTGGGGTCAGCCTGGAAATGGGTTGCCGGATCACCCGACGCTTCGGATTGGAATACCATCCTCCAGTCTCAGGACAATGTAATGCAAAATAGTAACCAGCAGATACAAATAAATACGAGGTTGTTTGACTCCACGCACGAATCACTGCAGAAGCTTGACGTTATGATGGCAAGAGTGAACTCCATTGACGGAGAGGTCCATTCGGCCACAATTTTGATGCAGAAGGCAATGATACTGCTGAAGCAGGTCGATGAAATCACTCGAGCCTGTCAGCTGGCGAAGGCATCGGTAGTAAACTCAAACCTTTTGGATCACAAAGAAGTGGAAACCCTTCTGGCAGAAACTAGCAGTCTACCATACCAAAATGTGGTGGAGGCCGTGGAATTCGCGGAACCATCTATCCTAACTAACGGAACCTGCCTATTATACGTGCTGGCACTACCCAAAGTCGTGGACACTAAATACAAGCTGATGCTTCTTTACCCCACGATTACGGAGGGCAAACAAGTGGTGCTGGAATACAACAAGCTGGCGATGGACCCCCAGGAAACCTACGCAGTATTGGGCAATTGTCTCTCCATCGGAAATACGACTGTGTGCCAGGAAAAAAACTTAAGGAAACTGGACGAGGCCAGCTGTATTCCCAGGCTCCTAAAAGGAGGACACGCTCTCTGCGATCACCTGATGTTCATGTCAGGGTTCATGTCCCTGTTCGGGCGCCAGTTAAGTCCTTCCCAAGGACTCCTGTCCTTGTGAGGACTGACTTATACCTAGTCATTAGAATAAGGTTCCTTAATTATCAGTCCCTTCAAGTATGTGGCCAATTCCCTTCCAGATGAGTGAGAAGTCCAGAGTGTCTTTATACTACGTTATAAAATTTATTTTGTGTTTACAATATTTCAATATGCCAGTTAGCCGGTCCAATTTGTTCTGCCCTTCCAAAGCGCTGCTCCATTACCGCCAAGCCTCGGTAAGTGCCCGTCCCACCGTCGACGTCGGCGTCAGCGTCAGCGGCCGGCTGGAGTAAGCGTCAGTGGCCGGCCGAAGTATTGCAGACCTTGCAGTTCTCACCGTGCTCCAATTGCACCGTGAGCGGTCAGCGTTCCCGTGGCCGGCGCACGGGGTGCGGGGGGGCGGTAGGTCGGTGCCCGGTCGGCGGATGTTGCTGTGCTGAGTTGGCACGGGGTGCGGGGGGAGCGGTGTGTCGGTGCCTGGCCGGCGTATGTCGCAATGCTGAGGTGGCACGGGGTGCGGGGGGCGGTAGAGTCGGGCGGTTAGCCCTATACTGTTAACTTACATACACACATACGCCATTGTTTGACTCAGACCTCCAATTTGGTTAACTTGATTTGATTTGCATAGTTCTTGGGATATAGTTCGGTATTGACAAATGAAAACCATCGCAATTTCCTTTAATAGAAATCCTTATCGAGAATTAACGTTGACTCTGTTGAGCACCTTGGCCAGCTGTTCCAAAGTCATCCGTTAGATGGCGCCATGAAAGGCGGAAATGTAGGCGCTAGCCAGGCTTAAGCGTTTAATGGGTTTTTGGGCGTTAGAGTGGGCGTGGCAAACTTTTATTAGGCCAATCGATATTTATTGAAGAAACAAATACATATCAATTAAAATTTTCATAATATCATCAAAACTGTGGCCACAGCTTGTGGCTTGTGGGCGTCAGAGTGGGCGTGGCACCATTTTGAAACAAACTTACTCTACGAGTAACGGGTATAATAAGAAAGGAAAGCTAACTTCGGGCGGAGCCCTTTCAGAATACTCTGTAAATTAAATTCTCCGAAATTAATCATATGATGCATTCTTAATACTCATAAAAAATCCCAACTTCCTAACTTTAATAACACCAAAGTTATGGCATTTCCAATCGTTCAGTTAAATGGCAGCTATAGGATATAGTCGGCCGATCCTTATGAAATTTGGTAGGTCGGATTGACGGGCCAAAAATAAAACCCATAAAAAGTCCCAACTTCCTAACTTAACAAACACCAAGTTATGGCATTTCCGATTAATCAGTTATATGGCGACTATAGGATATAGTCGTCCGGTCCTTATGAAATTTGATAGGTCGGATTGATTGGCTAAATATAAAACCCATAGAAAATCCCAACTTCCTAACTTTACAAACACCAAAGTTATCTCATTTCCGATCAATCAGTTATATGGCAGCTATAGGATATAGTCGGCCGATCCTTATGAAATTTGGTAGGTCGGATTGATTGGCCAAATAGAAAACCCAAAGAAAATCCCAACTTCCTAACTAAAAAAACACCAAAGTTATGGCATTTCCGATCAATCAGTTATATGGCAGCTATAGGATATAGTCGGCCGATCCCGGCCGTTACGACTTATATACTGCGTGCAAAGGAAAGAAGGGTGTGTGCAAAGTTTCAATTCGATAGCTTTAAAACTGAGAGACTAGTTTGCGTAGAAACAGACAGACGGACATGGCTATATCAATTCAGGAGGTGATCCTGATCAAGAATATATATACTGTTGTGTTAAAAGGTTATAATGTTAATATATTAAAGACAAGATTTATTAGTGGCCATCAGCCACGGCCAAATAGGTTCTTTATTCTTTTATGTTCAAAATTCGAATGCCATTACAATAATCTATTCGCGGCTGCGCTGCCTACAAACATTGGCAGCGGCCGTCATGTATTTTTCAAAGTATATATATGCTCACATATGTATCTGGCTAGAAGCGAGCGCAAGAGAAGTTGCATATGCATTCATTGTATGTGTCTGCAAGCCATGGGAATTTGCTGACACTTACGCTTCCCATAAGTTGGCAAAAAAAAGTTAAGTTACAAAAAAAATATTCTTTAGGAAATAACTTCATTACTTTACGTTATTTCTCAAAAGGATGCCAACTTATGGAAAGCGTAAGTGTCAGCAAATTCCCATGGCTTGCAGACACATACAATGAATGCATATGCAACTTATTATTATAGTTATTAAAATTATAATCTAGAACTTATATATTTGAAAATTTAAAGATTATAGATATTGTTTTGTATCATAAAAGAAATATAGAAAATTGGAAAACTTTATATTATTCAAAACGAGAATTTTGTTTTAATCAGAAATTATAGATATGATTTGATTTTTTTTTTTTATTGCTTATTTATTCTATGTATGGCCATACGGAAAAATTTTATAAGAGTGATTATGAAATAAAAATTTTTAGCCTATCTTTATGAACTGTCTGTTCTTTGTTTTTGATATTTAAATTTCTTATATTATCATTATCTCCTATACCAATTACTGTATATGGTCCCGTATATTTGTATTCTAATTTGTGACCTGTTTCATTTTTTAATAAGACTTGATCTCCTATTTCTAGTTCAAAATCTAAACAGTTTTTATCATAATGACATTTTTGTTTTCTTTTATTTGATTCTAATATTAATCTGGCTCTTTTGAAAGCTTGTTCTAATCTAAACTTTGTTTCTTTTGCATAATCATCTATATTATATATAGGTTCTATTCTATCTACGCTATTAAAATGTTTTGGTAAATTCGAAGTTCTACCAAACACTAACTCATATGGACAGTAATCATGTGCCATAGGGGGTGTCGTGTTGAAACAAAAAACAAAGTATTTTAACCATACATCCCAATCCGTCTTATCAGTTGAGATGTACGTACGTATAAATTCATTAAAGGTTCTGTGGCTTCGTTCCACATTTCCGACAGTCTGATGATGGTGTGCTGTCGATGTTTGATATTTAGGTTTTTGCAAAGATGTTCAATTAAAGAATTTTTGTATTCTGTTCCCATGTCCGTAATGAACGTCTTCATTGGGCCGTACTTTAGAATAAATTCTTCGAATATAGCCTTTGCTACTGTTTCTGCATTTTTATTTGGTACTGGTATAGCAACAAGATATTTTGACAGATCACATATTAAAGTGACTGCATATTCATTTCGTTGGTCTGATTTCGGTAGTGGACCGATCGTATCCACAATTACCTTATCGAATACCATTTCTGGGGTTTCTGTAATTGTGAAAGGAGTTTTGGTATGTCTTGTTGTTTTTCACATTTGGCATTTTGGACATTTACGTATTTACTGGGTTATGTCTTTACTCATCCCTTTCCAATAGTAGTGTCTTCTGACCTTGGCCAAGGTTTTTGTTATTCCTGAGTGTCCTCCTTGAATAGGATCATCATGTAGTGTAGAGAATATTGCTTCTTTTTCATTATTAGTTATTATTAGGGTCACCGGGTTGAGTAGCGCTACTCTTAATGATTTTAATATTTTGTTGCCCATTTTTTTTAAATTTATCTATTGAAATATTTCCCATGGTGCATCTTTAAGTTGGGTAATTTTTTGTTTACCAGCCTGCAGTTCAAGCCTTTGGAAAAACTGACCTAAGTCAAGAGTTCCATTAGTATACAAATCTCCAACATCATATCTTGCTGTAATTTTTTTTCCATGTTTAAAAAAACATAAATTATTATTCACATGCAAGGTCACTACTTTACGTACTTCGTCATTGTTAATGACTTCATATACGTTGAGCTTAGAAGCTTTTATTTGAGATTGCCTAGGCAATTCTACTTTTTTTTTCCAGCGCAGGAATTTTGTCTACTTCTTTGCCTTGTAGTGACTTGTAATATATTTGCCGTAATATTTTGAAGATCTTTAATTGTTATTCTAGAGAGGGCGTCTGCCACGAAGTTATCTTTTCTCTTTAGATACTCGACTGTGAAATCATATTCCTCCAATTCGAGCCGCATGAGTGTGAGTTTTGAACTAGGATTGACCATTGAAAATAAGTATGTTAGTGGTCTATGATCGGTTTTATAATAAAGTAGGTTCTATAAGTTTATCTTTTAAATATTGGAATGAGTTTTGGCATTCGGAAGACCATTTAAATGGAACATTCTTTTTACATAATAGTCGGCGAAGTTTTTAATGAAACGTCTATAATAATTGCAAAATGCTATAAATCGTCTAGCGCTATCTGCGTCATGTGGGACTGGATAGTTTTTTATTACATCATATTTCTTGTCGTCCGGTAAGATGCCTTTGTCTGTGTATTTATGACCAAGGAAGGTCACTTCATGCATAAAAAATGAACATTTTTGTGGATGTAGTTTTAAATTGTACTTTCTGCATTTTTCAAAGATGTCTTTTAAGTTTTTTAACATATGGTTTTCAGAACATCCAATGACTATTAAATCATCCATATAAAGGAATGCTTGAGAAGCTTCAAGTCCAGAAAATGCAATAGTCATCATTCTCTGAAATGAATTTGGGGCTATTTTCAAACCGAAAGGTAATCGCGTGAAACGATATGAGCCATTGCTCGTTGAAAACGACGTTATGTTTTTTTGAATTTACTTCTAGTTCAATTTTATGGAAACCTGACATTAAATCAAGGCACGAGAAATAATTTGCTCTACCTAGTTGGTCCAAAATGTCATCAATTCTTGGAAGTGGAAATTTATCAGATAGAAGTTTTTTGTTGATTTGGCGATAGTCGACTACTAGTCTCCATTTCTTTTCGTTCGAACCCTGAAGTGTTTTCTTTGGGACAAGTAGAAGTGGACTGTTGTATTCTGATGCAGATGGTTCGACTATATTGTCTTTAATTAATTTTCCTACTTGTTTTTGAATTTCCTCAACTTGGTTGTGCGGGCTTCGATAATTTTTTATATAAATTGGTTCATCGTCCTTCAATCTCAATTTTTGCTTGTAAAAATTATTTGTTGTTATTGATTCGGATTCAAGACCGAATACGTCAGTATATTTTCCACATAGTTCGGTTAATTGTTGATTGAATTGAACGGGAAAATTTTTTTTAGTTCTTCTACGATGTTTTGTTCTCTATTACTTGAAGTATTCTGAATTACATTATAATCGGAAATTGGTTCACATTTTAAATTACTTATGCTAATCAATTGATCAGTCCTGGTTGTGTTGAGTAATCGGACAAGTGAATTCTCTTTTGATGTTATGGAATTGGCAATGTAAATACCAGGTTGAATCTCCTGATTTGGTATTAATATAGTATGTCAGATACCGATTATTTCGATTTTTCGTACTACTTGAGATCTGGCTGGTAAGAGAATTGTATTATTACCAGAAGTATATGTTATTGGAATATAAATGTGAATGTCTATATTATTTGGTCTTATTATAAACCAATCCTCTTTAGGGTTAAGATCTATTTGGCAGTTTAATTCTTTTATAAAATCGATTCCCATCACATGGAATCGCAAAATCTTGATTTACTATATGAAAATTATATGGAATTATATATTTGTCTGTTTGGAGTTCTATTGGACAAAGTCCTTTGGATTTTATTATTCCCTCGCCTATTCCTTGGATATTTATTGTATTTTTTATTTGTATATTGTTAAAGATATCTGCATTTTCTTTTAAAATTGATATATTTCCACAAGGAACGTAAGCTGCTTACCTGTTTCTGAATTAATAAATGGTACAAAGATATTGAGATTGAGGTTGATTGTATAAACCGTTGGTATTTTTATACCCGTTACTCGTAGAGTAAAAGGGTATATTGTATTCGTGCAAAAGTATAACAGGTAGAAGGAAGTGTTTCCGACCCTATAAAGTATATATATTCTTGTTCAGGATCACTAGCCGAGTCGATCTAGCCATGTCCGTCCGTCCGTCTGTCTGTCCGTATGAACGCTGAGATCTCGGAAACTATAAAAGCTAGAAGTTTGGCATTTTGCATGTAGATTTTAGGAGTTCCTATGCAGCACAAGTTTGTTTCAAAATGGTGCCACGCCCCCTCTGACGCCCAGAAGCCACAAGCTGTGGCCACAGTTTTGATGCTATTATGAAAATTTTAATTGATATGTATTTGTTTCGTCAATACCTATCGATTGGCCTAATAATAGTTTGCCACGCCCACTCTAACGCCTTTCATGGCGCCATCTAACGGATGACTTTGGAACAGCTGGCCAAGGTGCTCAACAGAGTCAACGTTAATTCTCAATAAGGATTTCTATTAAAGGAAATTGCGATGGTTTTCATTTGTCAATACCGAATATATATATGTATATCCCAAGAACTATGCAAATCAAATCTAGGTAGCCAAATTGGAGGTCTGAGTCAAACAATGGCGTATGTGTGTATGTATGTAAGCATATACATATGTATGTATTTACATTGTACACAATTGCAATTGCCCGGCAAAGATAACTCCTTTCAAAGAAAGCTATTCGCTATACCCGTTACTCGTGTTGTGCAAACATTTAGTCTTTAATATACATAATACTATTTAAGAATGTATGTGTTTAGCCAATATAAGTATGTATGTTTAATATTTCTAGTCAATTTATTGCACTCAAAAACATACATAAACATAAACACAGCTGCTGGTGCAGGACAAAAGCTGCCTGCGCTAAAGCAGCGCTGGTGCTGATGCTGGTGCTGTAAAGCTGCCAGCACTAAGAGATCGCCGAATTCAAATTGATAATTTGAACTTTTTGTCCTTTTTTCCTGTGGTCACTATAATTTACATTATGTAAAAAAAAAAAAAAAAACAAAAAAAAACACAAGAAGGCATATTTATATTAAGTTGTTTAGCTGAGTAACGGGTATCTAATAGTCGCGGCACTCGACTATAGTGTTCTCTCTCGTTCAAAGTATATACATATATGCTCACATATGTATTTGGCTGATAGCAGCGAGCGCAAGAGAAGTTGCATATGCATTCATTGTATGTGTCTGCAAGCCATGGGAAATTGCTGACATAAGTTGGCTGCATGAGGTTTGTGAATTGTTTAAGTGTAAAATTACACAATGTTGGTATCGGTACAGTGGGTACTCGTTACAATGATACATGCATACTGCAATACTTTATAGGGTCGGAGATGTCTCCTTCACTGCGTTGCACACTTTTTTGCAGAGGCTGCAAGGGTATAATTATTTAATTTATTACAATATAGCCAATAGTTTTCTTTTTTGTGTAGTTATTTCTGGGTGGCTCGAATAAATTTGTTTAGGTCTAGAGCATTTGGCGTAACAATAGAAATGAGGACGAGAACGTAATTAAGAGAGTGCACCAACACCCGAAAGAGAAAACACAAGCAGTTGCAGTTCGTTGCACTGGCGCGTAGCGGTCTGCAAACAAAACATCTAAACAGCTAAAACAAAATCGAAACAAAAAAGGCAGACACGGCGAGAACTAACTATTACTTTCCACTGGCACTGACGCTGTTACGCTTGTTAATCTCTTTCGCGAGGGCGGCACCAAAACTATGCGGTTGTTCACTTGAATTTATTTATTGATTTTTTGTTTTATTAATTTTGTATTGGTTATCTCACAATTTTTTTGGCGGTTTTTATTTGTGGTTATTGGGAATATATAGGCACGAAAATTTTTTTGCTTCCAGTTATTATTATTATTTTGACCAATGCCAAGGCAATAGTTGCAACTATTATTTTTGCAGCGATCAACTATTGATTTGATAAGGTTACCTGGTCATCAGATGAATCCACTTCCCTCAAGTTGGCGTTGCGGTCCATAGAAGTTGCCTCCAGTTAAAGCACTTCCGAAAGAAAGTCCAAAAAATTCCAAGTCGAAATTCGCAATGTCCGAAAAATGCCAATTGTTGGCGCCGAAATTTGCGAGTACAAAATACAAAAAAATGCCAAGTCTTGGCCCCGAAATTCGCAAGCAGCTAAGGGGTCTTTGAAATGATTTTAAATCGGAACAAAACTTTTCGGTAGTCCCTGCTCGGGAAGAAAATCGAAACGAAAATTATTATTAATAATTGAGACCGCCGAAAAGTGAAAAAACTATGGCTTGGCTGCTGCAAAATTTAGGGGAAGAGAGAACACAAGACTGGCCGATTCGATATTCAAAATTCAACTCGTTTATTGTGCCCAGCAGAGCAGTTTTGTGAGAGCCTTTGCAGGCCCGCTGAATCCGATCTTAGCATAGATAACGCTGAACATAACGCTGTACATAACGCTGTTGGGCTGTTACTTATGTGTATCTTAACATAAACTTCATGATTAGCGTTCTGCGCTTCAGCAACATCCAATGATTTCGTGGACTTCGTAAGAGAAAATGGAATTGATCATGTCTGGACAACTACTGGTGTAGCTCGAGGCAACGGACAAATAGAACGTGTGAACCGATCCATTCTTTCAATCATATCCAAGTTGTCGGCTGAAGATACAGAGGTTCAGAGAGCAATAAACACTCACGTCAATTGTTCGACAAAGAAGACGCCGTTCCTACTTATGTTTGGAGTAAAAATGCGGAGTAATCTTATTGCCTTGCTAGAACAAGAGTTGCTGGACGAATTCGATACAAAGAGGACCAAAGAACGCGAGGAGGCCAAACTCGAGATTCAGAAAGCACAGGCGAATTATAAAAGGAATTACAACAAAAAGCGAAAAAAAAAGGCATCTACAAAGAAGGCGATTTAGTTGCAATAAAACGCATTCAGTTTGTTGCCGGGAAGAAGCTTGCGAAGAAGCCAAACTCTACGCCAACTACCTCTGACAACATGAAGATGTGGAAATATGTTAACTGGAACGATGATAATTTGTCGTCTGGGACAGACTCGAGTGGTCAGGATGACCGAACGTATGGAACAGATCAGTTGCTGCAGGTTGGCAGCCCTACAGAAGAGAAGTAGCAAAAGTGAGCAGACGCAAGTTGTCGTGAATCAAGTCCGGAATATACGAAAAATAAATCGAAAAAGTTGTTATATATCGCGGAGAATTAAGTTGTACCAATTTTGTCAAATCATATTTAACCTATATAAAATATAAACAATAAAATTTCATTACATGATTACATGTTACATGATGTTAACATATTTTTATTATTTTTTTTTAGTTATTTGATTTTCCTATGGGAGCTACATATGAACAAGAAAGGAAAGCGAACTTCGGGCGGAGCCGAAGTTGATATACCCTTGCAGAATACTCTGTAAATTATATTCTCCAAAATCAGATCGGTTATTCATATGATGCATTCTTATTACTCATAAAAAATCCCAACTTCCTAACTTAAAAAGTACCAAAGTTATGTCATTTCCAATCGTTCAGTTATATGGCAGCTATAGGATATAGTGAGCCGATCCTTATGAAATTTGGTAGGTCGGATTGATTGGCCAAAAATAAAACCCATAGATAATCCCAACTTCCTAATTTTACAAACACCAAAGTTATGGCATTTCCGATCAATCAGTTATATGGCTTTTGGGAAAGTTTCAAGCAGATTACTTTAAAACTGAGGGACTAGTTTGCGTAGAAACGGAGAAGACGGATGGACAGACGGACGGACGACGGACATGGCTAGATCGACTCTCCTGGTGACGCTGATCAAGAATATTTTTCTATTCGGACATTGATGCACTATGATCAGCGCAAACAAGTGGCCCTTACGACACCAAGCAGTGCTTGTTACGCGCGGAGCCTAATAGGCGTAAAAACGAGATCGCGAGAAGTTAAAAAGCTCAATGTAGAAGCGGACAGACTAGGATTAGAAATACTTACGAGACTAATACTAATACTAATTTTGTGTCAAGTAAGGTAAAATTAATGCTTTTAGGCTTGGCAAAGAGTCGGTAGTAGAAATAATATGGTATAGTCTATTATAGTCGTTACACAGTACTCTAAACGGTTCATGCATATCAAAGTTAGATCTACAAATATTTAATGTAAGAGGAACATAGTTCCTAGTAATTCTATTAGGCACGGAGAAGCTTATGCGACCCAGTAACTCGGGACTCTCCACATCCCCGTGAATAAGTTTATAGATAAAAGTTGTGCCAAGCATCGTTCTACGGTTTACTAAGGATGGTAGATTAATTAGGAGAAGTCTACTAGAGTAGGATGGTAAAATAAGGCTTGCATTCCAGTTAAGGCCCCGTAGAGCAAATAATAAAAAGTTCTTTTGCACAGACTCTATCCGGTCTATATGTACACCATACTGAGGACTCCAAACTGCTGAACAGTACTCCAGAATTGGACGGACTAGTGAAATGAACAGAGTCTTTGTAACATAGGGATCATCGAATTCCTTTGACCACCTTTTAATAAATCCAAGTACTCCCCTGGCTTTATTCACCATAGAAGTAATATGGTCACAAAACTTATGTTTTGGGTCAAGAAGGACGCCAAGGTCATCAACATGCATAATTCTAGTCAACGCGCAACCACCCAGCGTATACGTTGCATATTGTGGGTTCACCCGAAAAAATGTCATTACTTTGCACTTAGCGCTATTTAAATCCAAAAGATTTTCACAACACCATGTTTGAAAAGCATTTAGATCAGATTGTAAGTCTGAACTGCTAGAAATGTCGTTATATTGCAGGCATAACTTAACGTCATCTGCGTACATAAGGACACGCGACTTTGTCAAGACTAGAGGGAGATCGTTTATAAATAAAGTAAAAAGAAGTGGGCCAAGGTGGCTTCCTTGTGGGACGCCTGAAGTAACTCGGATCAAATCAGAGATCGAGTTTTTAAAGAGGACTCGTTGAGTCCTACCACTCAGATAACTTGAGATCCATGTTAGAAGATCACAATGAAACCCTAATAAGTCTAGCTTTACTAAAATCAGTGTAAACTACGTCAGTCTGCATGTTCTTTCTAAAGCCATTTATTACAAAATACGTTAGCTCCAAGAGGTTTGTCGTCGTAGATCTTCTTCTTATAAATCCATGTTGACATGGAGATATAATCGATCTACAAAGATGTTGCAAATGGGGTGTAATAGTGTTTTCGAAAAACTTTGGGATGGCGGATAATTTGGATATGCCTCTGTAATTACTTGTATTGCATTTATTTCCTTTCTTATGAAGGGGAATGACAAATGACTCCTTCCAAATAAGTGGGAAATGAGATGTTTTTAAAGACAAGGTAAACAATTTGTACAGAGGTCTACACAGAGTTTCAGCACAGTATTTAAGCACGCAGCTTGGAACTCCGTCCGGACCCGGTGAATAGACTGGCTTAACTTTATGGAGATCCAAAAGAAGGGAGCTTTCGCTTAACCTCGGACAAAAAAATCAAGTTCGATTTGAGTATGGCAAATGCATAAGACGGATTTGGACGGGATGAAACAGAATATCTTGTCTGGAAAAACTGGGCAAATAGATCGGTAATTGCCTGATCAGAGTTTGCCGTAGAGTTTTCGAATGATAGCGATGCAGGGTAACATGCTGATTTACGCTTAGTTACAACAAAACTGTTTTGGATTTTGTGAAAATTTGACCCTACAACGAGTCAAATAGCTTTTATAACACCGGGCGTTAAGCACGATAAAATTTGACCGAGCCCTTAGGTACCGAGAGAAGGCAGATTGTGAACCGCACATTTTAAATTTATTGAAAAGTCTGGACTTAATATTTTTTAGGTGTGACAACTCTTTATTAAACCACGGAGGTTTATTTGAAATTGACGGATAGTATAACGGAACACACAGATAAAAGAAGGAATTCAATGCATTATAAAAGATATTAACGGCCTTAGCCACGTTAGCTGCATGACGGACGGACCAGTCATAGCCGGATATAAAAGTATTTAAAAGATGAAAGTTTGCCTTACGAAAGCAGCGGATTCGTTTAACCGACTTTTCGGATTTTTTATTCAGCTCTGTTCTTGCGTCTACAGTCAGCTCTAGAGTTGGATGATAAGGATCTTCCGGTTGTGTAAGTGGTGACGTTCTTGATAGGCAAACGCCTTCTGAATTTGAAACAAAACACAAGTCCAGTAAACGTCCTAAGGAGTTCTTAACATGGTTCACTTGGGATAGCGCAATGTCAAGTAAGCCGTCAATAAAGTCATTCTGCGCTTAAGGGAGTAAAATGTTAGAGTTTTCGTCAGGGGACCATGTCGCACTAGGTATATTAAAATCACCCAATACTATTAACTGATCTCGATCTGACAGTTTTTTGGAAATGGACTGAATAACGGAAAGGTGATTTGCGTAAATAGGGAACTCAGATCATGGTGAGATATATGAACAAGTAATATATACAAAACTACCGGGAAACGATAATTTTATACCTAGAAATTCGATATCATAAAATTCTTCAAAAGTTAGTAATTCAGACGAAAAGGTGGAGTCGACAGGAATCAGGACTCCACCTCCCCGTCTGGACTGACGATCAAGCCTATAAATTGTGTACTTACCCGGGAGAATTTCGGAGCTAAGAATATCCGGCCTTAACCAGGTCTCTGTACATACCATAATATTATATGGGAAAGAAAAACTATCCGAATACAATTTAGTCAGCTTACTAAGTAAGCCTCTTGTATTCTGATAGCAAAGAAGAAAAGAGGAGGCTAGTTTTTTGGGACATAAGAGGATGTGGAGGGCGTTGGGGATGGTTCTTTAATGGTATTTTCCATTTCCCCTGAACTATTCTTTTTTCTCTTAGCTTCGTACTCTTTTACAAATATGCCCTCGGGCCAGAAACTGGTGGAACACACAGATGCTAAAAGAGCACAAGGAATACCAATCTTAAATGGTGATACTTTCCTAGCATAAGAAAGTTTAAAATGTTCGACCTTCAAATCATCAACTTGGATTTTGTTACGGATATAAGCCGTAATATCCAGTGATGAGAGGTCTGGGGCGAGCCATGAAACAAATACAGTTTTAGCTGGGGCACCCGAACACAAGTATCCGTTTTTGGTACAACACATGCAACCCTTTTTGGTACTACAGAATTTGTATCTGTACTACCAGAATCGGCCGGTAATCCGGACGTTAAGTCTACATGAGGTGTTGGACCACTACTTTATTTTGATCGGACAGAGCGGAAATTCCTAGCGGCGCCACATCGGTTCCAGCAACTTCGTGTACCGAATCAGTTTTTTCCCCCGATCCTAGTACCATTTGAGTGGCGCCTAAGATTTGCAGCTCATCTGGAATCGAATCGCGGGCAGCAGGTTGCACAGCACTTGCCATAGAATGCCCACCGACCGACTTGTTTGCGCTTTGGGGAATCGGGCTCGGCTAGCAAGCGACTAGTGAGCTGCGATTCAAGCGCCACGAGCAGGTCCGTATTTTTACGGCAGTTCCGGATTAATTCCGTAACACTGCTTTTTGTGAGCCGCCTAATAGATATTGCCAGGTTCTCATATACGATGCATTCATCGCAGTAGTAGCGTAGGCCACTCCTCTTATCGATGGCATCACGAACCAGGCCAGAATAGCCAAGACACTTTGCGTGATAAATTTTATCACATGTATGGCAGGGAATACTTTGCTGTCCAGCCGAGATAACTTTCTTGCCATTTTTTAATGAACAGAAAGCCATTTTCGCTGACCACGGACCACTGTGCACTATAGCGGACAAAAAAATCGAAAGCGCTCAAGAACTTTTTAATGAGAGATCAAGAAGAGCGACAGAGCGGGAGCGAAACACCGAATAACTTTGATGTTAGGCACCACGAAACGAGATAGAAACGAAAAGAGAGAGAGAGCGGGATTAATAACCGATTAACTCCGGTATATAAATACCAAAGAAAAAAAAAGAATTAATTTTTAATTATTGTTCCTATGGGAGCTATAAGATATAGTCGCCCGATCCGGCTCGTTCCGACTTATATACCATCTTCAAAACTGCGTAGAAACGGACGGACGGACATGGCTAGTCGACTCTCTTGGTGATGCTGATCAAGAATATATATACTTTATAGGGTCGGAAATGTCTCCTTCAATGCGTTGCAAACTGTAAAATCTGATGGAGCTGCAGAATCGACAAGGTTTGCAGAATCAGCATTTTGGTATTGCGCTGTGGATGTTAACCGGATGCGTGTGTTTATGTTATTGAACTTGCGGGTTCTTGACCGTTGTATCGAAATGTTGCAATGTTGCCGTCGACAATGTTGCAATATTTCTCAGAAAAATGTAGAAAATATTTCTGTGATTCTGTGTAATCGAGAGGCTTTAGAAATAGGGAATAATATTAAATTCTGGTATTATTGTTTAAGGAATTGATATAATGTTAGTTTTTTTTAAAGCTTGTGGAAGCGGTTCTTGGATATGTAGTATTACTTTTTCCTTTCTATGAATACAGTCCTTTGATACGATCAATGCAAGAACAATGGCGCAAATTAATGTAACTGTGGTTATTCGGTTTATAGTGGAATCATTCTGTAATGTTTGTTAAAAAAAAGTTCATTAGTTTCAAAATGTATTATTATTTGGTTTTTAAAGACAGGCTTTGAAATAAAATTTTCATAATCAATTGGTTCGAGTTCAGGTATTTTTATCAAGTAAATAATAGTTGTTTTATAATGCTAGACACATCAACAAATTCTAACTTTTCCTCAACTGAAAACGAGGTAATAAAATAGTATTAATTACGTTAATTTTAGACCATTGTATTGCAAATTTAATGTTTCCTATTTCTTCTTTCATAACTCAAACTTGCGTTTGCAAGCTTGACGCAATGTCATTATTGCAAATTCTGTCTTTTTGAATTGAATTTGCTAGCATATTAGAAGTGCTTGTTATATTATTTATTCTGTTTCGAAGGTTATTATTGATAATAACTTCCTATCATAACTAAATTTTCGTGATCTGGGTTACTTGCGATATATTTCCAAGCTGAGCCAATCATATTTATAGACCTAGATTGACGGCTTTTTGTTTTTAAGGTAAGTGTGCTTAAAGCAGATAGTTATTGAATTATTTCGTGTGTCAGAGTATATAATGTCTGTTCTCTTATTTGTAATACTGTTTTACTGTTGATATCTGTAGTTTTCCCTATTGTGCATCGGTATAATTCGTTCGGTGGTCGGGATTGCCTTGGTAAAATCAACATCCTGTAATGTCAAATATGTGTCATTAAAAAACGGTGTTGTAGGTTTATGGGACAGTCTCTCACGAATGGAATGATAACCCCAAGCGGTATATATATATATATATACTAGCTGACCCGGCGAACTTTGTTCCGTCTTATTGTCTATAAATAAGCGGATTTTTTTTATTGGAAAAAACACAAAAAAAATTAAATACGTATATTAATCATTCATAATTATTTCTGTATTTTAGTACATAGGTTGCTCTTCATTTAAGTACCTTGTGATACACGACATTTTTATACCCGTTACTCGTAGAGTAAAAGGGTATATTGTATTCGTGCAAAAGTATGTAACAGGTAGAAGGAAGCGTTTCCGACCCTATAAAGTATATATATTCTTGTTCAGGATCACTAGCCGAGTCTGTCTGTCCGTATGAACGCTGAGATCTCGGAAACTATAAAAGCTAGAAGATTGGCATTTTGCATGTAGATTTTAGGAGTTCCTACGCAGCGCAAGTTTATTTCAAAATGGTGCCACGCCCCCTCTGACGCCCACAAGCCACAAGCTGTGGCCACAGTTTTGATGATATTATGAAAATTTTAATTAATATGTATTTGTTTCGTCAATACATATCGATTGGCCTAATAAAAGTTTGCCACGCCCACTCTAACGCCCAAAAACCCATTAAACTCTTAAGCCTGGCTAGCGCCTACATTTCCGCCTTTCAATAGCGCCATCTAACGGATGACTTTGGAACAGCTGGCCAAGGTGCTAATTCGAGCGGCGAAAAACATACAAGAAGGCATATTTATATTAAGTTGTTTAGCTGAGTAACGGGTATCTAATAGTCGAGGCACTCGACTATAGCGTTCTCTCTTGTTTGTTTTATTATCAGGCGCAAAAACAAACAACGCAGATGGTCTTCCGACCCGTGAACATGCCACGTATAATTGACCATGGGAAAAACATGAATGTTCTAGATTTAAACCACAAACTTTTAAGGATTGGCCTTGTGATTTGTTGATGGTCAAGGCAAATGCAAGACGTATCGGAAATTGAAGTCTTTTAAATTCAAAAGGCATATCCTCACCTTTGAATTTTCCTATCAATATCGTAGCGTAAATTACATTGTTCATCAATTTTCTAACCACCAAACGCGTACCGTTGCACAGTTTTAGTTGGTTTATGTTTCGAAGCATGATTACTACGGAGCCAACCTTTAGGCGTAAATTGTGCGGTGGTAAGCCAGGCACGTCCAAAGAGTTTAAAAATTCAATTGGATCTTCATTTGTGACGCAGTCAATAGATTTGAATAAATGCATTGTTCCAATGATCTTATTTTTAATTATGTAGTTTAGGTCATCTTCATCCTTATTCTTAGGCGCTAAAATTGCTCTCTCACTCAACCATTCATTATTTTTGTAGTTAGAAATAATTTCTACACTGTTGATAAGTTCGTCTTTTGATGAGACAAAATTACAGAAATTGTTTTGAAATGATATTAATCCGCTCGATTCATCGACAGGTACTTGACCATTACCGATAGTCAGCAATTGCTCCGAGAAATCTTCAGCAGATGTATCATAAAGCAATGTAACTCTCATGTTTGTTATCAGTTGCAGTTTCTTGACATGGAGCCATAGATTTGACGATTTGAGGCAAGCATTTATTTCGTTGGCAGCCGTAGATCTTGGAATTACTGGCAGTAAAGTAAAAGCGGAAAGTAAAAGCATTCCTCCTCCAAAACATCTCGAGTCATTGCGTAAATCTTTAATGTTCGGTTAAGTGCTTCTAATGCACGTTTATGCGGCATTGTGCATTCGTCCCAGATGATGATTTTCGATACCGCTAAAACTTTGGCCATTGCTGAGTGTTTTGCAATATTACACGTTGGTTCTTCAATAGTTTGAAGGTTTAACGGTAATTTGAATGCTGAATGAGTCGTACGGCATCATTCTATTAAGTTGGCTGCTATTCCAGAAGAAGCAACTGCAACCGCTATGTTAGATCTCGCCCGAACAGTAGCTAAAACTAATGACTTTCCAGTTCCATCGGGGGCATCTAGGAAATATAAACCACTAGCAGGGTGCCCGCAGCTTCGCTTGCGATGTCTTATGTTTGCATTATACCTGTCTCCATACAGGAAGCTCTTAAATATTAAGACAATATTTTTTTAATAGTGCAATTTATGCAATGTTTATATCGAATAATGAGATTAAAATTACAAAAACGCATTTATATATGTACAAAATGCAAGTATGATAATTGGTATATCACAACTGCACATAATTAATAAATAAAAAAATATTCATTTAAATGTAAATCATTTATGACTTTACTAATTAAAAATAGTAAAAAACGAAACTAACTGGCATAACTCACCAAATTTTTAAGTTAACATCAAAAATATCAACAAATTTGCACATTCTATAGAAAAAATTAAAATCCGAGAGAGGCGAACTAATATAATAATATTATTGCTCACGTACGGTTATACACCAAAATACACGGTTATGCAAAGAAATTTTCTTGATACGACTCTGACCAAATTGAAAGTCTCCCCGTTAACATCTTCTTTTGCGCACTTGCTACACTCTTTCCTCTCTCTCTATCTACTGAGATCTCCCGCTCTTTTGTTTCCTAACAGCGCGTGGGAAAACACTGTAAAAACAAACACCGCAAAAAACAATTTGAATGGTATATTTTTAATACACTATCAAGATTTTCGCCAAAAAAACGTCACTTAAATTCGATAATAGATCGACTTTTTGCTTAGTTTCTCTGTTTAAAAGATAGCTAGAGCTTTGGTAAAACTATCAAATGAATCGTTAAAGCTTAAGGAAAAACTTTACCGAAGGAAAAAAAACTTTACTCAGTTTAGAAGTGCCATTTTTCGACGTTTGAAGATATTTTGGCTAAATTGTAATTTTAGAACGGGTGTGAAAAATAGTAAAAAGGCTTAAATCTAAGCGGTCAAATTTTTTAAACATTTATAATGTCTTAAACTATTTTTGAGCGAAAACACGGATTCGATTGGTTAAACGGTTTAGCGTTATTATTTTATTCTGATGGACGTTAATGCACTACGAGCAGTAATAATTAATGCAACTTAATACTTATGAAAAATCCCAACTTTCTAACTTTAAAAACACCAAAGTTATGGCATTTCCAATCGTTCAGTTATATGGCAGCTATAGGATATAGTCGGCCGATCCTTATGAAGTTTGGCAGGTCGGATTGATTGGCTAAAAATAAAACCCATAGAAAATCCCAACTTCCTAACTTTACAAACACCAAAGTTATGGCATTTCCTATCAATCAGTTATATGGCGGCAATAGGATATAGTCGGCCGATCCTTATGAAATTTGGTAGGTCGGATTGATTGGCCAAATATAAAACCTATAGAAAATCCCAACTTCCTAACTTTACAAACACCAAAGTTATGGCATTTCCGATCAATCAGTTATATGGCAGCTATAGGATATAGTCGGCCGATCCTTATGAAATTGGTAGATCGGATTGATTGGCCAAATATAAAACACATAGAAAATTCCAGCTTCCTAACTTAACAAACACCAAAGTAATGGCATTTCCGATCAATCAGTTATAAAGCAGCTATAGGATATAGTCGGCCGATCCCGGCCGTTCCGACATATATACTGCGTGCAAGGAAAGAAGGGTGTGTGCAAAGTTTCAATTCGATAGCTTTAAAACTGAGAGACTAGTTTGCGTAGAAACAGACAGACGGACAGACAGACGGACAGACGGACATGGCTATATCAACTCAGGAGGTGATCCTGGTCAAGAATATATATACTTTATAGGGTCGGAACAAAATTATAATGCCCTCTGCAAGGGTATAAAAATAGTACCAAGCATTTTTCTACGATTTACAAGCGTAGGTAAATTAAGCAACAGTAATCTACTCTGGTAGGAAGGTAGCCTTACGTTTTGATCCCAGTTCAAACTACGAAGGGCAAATAGAAGAAATTTTTTTTGTACCGACTCAATACGGTCAATGTGCACTTGATATTGTGGACTCCAAACCGACGAACAATATTCCAAAATAGGACGGACAAGGGAGGTAAATAATAATTTGGTCGTATAAGGGTCATCAAATTCTTTTGACCAACGCTTTATAAAGCTAAGAACACTCATGGCTTTATTAACAGTGGACATTATATGGCAGTCAAATTTAAGTTTAGGGTCCAGAAGAACACCTAAATCGTTAACTGAATATATACGGTCGAGTGACGTATTTTCAAGAAAATAACTAATAAACGTAGGAGTACCCCTATAAAAAGTCATAACGTTGCATTTAAGGTAGTTCAGCTTTAGAAGGTTGTACTCACACCAGTCATGAAAACAATCAATATCTGACTGTAAGTTAAATCCCGACGCTATATCATTATATGATAAACAAAGCTTAACATCATCAGCATACATTAGTACACGAGAATGTGTTATGATAGAGGGAAGATCGTTGATAAACAAAGTAAACAGCAAAGGGCCCAGATGACTTCCCTGAGGGACTCCAGATGTCACGTAGATCAATTTTGAAACAGAATTCTTGAATATAACCCTCTGAGTCCTACCATTCAAGTAACTTGAAATCCAAGTTAATAGATTACCAGGAAACCCAAGCAGATCTAATTTGAATAAGAGAAGAGAGTGGTTGACGGAGTCAAAGGCCTTACTAAAATCTGTATATAAATTAAATATTTAAATATCCCACGGGTCGTCCCTCGCAGTTGCAGCTTATCCAGGGGGGTGCGGGTGGCAAGGTTCGTCACTGTGGTAATTGGCCGGCTGGCCGAAGAAGTGCCTACTGACACTTCCATGCTCCCCTTTCAGGATATCGGAGATGGGCCTAGCTATTGATGCAAAATCTCTAATGAAGCATCGGTAATAACTGGCCAGGCCAAGGAACGATCTCACCTCGAATATATTTTTGGGTTCGGGGAATTCCTGAATGGCCTTAATTTTTTCTGGGTCAGTTGTGGCACCGTTGCTAGTGACAATAAAGCCCAAAAAGTTAACGCTTTTCTTAAAAAAACGCGATTTCTGCGTTGATACCCTCATGTTGGCGTCGTGCAGGCTCTTAAGAACCCAATCCACGTGCCGTATGTGGGCGTTTTCGTCTTCTGAGAAGACGATGACATCATCAACATAGACATAGCAAAATTTGCCAATCTGCTCACGCAGTATGTCGTCGATGGTTCTTTGGAAGATGCTGGCAGCATTCTTCAAACCAAACGGTAGCCGGCGAAACTCGTACTTTCCTCCGTTAACGGAAAAGGAAGTTTTTTCACGGTCACGCTCTGCCAGAGTGATCTGGTGGTAGCCAGACTTCAAATCGAGTGTTGTGAAGTATTTGGCTTTGCCTAAATTCCCTAGTATCATAGAGATATTTGGCATAGGATAGCGATCAGGTATCGTCCTCTCGTTCAATTTGCGAAAGTCCAATACGAGCCGCATTTTGCGGTTGTCCGCTTCGTCAGTGCCCTTTTTGTCTACTACCCATATTGGGTTGTTGTAGGGGGACTTTGACTTTTGTATTATGCCATTTTTTAGCAGCTCTTGGATTTCGTTATTGACGAAATCAGCCGCCCCCATGGGGTATGGGTAAAGCTTGGCATAAATGGGCTCCTCACTAACCGTCCTGATGGTAGCTACCACCGACGTGTTGTAAGGTAGAGCCTCGTTGGCGTTTGCAAAGGCTTTTTTTCGTTCGCTGAGCATTTTTATAAAGGCCTCTCTAGCTAGAGGCGGGGCGTCCGAGCAATCAATGTTGGTAAAATTGACGTCGGGGCACGATTGGAATTCTAACTGTTCTACTTCGGAGCCCCATTTGAGGTGGCCGGAAGCTAGACAAAGCGATGCCCCTGCCTGTTTTAACAGGTCAAGGCCAATTATGGCATCGAAGGAGGACAAATCTGGTAATATGAAGAACGTGGCCTTCAAGTTGAATAGGGAGACAAAGCACTTTCTAGTGATGGTGGTGACGCCATGGATAGAATGTATCGTAAATGGCGATTCTACCGGGCGGATGCCTTTCAATCCTTCGTATGGACGGATGAAATTTTTTGATGCGCCCGTATCTACTAAAAGCTTTATATCTACTCCTGCTACTCTTCGTCTGATGACGGGTAGCAGGGATTTTCCCCTAAAAAATTAATAACGTCTGAATCATATTCATGAATGGAGTCGTCGTTGATTTCCTGGACCGCGCCTGAGGCTGCGGCAGTGTATTTGCCCTCGGTTTCGCCCTCGCTCTGCGCAATGTTGTTAACTCTCTGCCTCTTGTGCGGGCCAGATCGATCGGACACGGCCGGTTTCCTGTTTTGGTAAGCCGGCGCTTGAGATGGCTTGAACATCCTGGACAGCGAGGGGTCGATGTCCATGGGCTCGGGAGTATTCTCATGAGGCCTATCACCGCGTGGAGCAGAGTGGACTTGAACTTTGTGCTGCTTTGTGAAATACGGATTCTTGCTAGCACCTGTTTGCGAATTGTTTTGAGGAGTGGCCTGCTGGCGCTCCTGCGTCCTTGGATATTGTTTCTTTTCTTTATCCTCCTGGCTTCTTGCAAACGAAGCCGCGAAGGAATACCTCTCGTGGTTTGCCTCCACCTCTTGGGCCAAAGCAAGCGCTGTTGGCATGTCCTTCTTCTTTGCCGAGAAGAGGACATCTGTGAGGCTGCGTTTTAATCCCGAGATGAATACTCGAAGGGCATCATCCCGGAATTTTTCGCATAGGACCCTTGCCGCCGAGGCGTCGTGCGACATGGTGGCTTTGTTTGTGAGGAGGGTCAATTTTTTCTCGACCTCGTCATAATATTGTAGCAGAGAGAGATTTCCCTGCCTGAGGGTGCCCATCTCTTGTTCTATGACATGCATCGGTCGCTTGTCACTGTATGTGAAATCGAGGCGATTTATAATCGCATCAAAATTCAATTCAATTCTAATTTTGCTCCTAATAATAATTACCGCCTGGTAATGGCGTGAACTATTTACATAATTTCTAAATATATAATATGCAGCTACTGCCGCTTGCCGCCAAGAGACATAAGTCTCTTGTGCCCCCGTAAATTCGGGAAGGCATTTAACGGCGTCTAAGGGCTCGTTGCATTGAACATTGCCTGAGATATCAATGGGTTCATAAACTTTGATCTGGGGGGTTTCCATCTGGGCGGGTGATATCCGCGCCTCTGCCACCTGCCTAGCTAAGTTCTCTATAGTTTGGATGACAGCCTGGAGCTGATCCGCGTTTATGGACATGTTTGTATTGGGAGCGGCACTGGTGGCCGCCTGCCTCGGTGTAGAAGTAATTAGAAGTCTCTCAGAGTCTGATTCTGAGTCGCTATTCTGTTTGGTATCCCTATAATTTAGGAATGACATGGACAGCAATGTTAAATTTCATCTACCAAGAGTTGCATGCCTAAGCAGCTTTACATAAACAAAATTGTACAGCAAAGGGGCCGTGGCAGCTGGGTTGCCGCTATGGTAAACAAAGAAGCGAAGCTAACAGAGTCGAAATGTGAATGCGCGGTGTCGGGTTCGCGGACCGGCGCGGAGCGGGGAAGCAGTAAAAAACAAAAAAAAAACCCCAAGATTGTTGCAAAGCTAATACAGAGAATTTTAAGTATAAGCAAAAAACACAACGACACAAAACGGCCAAATTAAATGCCCACAATTCGATGAGACATCTCTGTCGCCAATAAAGTTATTTAAATAAATTAACAATTTATTTATTTCCCAGCGGCGCTCTTGCGCCGAGGCCGAGATATTTAATACTATATTTATATTTTATATGTCTGATAAATTTATATTTATATTATTATTATTATTATATTTTTATTTATATTTTTATCAATTAAAAATGCAAACAACACACAGAAGCAAATATAATAATAACGCATATAATTCCACAATTTAAAATTCCACAATGTCATAAAATAATGAGTATTCTGATTAATATTGTATTTATTTTTTTTTAAATTAACACCAAACAAATTATGGAAGCGGAGCTGCAGAAAATATTCTGGCAGTGATTTACTTGTTTTATTTATTCGAGCTGCAGAAGAATATTCTGGCCGCGATTTATTTCTTTTATTTATTATAAGTTACACACAAATGCAGATGCCGGGAAGTATAAGGACTGAGGTGCTCACTTACATGATCCCTATTATACCGCTGTGGGTACTTTTGCGTTGAGCGCCAATTAAATATTTAAATATCCCACGGGTCGTCCCTCGCAGTTGCAGCTTATCCAGGGGGGTGCGGGTGGCAAGGTTCGTCACTGTGGTAATTGGCCGGCTGGCCGAAGAATTCTCCAAGATGAATTACGAAGATTACGTTGGAAGGGTGACTGCCCTTCTTTACCTGCTGGCCTAGGGACTCAGACAGTTTTTCAGTAATAAGATTTTAACGACGGTTGTCGGAGTATAATTTGTATGAGCGACAGCTCTTTATTCATATGAAGTCAAATATAAACTGAAACTTAAAGGTAACAAAAAGAGACTCATAGCGGCCACTCCAATGGGTAGTCTTTGCCGGCTATGCACGAGCTTTCGGCCAGACGCTTTGTCAGCAATTTGGCCGGAGCGAGCCTTCGGACGATCGGTCATTGCCGTCGGTTAACTTAGTTAACTTATATAACGTCAGTCTGCATTTTTTTCTGAAATCCATTTATTACAATAGATGACAATTCAAGAAGGTTGGTGGTGGTCGATCTTCGCTTAACAAAACCATGCTGACACGGTGATATAAGCGAGGAACATAAATGTTGCAAATGAGAAGTGATAATACGTTCAAATGCTTTAGGAATTGCCGACAATTTGGAAATACCTCTATAATTCTTGGCATCAGCCTTCGCACCCTTTTTATGAAGTGGAATAATAAAAGAGTCCTTCCAGATAGTAGGAAAAACTGATGATGAAATAGACAAATTAAAAAGTTTAAAAATCGGTTTACAAATGGTTGACGCACAAAACTTGAGCACACATCCAGGAAGTCCATCTGGACCGGGAGAATAAGTCGGCGTTGTTGTTTCTAAATCTATTAAGAGAGAGTTTTCAGTAATTAAAGGGTAAAAATACAATTGGCCCTATTTAAGGGATTAGGGTAGTTAGAATTTGACCAAGCTGTCGAACTATTAGTGGTTTGGAAAAACTCAGCAAATAAATCAGCAATGCCAGAATCCGTCGATGCCTCCGTTGAGTTTAGACGTACCGATGAAGGCAATGCCGATGACTTACGCTTGGCATTAACAAAGCTGAAAAACTGTTTCGGATCATTTGAAAATTCAAATTTACATCGATTTAGATACATAGAATAGCAATGACTGTTGAGAACATTAAAATCCGATCGAGCCACTACATATTTGGAAAAATCTGATGGCTTACCCGATTTTTTATACTTTTTATAAGTATTTGATTTAAGGTTTTTAAGTCTTTGAAGCGCATTGGTAAACCAAGGAGGCCTGTTTAGGTTTAAAGGAAACCTATCAGGAACGCATTCATTAAAAAAAGTATTTAACGCTATATAGAATAGTTCAGTGGCACTTTCAATGTATGTACAATTGTACAAGTCTGACCAATTATAATGAGAGATCATATCGTTAAGTTTATTATAGTCACATTTACGAAAACATCTCATTTTAGTTGGGGGCACTAAAGGAGAGAGGGTATCAGAGCAGGGGAGGCAAATTGTCAATTCCATTGTTGGATGATATCGGTCTTCAGGTACAACAAGAGCGTCAATTCTACATACCGTGACCTCGGACGGGTCTGAAACAAACACAAGATCTAATTGTCTATTTAAAGAATTCCGTATAAAGCTTACTTGCTGTAACGATAATTCTAAAAGGCCATCTACAAAATCATGGGCGGATAAAGGTATAGCGACAAGTGAGTCAGTGGGAGGAGACCAAGAAATATCAGGTAGATTAAAATCACCCAAAACAATCAAAAGGTCTCTGTTAGAAAGAAGGGATAGTACGGATTTTATTGCGGACAGATGGTGCTCATAAATTACTAGATCAGAGCCAGGTGGAATATAGGAACATGTAACCAAAATAGATAAAGATTGCAAGGAAACTTTCACTCTTACAAATTCAATTTCATTTGGGATATGAGTGAGAATTCTTTGGGATGTTAGGCTAGAGGTAACAGCAATCAGTACACCGTCCCCCCTACGTGAGGGGCGATCGGTCCTATAAGTATTAAAGTTATTTGACAGAACTTCAGAGTCAGATATCTCTGGTTTTAGCCAAGTTTCCGTAAAAGCATTAGAATGTAATAAAAATGCATATTAATATTGTTAACCAGTGGTTTTAGCTGTGCGTTGATTCCCAGTTTTCTTAGTGATAGCTTTATATATAGAGATTCCAAGTCTGATTCTTTTTTGTTATACCACGTTTTATAGTGACTGACGTTACATGTCAAGTCACATGGGAATGCTGTCGAACGGGATAAAAAGTATCCTATGTCCTTCTCCTGGCTCTAAACTACCTCCTTGCCAATTTTCAGCTAAATCGGTTCAGCCGTTCTTGTGTTATAAGTGAAGTGACTTGCTTTTATATATTAGATATAGATATGTATATATATATATTTTTATACCCGTTACTCGTAGAGTAAAAGGGTATATTGTATTCGTGCAAAAGTATGTAACAGCTAGAAGGAAGCGTTTCCGACCCTATAAAGTATATATATTCTTGATCAGGATCACTAGCCGAGTCGATCTAGCCATGTCCGTCTGTCCGTCTGTCTGTCCGTCTGTCTGTCTGTCTGTCTGTCTGTCTGTCCGTATGAACGCTGAGATCTCGGAAACTATAAAAGCTAGAAGATTGGCATTTTGCATGTAGATTTTAGAAGTTCCTACGCAGCGCAAGTTTGTTTCAAAATGGTGCCACGCCCCCTTTAACGCCCACAATCGCTTATATACGATTTTAAAAATTTAAATATTTCGGAAAAGTAAAAATGCAGTTTTATTGAGTTTATCAATACCTATCGAAATGTAGAAGAAATTTTTCAAATCGGACCATTCGTTAAAAAGTTATGCGTGGTCAAAGTTTCTATCTCCATCTCCCTCGCACTCCCTTTACCTGAGTAACGGGTATCTGATAGTCGGGGCACCCGACTATAGCGTTCTCTCTTGTTTTTTATGTTTTTGTACTGACGGGAATAAAGATTTCCTAAGGAGTTTCGGACTTAGTTACCTTTAATATTACTTTTATGAACGACTCTTCCTGCTTGGTTTTCTAAATCTATCAATTGTTTTTGTTTAAGTTTTTCTATATTGCTCTGCCTGCTTTTTTCATATTGTTCTGGGTCAGTATTTCTGCCATTATCTCTTCTGATGTGAAAATTCAATTTAAATAATTTTTTAATATTTCAATAAGATCAATATTATGGAAGTCAGGTCAAGTTATAACGTGTCTATGAAAGGTGGGCAAAGGAATAGTACATTTGTAGTCGGGGGTTTTCATTGTAAATAAATATTTGATTCTTAACTGCATTAATTGGTACTTCGACGCTGGGGATGAGGTTATGACCATAGCTCTGCGCGCTGTGTTGTGTTGCTGTTAATGAATAATTTTTGTTGCTGTTAGGGATCCTAGAAAAAGCATAATCGTAGGTCTTTGGAAATTAGGGTGCTTTTAAATTTATTAAAGGCCTGATTGGATTTCTTATTAAAGTAAATAGATTTCTTCGATTAAGCTTTCTTTGAGATTCGCCCTTCGCCCCTAAGTAAAGTGGTGAGTGGGTTTGCTAATACAGTGAAGCCCATAATAAATCGTCTTAATTACTTACCGTTTTTGGGAATGGTGTAGTTAGCGATGGCCTAACTTTTGTTGGGTGGGTTTCGTTTCCCTTATCTGAAACTACAAATCCTAAAAATTCAACTTTACTTTTGAAAAATTCGCATTTATCCAATTGGCATTTTTTGTTAACATTATTTAAGGTTTCAATTATTTTATTGTAACAACAAGTGAAACACCTGGAAAGCGCAGACGTTTTTGCGCGAGCTCCGGAAAAACAAATAACTAAAAATACTGGAGTAGTGTAATAAAGGCAATCTTATTGCTAAAAACAGAAAATAATATTTAGTGCTATGTATAAAACTAGTGCAAAGTTATTATAAAAACTAAAGAAGCGACGATTCAAAAAATGAGCGTAGAATCTCCGTAGACCAGAGAAACAGTTATATCCCTTATTTCTCAACCCGTGATACAGAAGTAGAAAGAACTTCTTCAAAGAGCAACTTAGCCCTACTGACCATTGACAGTGCGAGAGCACGGTCTTGTTCTTCCGCCCTACTTACACCAACTCCCACTTCATGGAGCTTGCAGTGTAGAACCCCACCCCAGCTTCGACTCACAGCTCACCAGCCACGAGCACTGGGACCTCGTTAATTTCTGCAACCGCAGCCACTGCAGCAACAACATCAACGGTCGCCGTTACCAACAACGCGATTTCGAATGCGTTTGCAACTTCTGCAGCGCCGAATAAAACTACAACGCCAATTGTAAGTACGAGTGCCAATATCGGCAATATCAAAGAACAACAAGTGGGTCCGGCTATACAGACTGGCAACTCGCTCAACCCTAGATGCACTAGAAGCCGTGGACCGCATAGCCAGGCAGGCCATAGAAGGCAAAAGGTGGCTGGGAGGAAACAAACAATACTGTTTGGTGGCAACTCTGGACATCAAAAACGCCTTCAACTCGGCATCCTGGAGCAGAATAATGGCCTCCCTCGAGATGCTGAACATCCCAAAGTACTTGCAGGCGATTGTTAGCGACTACCTGAGCGACAGGTGGCTCCACTATGACACGGACGAAGGACCTCAACGCTACGAAATCACAGGAGGAGTGCCACAAGGGTCCGTCTTAGGCCCATTATTGTGGAACACCATGTACGATGGTATCCAGCCGTAAACGTTGTTGGCTTCGCGGATAACGTCGCGGTCATAGTGGTAAAAAAGTCCATAGCTGAGGTAGAAAGCTCTACTAACGCAGCAATCAGCATGATAAGTGAGTGGCTACAAATCGTAGGACTTGAACTGGCTGAGCAGAAAACCGAGGCGGTACTCATCAGCAGCAGGAAAAAAGTGGAAACGGCACGAATGACAGTGGGCGGAGCCCAAGTGGAGACGAAAAGGGCTATAAAATACCTAGGTGTCATGCTGGACACCAGGCTGTCCTACAGGGAGCACCTGCAGGCGACTCATAAGAGGGCACACGGAGTCACGATGGCAGTGTCCCGAATGTTGCTTAACCATAGAGGCCCAAAAGCCACGAGCAGGAAGCTACTGTTTAACGTAGCAACGTCGTCCATCATATATGCAGCACCAATATGGGCCGAGGCGACAACAAAAAAGAGCTACATAAAGGGTATAGAGTCGGACTACAGAATAGGAGCTCTTAGGGTAGCCTTCCGGACGGTCGCTACAGAGGCCATTCTGGTCATCAGTGGTATAACACCAGTCGAGCTCGCAGTTGTGGAGGCCAAGGAGAACTTTGAAGCGAGAAAATTAGCTGACACACAGGCGGACCACCGCTTGGCAAAACTAAGGTCAAGAACAAAGTCCCTCGAAAACTGGCAGCAAAGATGGGATAGGGCAGAAACCGGCCGGTGGACGCACCGACTCACACGGCGAACTAACGTTCCATCTGACACAGGTGCTGAGCGGACATGGATGCTTTAAGGAGTATTCACATCGCTTCGGCCACGAGACAAGCCCAATCTGCGATACCTGCGGAACAGTGGAAAATGCCGAACACGCACTAACCACTTGTGTCAGGTTCGGAGAAGAGCGCCGAAGAGCTGAACAAATCCTGGGGACCCCGATCGCAGTGGAGGGACTTGTTCCTAGTATGCTGGAGAGTCAGGATAACTGGACAGCTGTATGCAGTCTGGCTGCGGAAGTCACGACGGAACTGAGGCGGCTGGAACGCATAAGGAACGAGAGGTCCTAAACAGGCCAGCCAGCATTGCGAAGCAATGCTTCACGGCAGTCCCGCAAGTCTGGATATCATATGTATATTTATTTATTTTGTCTATGTTATGTAATTTATGAGTAAAAAAAAAAAAAAAAAAAATACAGACTGGCATGGATCGTTACATCCAAATCAAACTGAAGCTAAGCCCTCAAAATAAAATGGTTGGAAATAAACCAAAATAAAATTGTCCTAATAAAGGCAGTTTCGCAAAAGAAACCAAAGACCCAACCAATTTACATAAGGGAACAGAACTCAAATGCCCTAGTAAAGAGAATTGTTGTGCTGGTCGGGAATGACAACTTTTATGTTACTCCTCTTGTTAAAGGAAATATTCATGAAACAAAGCTTCAAGCCAAAACTGAAGCTCAATTCAGAGCTGTAACCAATTACCTAGACGAGGCTAGGAAACCCTACTACACGTACAAGCTCAAGAGTAGCAAGGGCTTGCAAGTAGTGCTAAAGAGCTAAAGCCCGACGTATCCACCAATATGATAATAGAAGCACTGAAAGAAAAAGAATTTTTCCCCAAAAATATTATTAATATTATCAACAGAAATAAAAAGCCGAATAAAGTGCTAACTGTGGAGATAACCATACCGCAAACTACAGAGGCTGCCCGGTCTATAAAGAGCTGAAGAGTCAGTTTCAACAAGCAAAACACGCACGCTCCCAGAATGCACGAAATGCGTTCGTGCAATCCCAAACCACACCTAATGTTTCTTTGCGAAAGCAGCCAGTTCTTCATTTGGGCCCCTCAACACAAATAGGGGAGTTTCATACACCAGTGCCTTAAAATCAGACGGGGTTCCCACAAGCTCAATGCTCCTAGCAAAATATAATAACACCTCAGCAAGCAATAGGACAAATACCCAACAGCATCGAAATCATAATGCTGACTTTACAACAGGGTATGATGGAATTTATGTCCTTCATGATAACAACAATGACAAACCTTATGCAAAATCAAAACATTTTAATAAATTTGCTCACATCCCAACAATCCAAATAATCAATGTCTTGTCTTAGAATATCCATGTGGAATGCCAATGGCGTTTCACGGCACAAACTTGAAATAACTCAATTCCTCAATGAAAACCAAATAGATGTAATGCTGCTGGCAAAAGCGCATCTCACAAGTAAATACAACTTCCAAATAAGAGGTTTTACTTCATACTGCACAGATCATCCGGACGGTAAGGCTTACGGAGGAACTGGAATCTTAATCAGGGAACGCATTAAGCACCACTTTCACCAGAGGTTTGCAACAAATTATTTGCAATCTACATCTATAAAATTACAAGCAGGCAACGGCAGTATCACTATAGCCGCTATCTATTGCCCACGGCGTTTTACAATAACTGACAAGCAATTCTTGGACTTATACAATTCACTCGGAGATCGCTTTATAGCAGGAGGAGACTACAACGCCAAGCACACGCACTGGGGATCAAGACTCGTGACCCCCAAAGGAAGACAACTGTATTAAGCAATTATAAATTTGAGCATCAAACTCGACTATGTCTCCCCTGGCAGCCCCACATATTGGCCAGCTGACCCCAGAAAACTCCCGGACTTAATTGACTTCGCTGTGACCAAGAACATCCCAAGAAATTTAGTAAGCGCCAAATCGCTATCGGACTTATCATCGGACCACTCGCCTGTTTTAATAACTCTCCTTCAAAGCCCAAAAGTAATCGAGCACCCCTTCAGGCTGACCTCAACTAGAACTAACTGGCTAAAGTACAAAAAGTACGTAAGTTCCCACATTGAACTAACACAACAGTTAAACATAGAGAACGACATCGACTTCTGTGCTGATGCCCTGGAGTCAGTACTCGTGGCAGCAGCCAAAATCTCAACACCAGAAGAGACAATCGTGCGTAGCAACCAATACAAAACTAATCTGCAAATCGAACATCTGGTTTGGGAAAAACGACGTCTACGACGCGCTTGGCAATCCTGCATATCGCCCCATTCGAAGCAACTCTTTAACGAAAAATCCTCAAGCAAGAAGAGGAGCTTGCGCAGCGCCGGTACATCGAGAAACTGTCGCCGACCAGTACAAAGCATCCTTTGTGGATAGCTCACCCAAATTTAAGCTCTTCGATAGAATCAGTCACTCCGATTAAAAACTCCTCGGGTACTTGGGCCCGCAGTGACGAAGGCAGAGCCGAAACATTTGCTCTCTTCAACTACCGCCGCTTAGCTCTGAAGTTGCAATTAACCCGACTGAAATTGCTAATATCATTAGGAAGCAAATAAAATATAAAATATATAGTGATACCGAAGCCTGGGAAAGACCACACAATACCCTCATCGCACAGGCCAATACAACGACATCCATCGAGTATAACATTGAAGCCCGAGTCCCACAAGGTAGCGCACTTTGTCCTTTACACAGTAGACATCCCTACGAACGAGAGGCTGACTACGTCCACATTTGCTGACGACACCGCAATCCTGAGCCGCTCGAGATGCACAACTAGAGCAACAGCTCAAGTGGCTGATCATTTGGTGATAGTTGAGAAGTGGCTATCAGACTGGCGAATCAAAATTAATGAACAAAAGTGTAAATATATAACGTTTACCCTTAATAGACAATCGTGGCCCCCGCTAACTTTGAATAGTACGCAGATTCCTCAAGCCAGCGATGTAACATATCTCGGCGTCCACCTCGACAGACGCCTTACCTGGCGGAGGCACATTGAATGCAAGAAAGTACATCTCAGACTTAAAGCTAGCAGCCTACCCCTGTGTCTGGACTTTAAAGTTCTTCTCTACAACTCCACCCTTAAGCCCATTTGGACCTACGGCTCCCAGCTCTGGGGGAACGCGAGCAACAGCAACGTTGACATCATACAGCGCTCACAATCAAAAATCCTGCGAACAATCACTGGGGCACCATGGTATGTTCGGAACGAAAACATCCACAGGGATCTGGACATACCACCGGTCAAAGATGAAATAGCAAAGCAGAAAGCGGCCTACCATAACAAGCTTACACTGCACCCAAATAATCTCGCAAGGAACCTAAGACGGGTTTCGAACAGAACTCGTCTGCATCGTAACGATCTACCAGCCCAGCAATAAATATTAGGGCCCGTTAGTCTAAATTCAGTCTACATCACTGTAAGTTAAGTTATATTCTTAAGATTTGATATACTTTTTGTTAGTCTCATATAGAGAAGATTCAATACATATATTAAAAAAAAAAATTATTGTATCTTAATTTTTTGAATAAAATCTGGACTGAAGACAATTATGTCGTCTATGTAAATATAACAGATTTTACATATGTGTTCCCTATGAATGTCGTCTAGGGCACTCTGAAAAATGGATGGTGCGTTTTTCAGCCCAAAATTAAGTCTTGTGAACTCCAATTTTCAGTTATTCACGGAGAAGGCTGTCTTTTCTATATCGCTTTCTTTTAACAGAATTTGACGGAACCCACTTTTGAGATCTAACACAGAAAACATTTTATTTTTTCCCAGTTGTTCAAAAACTGCTTTTATATCTGGTATTGGGTATCTGTCTGCTATTATCACTATTTAATTTCTGTAATTGGAGGCATCTAATTTTTTTCATTTAGTCGTAGGCGGGTTCTGCTGGAAGCCCGAGTCAAGCCGCTTGCGAGATGATTTGGGTGCACGGAGAGTTTTTCTTTGTAGGTCGATTTTTGTTTATTTTTTCATCTTTTACTGCAAGAACGACGAGGTCTCTGTGGGTGTTTTGGTGCCCCAGTGATAGTCCTAAGATTTTCGATTGTGCGCGCTGTATGTAGAGTTGTAGAGCAGAGCTTGTAGTCCAGACGCAGAGGCGATCGAGCGCAATATCCAGTGGAAGCTGCTTGCTTTTAGTTTTAGATGTAAGTGGTGATTACAGACAACGGGGTGCAGTTTGCCAGTCGGGCATTTAAGAAGTTTCTTCACGACATGGGAATAAAACAACAGTTCACAGCACCATACACTCCTCAAGAAAATCCCACCGAGCGCGCGAATCGAACCGTAAAAACCATGATCGCACAGTATGCCGGACAAAACCAAAGGAACTGGGACGAAAAGTGGCCAGAGATAATGCTAGCAGTTAACTCAAGCATATCCGAGTCCACAGGATACTCGCCTTCATTTCTAACGCAGGGCAGAGAACCGCGGCTGCCAAACGCGTTGTACGACAGAGAAACGCTAGGCACAGGAAGGCACACAGAGTCACCAGAGGGGAATGCCGAGAAACTGAAGGAAATCTTCGAAATTGTCCGACGAAATTTGGAAAAGGCAGCACAGGATCAAGCCAGGCACTACAACCTCAGAAGGAGACGGTGGAATCCACAAATCGGCGATGTCGTCTGGGCCAAGTAACACCATTTGTCTAAAGCGGCGGAAGGCTTCGCGGCCAAACTAGCGCCGAGATATGATGGTCCATATCAGGTAGTCGATTTTGTATCCCCCGTAATCTGCAAAATTAGCCACCAAAGAAGCAAGACGCAACGCACAGTGCACATCAGCGATCTAAAGCAGCAGGAGAAGGCACACAAAACGAACGAGGACGGAAATACAGGCAGGTCTCAAGCAGTAGACGAATAAAGGATCGGGATTGCGAAAATCCGTTTAATCGTCAGGACAAAGCCGGAGTCAACGGAAAGGGATGTGGGCAGAGAGACAAGATATCGTTCAATCGTCAAGCGAATGCAGAACAACCAGCGTCCAAGACCGCATGAGACAATAGCACCCGTTTAGTCGTCAGGCCAAAACCGGAGTCAACGGAGCACGCCTCAACACGAGCAAGGACTCTGATCAAGTCAGCATACACCTAAGTCAACGACGAATAAAGGATCGGGATTACGAGAATCCGTTTAATCGTCAGGACAATGCCGGAGTCAACGGAAAGGGTGTGGGCAGGCAGACAGGATATCGTTTAATCGACAAGCGAATGCAGAACAACCAGCGTCCAAGACCGCATGGGACAATTGCCACCGTTTAGTCGTCAGGCCAAAACCGGAGTCAACGGAACACGCCACCAACACGAGCAAGGACTCAGATCAAGTCAGCACACACCTAAGTCAACGACGAATAAAGGATCGGGATTACGAGAATCCGTTTAATCGTCAGGACAAAGCCGGAGTCAACGGAAAAGGATGTGGGCAGGCAGACAGGATATCGATTAATCGTCAAGCGAATGCAGAACAACCAGCGTCCAAGACCGCATGGGACAATAGCAACCGTTTAGTCGTCAGGCCAAAACCGGAGTCAACGGAGCACGCCACACACGAGCAAGGGCTCTAATCATACCAGCACACACCCAAGTCAACGACAAATAAAGTATCGGGATGGCGAGAGTCCGTTCAATCGTCAGGACAAAGCCGGAGTCAACGGAAGAGGGAGTTGGACAGACAAGAAGGACGATCTTGCAAATAAAAACCAGACAGATCCCAGACTAGATGGGGCAGAGGCAACCGTTTCTACGTCAGGCCAAAGACCGGAGTCAACAGAGCATACACCCAATAGAAAGGGACATTATCAACGAAAGCATTCACCGGACCTGCGAAACGATCACAAGGAAAGCACGTGGAGAGCAACGACAAAATACATGTCACCGAGGAAAGGGGAGAGACGGTACGGGGTACCGTAAAGCTAGGAAAACCATGCGTCAGCAACGACCACCAAAAAGTAACTGAAGAGACCGAGCCAAAAACGAAAGAAGACCTAGGCATCGGAGGAAAGTGTCAGCATCAGACACGCAGGGTTAAGAGAAAACGGCCTCCCCAAAAGAGAAGAAATAAGCCGCAAAGAGAGCCGATAGGGATATAACGGTACGGCGTAAAAGGAATCCCCGAAACCGAGGCTTCATGGTAAAGGGAATCGCAAGGGAACGGACAAATCAAATCAAGAAGTCAGCATGAGTACCCGAGTTACCAGAGCAGCAGCAAGGAGGCAGGCCGCGCTTCAGCGAGGTCCTGAAGGACCCGTCGCGGAGCAAGGACGGTCGGAGGCTAGGCCGCTGCCTATCTTCCGGCCCACCCAAACCCCGCGGCGCGGTGCCGAGGACGATGGAGCTCGCTCGGAGCCCGAGCCCATAGTCACCTCGGACGAGAGCGACATGGAGTGGGCCGAGGACCCGGTCAAGGAGAGGCGGGAGTGGCGCCTAAAGAGGGCCAGGGATCCGAAGGTCGACGCAATCCCGCCGGGACACGCCCGAACGTTTAAGGGTGCGGCGAAGAGGCCAAGGGGCAGCGGAAGCACCTCGTTGGAGATGGCTGAGGCGAGAGCCAAGATGCTAAGGGACGAGGTCGAGCGGATGCGGACGACGAGAGCCCCATACGAGGACCGCAGGGCATTTAAGAAGGACCTCGAGACCGCGCAGCAGGAGTGGGAGCGGATGAAGCAAGCCGCCGCTGAAGCCATCGTCCAGGAGGCGTACCGCCTCAAGCGAGGAGAGGAGAAGGCCCGGAAGGAGGCGGAAGTTGAGGAGGCCAAGAGAAGGGCGGAGGAGGAGAAACGATCCAGGAACCCCGAATGGCAGCAACGGCTGCAGAAGTGGGAAGAGGAGGAACGCCAACTGTGGTCGGGCGAGGTTCTGGTGGAGGCGGTGCCCCTAATCCCAGGAGGGATGCAGGGAATTCCCCCGACTCCCCGATCCGACGACGACGGAGGTGCCAGTCGTGGACCCGAGGCCCCGAGCCAGTGGGTCCAGTCGGATGGATGGGTTTCCCACCAATACCCAAACCCCGATCCCCAAAATTGGCACGAGCCACCTCCGACCCCCCGCCCGCAAGAATGGCCGGAGGATGTCGACCGGGATCCCGCTCCAAGCTCCTCACCACGTCAACAGGAGGCGGAGCTCCCACGCCCACCGAAGTGGACCCCGGCCCGACCGCCCACGCCACGGTATGACCAGGAGGTCCGGGGAGAAGAGCCCGAGGACAGCAGTCGGGATTCCGCTCCCAGCCCCCCTCCACGTCATCCAGAGGCAGAGAACCCCCACCCACCGAAGTGGACTCCGGCCCGACCGCCCACGCCTCGGCACGGCCAGGAGGTCCAAGAGGAGGAACCGGAGGAATACACCAAGGAGGAGGTTCCCTGACCAGGAGGAGGGGAGGAGCAGTGGCAGTACTGTCTCACGGAGATCCCGCAGGCCCACGTCGCGCATGCGCTAAATGCGTTTGTGGCCGGCGGCGTCCAGTGGCGGCAACACACCGTCACGTGGACCTGGCCTGTCAGCGACGAGGCGAAGGCCACGGAGGAGACGGAGACCCCAGCGCAGGACACTCCAAAATCAAACCCGCGAGACCCCAGGGTGCGCCGCGAAGACGCCGGGTGGTTGCCGCCGACACCGGAGACGGGAGATGTACTGGAGAAAGGGCCATGGGTGTGGCCGACTCCTACGGACAACCCGAGGCCCAAACTCCAGCGGCAGATCTCCGCCCCAGAGGCATGCGGCCCAGTGGCCAGGCCCACACTGGTGCGGATGGGGTCCCGGACGGAGGGCGGATCCTGGCAGGATATCGCCGAGGAGGAGTGGCCAGTTGGTCTATTGGAGCAGCCGGTGATCAAGCATGCCAGGCGACGAGGGGGCCGACGCTGCGTGATGGCAGAGATGGGCTACAAGAAATACCGCATCCGGTTGGCGGCCTCTGGCCAAGTTAGTGTTCGCCGTTTCGATTGCTAGCCGTAGGAAATAAAAAAAAATATATAATAAAAATCAAAAAAAAAAATAATATATATATAAAATAACCCTATCACACACGTAAACACTGACACTGGGACTTAAAACGCGGACAAAACTAGCACAAACACTTAAAATAATAACACCATAAACAGCTGGGGAGTTTATTTAAAAAAAAAAGGAAAGAACAATTAATCTGAAAAAAATATAAAAAAAAAAACAATCAGTTGAATGCCAAAACAAAAGCAAAGGCACAAACTCACCTGTACATCAAAGAATGATGGGGAGGGGTAGCTGCTGGGACGAAGGGGGGGTCGTGGCGGCAGTCCATCTATGTCCCAGGTCATCATTGTCTTTATCTCCTTGGGAAAGCCGTTCAGCTGAAAACAGAAAAAGGAAAGGCAAATCAGTTGAGCAACAAAAAAAAGGTAAAGGCACAAACTCACGTGTACTTCGAAATGATGGGGAGGGGTAGCGGCTGGAACGCGGGGGGAACGATCGGGGCGGCAGTCAATCCATTTTACCCTTTATCCTCTCTTTTTTCCATCTCCGCCCGTAGGCGAGGGCCACGATCAAAGGGCAAGTCGTGGGAAAGGGGGGGTTTAAAGAGAAAGCAGGATAAGAGAAAGGGGAAATGGAAAATTAAAGAGAAAACTTACCGGCAAGAAAAATTCTCCGCGTCATCATGTGCTTAGGGAAGGGGGCGCCAGCGATATAAGGCGGTCGATTGGCACTATCGTATAACTGCCGATCGATGGGCACGAGACATTGGAATTATCGGCATGTGAGGGCACACTAATAAACATCGCGATGATGAGGTGGCAACGCCATCCCAAGGTAACATCGATATGCAAGTCATGTTATCGATCGCAAAGGATTAGTGTGACCAAAACGAACCACAGGAGACCGCGAACAAGGTTGGAGCGGGATATTTAAAATTTCGACGGCAACATCGGGATTTAAGGAAGCATACATCGACGAGGGAAGCTTCGTGGGAGAAAGTCAAGGAATACGGATCGGCGCAGTATAACTCAACAAGGAGCTGTGGGCGTCGATGGAAGGATCAAGAAGACTCGAAGGCAACAAGGATACACAGGATAAAAGCCGGAGAGGAACAACGAGAATTCGTACGTCTAAGGATGGAACCAGAGCGGGGAGAAGAACGAGAGGTCTCGAAGGCTACAAGGATACACAGGGTAACAGCCGGAGAGGAGGATCGAGCTCACTTTCGTTATCCGAAGAAAGAGGGGAATGTGAGGAGTTAAATAACTCCACACAAAATATCTCAAAAATAACTGCATGGAAAACCTGCCAGTTGCTACTTACGCAACTACTTCGCGTAGTAACGGCAACGCAGGAAAAGAGAGTTTGGAGAAAGCAGTTGGAGAGTACGAGGAGAGAAAGTACAGAGTACGAACCCAAAGAGAGTTTGGAGAGATTGGGAGAGACGGAGGGGAGAGAGGCGCCAGAGCGAGACGGCACTAGTCAGAGCGAGAGTCCAGAGAGCGCTGGCGTGCCGCGAGCAAGGAAGGAACGGTACAGCGCTGCACTTTGGACTTCAGTGTGGTGCCGTGTGCAGAGGGCGAAAGGTCAAACGGTAAAACCGTGGACTTTGGACCTTGGAGTGGAGAGAAGAAAAGGAGTGGCCGAGGATTAACGGGACCCGGAGGCCTATATAAACGGGCCCAGCGCTGGAATCAGGACCAGTCATCGAGCATCAAACTACGAGTGAACATCGTCTAGTAAAAGTCAAAGTCAAGAATATACCACCGTGAGAACCAACGGTGAACAAGATCGCTACGTCGAGACGTTCGGGACCGAGCAAGTCACCGAATTGAGACACAGGTAGCTGAGTCCTCGAACGGCAACCCACGGCCAAGTCTACAGAACATCAAGATTGGCTGTAATACCGATTAGTTCGACCAAGTTGGCTGTAATACCGGTCAGTTTAGCTGCATTGGCTGTAATACCGATCAGGCTAGCTGTGCCGGCTGTAATACCAATCAATCCGGCTACATTGGCTGTAATACCAATTTATTCTAACTGTGTGCGTCTAAGTTGGCTGTAATACCGGTCAGTTTAGCTGCATTGGCTGTAATACCGATCAGACTAACTGTGTCGGCTGTAATACCAACCAGGCCGACTACATTGGCTGTAATACCGATTAGTCCAACTGCGTCGGCCGTAATACCGATCAGTCGTGCCGGTTATAGGCAGATTTAGCTCGGCACGTCAACAACAGCAGAGCGAGCGACACGAGCAGTGGGCCTCAACCAGTCGCGCAGGACGACGACGTGGACAAGCCGCCAGAGACCGCAACAAGAGCCAAGCCTCAGGTACGATCGCAACAGTCGGGAGGGAAGGCCAGGGTGGAACGTTCGTCTTTCTCTGGGCGCTGGCTATAGGGACTGCTGACGTGATCTGGCCGTAGTACCGGAGCGTCAAAGGAAACTGAGTGAGCGTCTAGCGGGACCGGCCGGGACAGAGCCAGGGACAGGAGGCTGCGGCTGGCAGGACGAAGGTCTTGCGAGCGTGGTGCCTGTTCACCCTAGTCTGAGAACGGTGACGCTTCCCTAAGCCCAACGGTCCAACTCCACGCCCTCGTCTATGAGCGGCAGCGAAAGTACTCGGAGCGACTAGGACCATCAGCAGCAAGGAATCACCGAGCGGCGACGTGGGAGCATCACCCACACAAGATATATTCAAATATTGTCAACCAGAGCCGTAAATAAACGCCTCCTTAACTGAATTCTGAAGTTTTGTTACTGTTAACCGGGAGGTCACGTTTAATATAAATTTGGTGGGACGAACGCACAAATTCTACTGAGCTAGCCGCACGAATTTCGTAGCGAGCAAACCATAAAAAAAACAGTTCGTTACATCTGGCGCCCAAAAACGTGATTGTCCCGGCAGTAAGAAAAACACAAAACACCAGAATGGGGAGAAGTTGGATCTACCGCCTCAAGAAAGAGGATTTCACCAATGTGGCACAAAGGCTACGCATTTCCTTGACGGGTAGAACTGAAGACATGCGGAAAGCCTTGGTGGAATACTACAATGAGACGGAAAACAACCCAGAACTCAAAGAACTCTGGTACGAACTAGAAGCTATGTACCCAGAAAAACCAGTTCTAAAATTAACAAACCCCGAGGGAGAAGACGCATGGACAGGCCTTAGCATTGAAGAGATGCAACAAGAGGGCCAGCGAAGAGATTCAATTCAAGATAGAAAGACAGCCCCGAAGGCACAAAGACCTAGCGAGCCCGACTACGCTAAAGTCGCGAAGCAGGTCAGAGAATGGTCTTTTAGATTCGAGGGCACAGAGAAACCTCTTGAATTCTTGGAACAGGTGGAATGGTCCGCGAGCACATACGGGTTGGACTTAGACATGGTACCGCGAGCAATGCCAGAACTTCTACAAGGCAGAGCATTAAAGTGGTTTATCTCGAACAACCAGCACTGGAAAACGTGGGAAGACTTTATTGAGAGTTTCCAAACGTTCTTCCTTCCCAGAGGATATTTGGCGAAACTAGAGGACCAAGTCAAAGCTCGGAAGCAGGGATTCAGAGAGCCATTCAAGGATTACATGGTGGACATGCAGACCATGATAAGGCCACTCGGGTACAGTCCGGGGAAAGTACTCGAGGTCATAAGGGAGAATAGCACACCAGACCTACGAATTTCCCTCAGAACGTACAAGATCGACGACCTGGAAGCCCTCATGATCCTGGCCACAGAATACGAAGAGCTCGAAAAGGAGCGGGAAATGTTCTCCCAGGAAAATAAGTTCAGCAGGACAAAGACGACAGTCCCGTCTCCGGTGACATGTAGAAGATGCGAGGATACCAGCAGGCAAGGCAGGCCAGCCGAAACATCGCGAAACACGCAGAAAACAGAATATCAAAGGCAGCATACCAATACTCTATGGAGACCACCAAACACTACCCAAAGACCACAAAGCGCGACAGCAGGAAGCAACCAAGCCCAAGAATACATAACCAACCCACAGGAGACATGTGGCGGACACGGGCATTGGGCAAGAGGTTGCCGAAACCAGCGAATGCTATTCTGCTGGATATGCGGAAAGGTGGGAGTGAGATGCATGGAATGCTGTCAGAGAGCGGAAAATGGCCAGCGATCCCAGCCGCAGAGAGGCGAGCGGGGGTCGCACGCGGATTCCTCTCCAATCTAACTGGCACGCTAATCGAAGAGGAGCAGCAGTTGTCCGCAGCGGTGACGATTGGTGGAAACTCGTACAAAGCCACAATCGACACCGGGGCAACAGCGAGCTTTATTAGCGAAGAGCTGGCGGACAATCTGGCTGCTCTAGGAAAGACGGCAAGTTAGGTTGGCAGACGGAAGGTGCAGCGGAATAAGCGCGCAGCTCGAGGTAGGAGTCGCATTCGGCAACAAACGACTGACCATGAGCCTGCTGATATTACCAGGAGTAGTAGACGCACTGGTGCTGGGCTGGAATTTTCTCACACAGGTTGGGGCTGAGATAAAGTGCAGATGTAACGAACTGTTTTTTTTATGGTTTGCTCGCTACGAAATTCGTGCGGCTAGCTCAGTAGAATTTATGCGTTCGTCCCACCAAATTTATATTAAACGTGACCGCCCGGTTAACAGTAACAAAACTTCAGAATTCAGTTAAGGAGGCGTTTATTTACGGCTCTGGTTGACAATATTTGAATATATCTTGTGTGGGTGATGCTCCTACGTCGCCGCTCGGTGATTCCTTGCTGCTGATGGTCCTAGTCGCTCCGAGTACTTTCGCTGCCGCTCATAGACGAGGGCGTGGAGTTTGACTGTTGGGCTTAGGGAAGCGTCACCGTTCTCAGACTAGGGTGAACAGGCACCACGCTCGCAAGACCTTCGTCCTGCCAGCCGCAGCCTCCTGTCCCTGGCTCTGTCCCGGCCGGTCCCGCTAGACGCTCACTCAGTTTCCTTTGACGCTCCGGTACTACGGCCAGATCACGTCAGCAGTCCCTATAGCCAGCGCCCAGAGAAAGACGAACGTTCCACCCTGGCCTACCCTCCCGACTGTTGCGATCGTACCTGAGGCTTGGCTCTTGTTGCGGTCTCTGGCGGCTTGTCCACGTCGTCGTCCTGCGCGACTGGTTGTGGCGTTGTTCCACGTTGCTCCCTTGAGGCCCACAGCTCGTGTCGCTCGCTCTGCTGTTGTTGACGTGCCGAGCTAAATCTGCCTATAACCGGCACGACTGATCGGTATTACGGCCGACGCAGTTGGACTAATCGGTATTACAGCCAATGTAGTCGGCCTGGTTGGTATTACAGCCGGCACAGTTAGTCTGATCGGTATTACAGCCAATGCAGCTAAACTGACCGGTATTACAGCCAACTTAGACGCACACAGTTAGAATAAATTGGTATTACAGCCAATGTAGCCGGATTGATTGGTATTACAGCCGGCACAGCTAGCCTGATCGGTATTACAGCCAATGCAGCTAAACTGACCGGTATTACAGCCAACTTGGTCGGACTAATCGGTATTACAGCCAATCTTGATGTTCTGTAGACTTGGCCGTGGGTTGCCGTTCGAGGACTCAGCTACCTGTGTCTCAATTCGGTGACTTACTCGGTCCCGAACGTCTCGACGTAGCGATCTTGTTCACGGTTGGTTCTCACGGTGGTATATTCTTGACTTTGACTTTTACTAGACGATGTTCACTCGTAGTTTGATGCTCGATGACTGGTCCTGATTCCAGCGCTGGGCCCGTTTATATAGGCCTCCGGGTCCCGTTAATCCTCGGCCACTCCTTTTCTTCTCTCCACTCCAAGGTCCAAAGTCCACGGTTTTACCGTTTGACCTTTCTCCCTCTGCACACGGCACCACACTGAAGTCCAAAGTGCAGCGCTGTACCGTTCCTTCCTTGCTCACGGCACGCCAGCGCTCTCTGGACTCTCGCTCTGACTAGTGCCGTCTCGCTCTGGCGCCTCTCTCCGCTCCGTCTCTCCCAATCTCTCCAAACTCTCTTTGGGTTCGTACTCTGTACTTTCTCTCCTCGTACTCTCCAACTGCTTTCTCCAAACTCTCTTTTCCTGCGTTGCCGATACTACGCGAAGTAGTTGCGTAAGTAGCAACTGGCAGGTTTTCCATGCAGTTATTTTTGAGATATTTTGTGTGGAGTTATTTAACTCCTCACAAGTTTCTTGCATTCGACCTGTCTTCTCCAGGTTAGTCTTCTGTCGAGGTGGACGCCGAGATACGTTACTTCTTTGACTTGGGGAATCGTGTTGTTGCTCGGCTTGGGTTCTTAGGAATATCCGCTGTATATGGGACGAACAGTGTAGGCCCAAGTGCTCTACCTTGCGGGACTCCAGCTTCGATAATGTCGTCAGATGTTGTTGTGTTGCGATCTCTTTTGGCTGAAGCAATGTTGGTAAGGATTAGGTTTTCGATTAGATTTGTGGTAGGAGAAATGGACCAGTGGCACGGTTCGGCTGGAAAACGCTTCGGAGATGTGAAGCAAAAGTTTCGGCTCTTTCTTCGTCGCTGCGGGCCCATCTATCGCCGTCGAATGGACTGATGAAATGTCCGAAGGCGCCTTTGCGCTTATTATATCGCGTGGAATGTTTTTTTAACCGCAAAATCTATTAAGTCGGGGACTTTTCTGGGGTCTGCTGGCCAGGTGAAACATAGTCCAATTTGTTGCTCAGTTTTATAATTGCATTGGGAGTTACGAGTCATGATCCCCAGTGGGTATGTTTGGCATTGCAGTCTCCTGCTGCTATGAAGCGATCTCCAAGTATGTTGTAAAAATCCATGAATTGTCTTTCAGAAATTGTAAATTTATTTACACCCTGGTCAATCTGCCACATAGGTAGATAAAAAATATAGTTTTTAATTAAAAAAAAAAAAAGAAATTGTAATGCGAGGCTGGCAATAGATAGCGGCTATGGAAAGGTGTCCGTTACCTGACTGCACTTTGATAGACGTCGCCTGCAAGTAATTTGTTGCAAACCTTTGGTAAATGTGGTGTTTGATGCGTTTCCTGATTAGGATGCCGGTTCCGTCGTGAGCTTTATCGTCTGGTTGATCTGTACGCTAGAAGGTGTAGCCTCTTATTTGGAAGTTGAATTTGCTTGTGAGGTACGTCTATACCAGTAGCATAATGTCGATATGATTTTCATTCATAAACTGTGTTATTTCAAGTTTGTGCTGGGACACGCCATTGGCGTACTACATGGTTATTCGTAGATTTGCCATCAATTATCTGCAAGCAACTGTACATAACACAATGTTCTGGCTTTGAACCAGTGTTTGCATGGTCTATGATGGTTATACTTTGTTGCATAGTAACCATCATAGCTTCTAGTGTGCTTTGTGACTGTCATGGGACCTGCTTAACGTTTCCTAGATTAGACTGGAGTGGGTTTTCCGTTCCTGTGCGAAGGGTTTCACGTATGAGAATCCCTTTTGAATATTTAGCTGACCAAATGAGGATATTGCAGACGTCCCGAAAAATACTTCCGGCGTCGTTTTTAAGTAAGTGTACACGTTTTAAGTGTTTTGATGGCGCGTTGTTTTCACTCGTCGCATGCACACCTTGTAGACCACACAGCCCCTGTAGTTTTTTGGGGGTCTTCATTGTTTTCAGGACAATTAGCGGATTTGTAAAAGTCTCCTCAAACTACGCAGACTGATCGAAGTATGCAGTATGTCCTGGTGTGTCCATACTCCTGACAGTTTGTACATTGCATTGGGCAGGTCCTTTAATGAGGCTCTTCCACCTTAATTCTTCGGTGCAATAGGTATTGCAGGTTATAGATGGAGTGCACTTTATTTTTCTTCAAGACTCTGCTGTCTGGCTCTAGATCTACTTTGAAGAGTGGTTGCGGCTTTTTGTTCCTGTTAATGATGTTACTATCGTTCCTTGCAGAAAGCCTGTTTTCTTTGAGGGCATCGATAACTTCATTTGGGGTTACGTCGAGCTCGACTTCTTTTAGTACAACTTGCAAGCCCTTGCGGCTTTGTAGTTGGTACGTGTAGTAGTTTTTTTTAGCTTGCTCCAGGTGTTTAACCACATCTCGGAAATGTTCTTCGGATTTGGTCTGAAGTTTGGTTTCGTGAATATTCCCTTTAGTGATCGGATCATGAAAATTTCCGTCCACCACCAGCGCAACAATGTTGTTGACCAGCTTTTCTCCCTAAAATAAATTTGTGGGGGCTTTGGTTTCGGTTCGGTCTCTTTACCCAGTTCTGGTTGAATTTCAGCTTGGAGGGCAAATCTGATGTTATTGGATCTCCCTGGTTATTCGCTGTCTCTTTGGACACGGTTTATTTTCAGCTTATTACCCACCGCGATCCATGCCAGTCTGTATGGCCGCCTGCTTGTTGAATATTGTTTGGGTTTTTGTTTTGCTGTCATATTTTTAGTAGATGTTGTATTTGTCAGTCAATTCCGCGATAAGAGCCGTTGGTGTAGTAGTTGTTGGTTTTGCAGCCGTTGCTGTAGTCGTTGCTGTTACTTTTGGTGTCATTGCAGAAGCTTTACACATTCATGTTGCTGAGGCGCCAAGGGTCGAATCTGATGGTGGGAGGGTTTTACCAAAGACCAATATAATCACTAAGATGCGTAACGCCCATACATTGGTTTTGCAATATGCAGCTCGTTTTTTGGTGGCGACGAAAATTCCGCTCTCTCCGCTCGCACAAAGTTGAGAGCGTAAAAATCTAAAAATAGAATTGCACGAATAAGGAAGTGCGTATGTGTGCGTATTTGTTCGAGAAGACGATTTTCGTCCAGAAATCGTTTCTGGACTAAGAAACTAATTGTGTGTCAAAAGAACATCTATGATTGAACAGGATGATTATTTAAATTGCATTTATGTATATATGGCCATGAAGCTTGATGTAAAACTTTTTTATATACCTTAAATATTAATATCTGCATATTTAATTCATAGATTCGTTTTACATATTTAAATTAAAGCTAACAAGAAAGGAAAGCTAACTTCGGGCGGAGCCGAAGTTGATATACCCTTGCAGAATACTCTGAATACTCAGAATTCTTAATACTCATAAAAAATCCCAACTTCCTATCTTTTAAAACACCAATGTTATGGCATTTCCAATTGTTCAGTTATATGGCAGCTATAGGATATAGTCGGCCGATCCTTATGAAATTTGGTAGGTCGGATAAGTTGGCCAATAATAAAACCCATAGGAAATCCCAGCTTCATAACTTTACAAACACCAAAGTTATGGCATTTCCGATCAAACAGTTATATGGCAGCTATAGGATATAGTCGGCCGATCCCGACATACATATATACTGCGTGAGTAAATAAGAATAGATTTAACTGCAGGTTGATAATATTAGATATGATGTTATTCGTATTTACTTTAAATATTTTAAGTCATTAGATAAAAATTTAATATATTTGAATAAAAATTAAATTTTATATTTCCATTTTAAAGTTAATAAAAACAGCCATGGATAATAAATAAAGCGACATATATTTAATTAAATATCCTTTAAATATATTCAATTTAAATAAACTTCGCTTTGTTTTTGTTTAACAATCATAGTATATTCAAATATATTAAACTTTATTGAAATATTTTTAAATTTAATCAAGCAGTTTTATATGTTTTGTATTAAAAGTTATGTTTTTATACCCTTGCAGAGGGTATTATAATTTTGGTCAAAAGTGTGCAACGCAGTGAAGGAGACATCTCCGACCCTATAAATTATATATATTCTTGATCAGGATCACCTCCTGAGTTGATATAGCCATGTCCGTCTGTCCGTCTGTCTGTCCGTCTGTCTGTTTCTACGCGAACTAGTCTCTCAGTTTTAAAGATATCGAATTGAAACTTTGCACACACCCTTCTTTCCTAGGCACGCAATCAATTCGACCTACCAAATTTCATATGGATCGGCCGACTATATCCTATAGCTGCCATATAACTGAACGATTGGAAATGCCATAACTTTGGTGTTTTTAAAGTAAGGAAGTTGGGATTTTTATGAGTATTAAGAATGCATCATATAAATTATTTTGGAGAATTTAATTTACAGAGTATTCTGCAAGGGTATATCAACTTCGGCTCCGCCCGAAATTAGCTTTCCTTTCTTGTTTATGCTTACCTTGATCTGGGTAAAAGTGCCAATCGGACGTCTATATCATATGGGACCCATAGGAACAATAGGGTGAAATCAGTAAAAATTTGATGTTTTTCAGAATATTTCACGCAGTGTGTAAGCTATTGACATACATTTTTCCAAATCGTTAGCTCCCATAGGAACAATCGGAAATAACTTGCAAGAATGGAATATATTTCGCGCAGTGTAAAAGCTATTGACATGAATCTTTCCAAATCGTATTTGTTTATGCATACCTTCATCAGGGTAAAAGCGCGTTCCGATCGGACGTCAATATCTCATAGCTTCCTTAGGAAAAATTGCTAAAGGCTGCAAAAATATCCTTTTTTTTCTATTTTTATATGACACTTTTCCAGTATAAAAGCAATTGACATGAAACTATGCAAATCTTGGTTATTTATGTATACCTTATTCCTTTCGCTCTTTTTGTTCATTTTTAGCAATTTCGGCAAAGTCTTCAAGGGTTTTAAAACTTCGGCTTGCCGAAGTTAGCTTCCGTCCTCGTTTTTCCTTAATATTGATAGTTTTTCCATTTTTTAAGTCCATAGATTTGGTATTAGTTTTGATTATTGCTCCTACATTTTTTAACTATCGTTTCCCAAAGTATCATTAAAATGTTTTTATAGTTGGTAATACAAAAAATTTAATTGTTGTATTAGGGTCGTTAAAATATTTGACTGTTTTGTGATGTGTAATTTTTATATTTCCGATAACCGAGATGTCGTCAAACGGGGATCTATTTTCTATTGGATTTTTAACGAATTTCGGCTATATGTAATTATTATTTGAACCGGTATCAATTAATATTTTTAAAATTTCTCAAGGAGTTCCCAGGTTAAAATTTCTACATTTTTTTTACAGCTTCGCTTAGAGGCATTGGTGGTCTTTTACCTGTTTCAAAGTGTATGGGTTTGTTTATATAATTAATATGTTTTGGGGAATGGTATTTAAGGGGGATGACCACTGTGTCCTGGTTGGTTGTAAATGTGGTATGTATTGGGAAGGATCGTTTCTAAATCCGGATTGTTGCCCTCTATTAACTGCTTGATTTGCAAGGAACGCTTGGTTCTTTAACTTTAGGCAAAGATATAAAGCTGAAGGAAGATCGGTTGGTTCCTTCATACCGAGAAGACGAGATAAATCTAAGGCTTTGTCCCTATATATTTTCGTCATGAGTTGTTCTGGTTCCAATCCTAATTCCATACATCTAACCTTATTAAGGATTAGCGAAAGGTGTTTGTAGACTGACTGATGAAATTCCTATACAAACTGGTGAGCACCCTGGCATAAAAGTGTCATTGGGTATTCAAGAGTGCCAAGATCCCGCTTATCTGCGTAGTGCAAAGTTAGACCTTTAGAAATGATATTCCAATTAAGTGGAGTATAATAAGATTCGAACGCAGGTTTGCCTTGATATGGATTGCGATATAACTAAAACCCGTCAATATCTTTAAGCAAATACCTGTCATTATACCCGTTACTCGTAGAGTAAAAGGGTATATTGTATTCGTACAAAAGTATGTAACAGGTAGAAGGAAGCGTTTCCGACCCCATAAAGTATATATATTCTTGTTTAGGATCACTAGCCGAGTCAATCTAGCCATGTCCGTCTGTCCGTCTGTCTGTCTGTCCGTATGAACGCTGAGATCTCGGAAACTATATAAGCTAGAAGATTGGCATTTTGCATGTATATTTTAGGAGTTCCTACGCAGCGCAAGTTTGTTTCAAAATGGTGCCACGCCCCCTCTGACACCCACAAGCCACAAGCTGTGGCCACAGTTTTGATGATATTATGAAAATTTTAATTGATATGTATTTGTTTCGTCAATAAATATCGATTGGCCTAATAAAAAATTGCCACGCCCACTCTAACGCCCAAAAACCCATTAAACGCTTAAGCCTAGCTAGCGCCTACATTTCCGCCTTGCATGGCGCCATCTAACGGATAACTTTGGAACAGCTGGCCAAGGTGCTTAACAGAGTCAACGTTAATTCTCGATAAGGATTTCTATTAAAGGAAATTGCGATGGTTTTCATTTGTTAATACCGAACTATTTCCAAGAACTAATAAAAAACAAGAGAGAACGCTATAGTCGGGTGCCCCGACTATCAGATACCCGTTACTCAGGTAAAGGGAGTGCGAGGGAGATGGAGATAGAAACTTTGATCACGCATAACTTTTTAACGAATGGTCCGATTTGAAAAATTTCTTCTACATTTCGATAGGTATTGATAAACACAATAAAACTGCATTTTTACTTTTCCGAAATATTAAAATTTTTAAAATCGTATATAGGCGATTGTGGGCGTTAAAGGGGGCGTGGCACCTTTTTGAAACAAACTTGCGCTGCGTAGGAACTCCTAGAATCTGCATGCAAAATGCCAATCTTCTAGCTTTTATAGTTTCCGAGATCTCAGCGTTCATACGGACAGACAGACAGACGGACAGACGGACAGACGGACATGGCTATATCGACTCGGCTAGTGACCCTGATCAAGAATATATATACTTTATAGGGTCGGAAACGCTTCCTTCTAGCTGTTACATACTTTTGCACGAATACAATATACCCTTTTACTCTACGAGTAACGGGTATAAAAAACATAAACACAGCTGCTGGTGTAGGACAAAAGCTGCCTGCGCTAAATCAGCGCTGGTGCTGATGCTCGTGCTGTAAAGCTGCCAGCACTAAGAGGTCGGCGAATTGAATAATTTGAACTTTTTGTCATTTTCTCCTGTGGTCACTATAATTCACACTATGTTAAAAAAACAAGAAAGGAATGCTAACTTCGGGCGGAGCCGAAGTTGATATACCCTTGCAGAATACTCTGTAAATTAAATTCTCCAAAATTATTCATATGATGCATTCTTAATACTCATAAAAAATCCCAACCTCCTAACTTTAAAAACACCAAAGTTATGGCGTTTTCAATCGTTCAGTTATATGGCAGCTATAGGATATAGTCAGCCGATCCATATGAAATTTGGTAGGTCGGATTAATTGGCCAAAAATAAAACCCATAGGAAATCCAAACTTTCTAACTTTACAAACACCAAAGTTATGGCATTTCCGATCAATCAGTTATATGGCAGCTATAGAATATAGTCGGCCGATCCTTATGAAATTTGGGAGGTCGGAGTGATTGGCCAAATATAAAACCCATATTAAATCCGAGCTTCTTAACTTTACAAACACCAAAGTTATGGCATTTCCGATCAATCAGTTATATGGCAGCTATAGGATATAGTCGGCCGATCCCGGCCGGTCCGACATATATACTGCGTGCAAAGGAAACAAGGGTGTATGCAAAGTTTCAATTCGATATCTTTAAAACTGAGAGACTAGTTCGCGTAGAAACAGACAGACGGACAGATAGACGGACAGACGGTCCGACGGACAGACGGACAGACGGACATGGCTATATCAACTCAGGAGGTGATCCTGATCAAGAATATATATACTTTATAGGGTCAAAGATGTCTCCTTCACTGCGTTGCACACTTTTGACCAAAATTATAATACCCTCTGCAAGGGTATAAAAAAAACAAAAAAAAACACAAGACGGCATATTTATATTAAGTTGTTTAGCTGAGTAACGGGTATCTAATAGTCGAAGCACTCGACTATAGCGTTCTCTCTTGTTTTTAATATTTTTTCGATTAAATAAGGACCTTTGTTGTTCGGAATGAGTTTTCTCGAGACACACGCCGTACTATCAAATCTTTTAACCATTACATAATCTCCTTCTTAATATTCTGACGCACTTTTCTTATTCGCATTGTAGTATTCTTCATTATACCCGTTATTCGTAGAGTAAAAGGGTATATTGTATTCGTGCAAAAGTATGTAATAGGTAGAAGGAAGCGTTTCCGACCCTATAAAGTATATATATTCTTGTTCAGGATCACTAGCCGAGTCGATCTAGCCATGTCCGTCTGTACATGTACACACGCCGTACTATCAAATCTTTTAACCATTACATAATCTCCTTCTTAATATTCTGACGCACTTTTCTTATTCGCATTGTAGTATTCTTCATTATACCCGTTATTCGTAGAGTAAAAGGGTATATTGTATTCGTGCAAAAGTATGTAATAGGTAGAAGGAAGCGTTTTCGACCCTATAAAGTATATATATTCTTGTTCAGGATCACTAGCCGAGTCGATCTAGCCATGTCCGTCTGTCCGTCTGTCTGTCTGTCCGTATGAACGCTGAGATCTCGGAAACTATATAAGCTAGAAGATTGGCATTTTGCATGTATATTTTAGGAGTTCCTACGCAGCGCAAGTTTGTTTCAAAATGGTGCCACGCCCCCTCTGACGCCCAGAAGCCACAAGCTGTGGCCACAGTTTTGATGCTATTATGAAAATTTTAATTGATATGTATTTGTTTCGTCAATACCTATCGATTGGCCTAATAATAGTTTGCCACGCCCACTCTAACGCCTTTCATGGCGCCATCTAACGGATGACTTTGGAACAGCTGGCCAAGGTGCTCAACAGAGTCAACGTTAATTCTCAATAAGGGTTTCTATTAACGGAAATTGCGATGGTTTTCATTTGTCAATACCGAATATATATATATCCCAAGAACTATGCAAATCAAATCTAGGTAGCCAAATTGGATTTCTGAGTCAAACAATGGCGTATGTGTGTATGTATGTAAGCACATACATATGTATGTATTTACATTGTACACAGTTGCAATTGCCCGGCAAAGATAACTCCTTTCAAAGAAAGCTATTCGCTAAACCCGTTACTTGTGTTGTGCAAACATTTAGACTTTAATATACATAATACTATTTAAGAATGTATGTGTTTAGCCAATATAAGCGCAAACAAGTGGCCCTTACGACACCAAGCAGTGCTTGTTACGCGCGGAGCCTAATAGGCGTTAAAACGAGATCGCAAGAAGTTAAAAAGCTCAATGTAGAAGCGGACAGACTAGGATTAGAAATACTTACGAGACTAATACTAATACTAATTTTGTGCGAAGTAAGGTAAAATTAATTCTTTTAGGCTTGGCAAAGAGTCGGTAGTAGAAATAATATGGTATAGTCTATTATAGTCGTTACACAGTACTCTAAACGGTTCATGCATATCAAAGTTAGATCTACAAATATTTAATGTAAGAGGAACATAGTTCCTAGTAATTCTATTAGGCACGGAGAAGCTTATGCGACCCAGTAACTCGGGACTCTCCACATCCCCGTGAATAAGTTTATAGATAAAAGTTGTGCCAAGCATCGTTCTACGGTTTACTAAGGATGGTAGATTAATTAGGAGAAGTCTACTAGAGTAGGATGGTAAAATAAGGCTTGCATTCCAGTTAAGGCCCCGTAGAGCAAATAATAAAAAGTTCTTTTGCACAGACTCTATCCGGTCTATATGTACACCATACTGAGGACTCCAAACTGCTGAACAGTACTCCAGAATTGGACGGACTAGTGAAATGAACTGAGTCTTTGTAACATAGGGATCATCGAATTCCTTTGACCACCTTTTAATAAATCCAAGTACTCCCCTGGCTTTATTCACCATAGAAGTAATATGGTCACAAAACTTAAGTTTTGGGTCAAGAAGGACGCCAAGGTCATCAACATGCGTAATTCTAGACAACGCGCAACCACCCAGCGTATACGTTCCATATTGTGGGTTCACCCGAAAAAATGTCATTACTTTGCACTTAGCGCTATTTAAATCTAAAAGATTTTCACAACACCATGTTTGAAAAGCATTAAGGTCAGATTGTAAGTCTGAACTGCTAGAAATTTCGTTATATTTCAGCCATAACTTAACGTCATCTGCGTACATAAGGACACGCGACTTTGTCAAGACTAGAGGGAGATCGTTTATAAATAAAGTAAAACAAGAAAGGAAAGCTAACTTCGGGCGGAGCCGAAGTTGATATACCCTTGCAGAATGCTCTATAAATTATATTCCCCAAATTATTCATATGATGCATTCTTAATACTCATAAAAAATCCCAACTTCCTAGCTATAAAAACACCAAAGTTATGGCATTTCCAATCGTTCAGTTATATGGCAGCAATATGTGATAGTCGGCCGATCCTTATGAAATTTGGTAGGTTTTGATTGGCCAAATATAAAACCCGTAGAAAATCCCAACTTCCTAACACAACAAACACCAAAGTTATGGCTTTTCCGATTAATCAGTTATATGGCGGCTATAGGATATAGTCGGCCGATCCTTATGAAATTTGAAAGGTCGGATTGATTGGCCAAATATAAAACCCATAGAAAACCCCAACTTTCTAACTTTACAAACACCAAAGTTATGGCATTTCCGATCAATCAGTTATATGGCAGCTATAGGATATAGTCAGCTGATCTCGGCCGTTCCGACTTATATACTGCGTGCAAAGGAAAGAAGGGTGTGTGCAAAGTTTCAATTCGATAGCTTTAAAACTGAGAGACTAGTTTGCGTAGAAACAGACAGACGGACAGACGGACATGGCTATATCAACTCAGGAGGTGATCCTGATCAAGAATATATATACTTTATAGGTTCGGAGATGTCTCCTTCACTGCGTTGCACACTTTTGACCAAAATTATAATACCCTCTGCAAGGGTATAAAAAGAAGTGGGCCAAGGTGGCTTCCTTGTGGGACGCCTGAAGTAACTCGGATCAAATCAGAGATCGAGTTTTTAAAGAGGACGTTGAGTCCTACCACTCTGATAACTTGAGATCCATGTTAGAAGATCACATGGAAACCCTAATAAGTCTAGCTTTAATACAAGAAGCGATTGATTTACTGAATCAAACGCTTTACTAAAATCAGTGTAAACTACGTCAGTCTGCATGTTCTTTCTAAAGCCATTTATTACAAAAGACGTTAGCTCCAAGAGGTTTGTCGTCGTAGATCTTCGCCATATAAATCCATGTTGACATGGAAAAACTGGGCAAATAAATCGGCAATTGCCTGATTAGAATTGGCCGTAGAGTTTTCGAATGATAGCGATGCAGGGTAACAGGCTGATTTACGCTTAGTGTTAACAAAATTATAAAACTGTTTTTTATCTTGTGAAAATTGGACCCTACAACGAGTCAAATAGCTTTTATATATCACCGGGCGTTAAGCACGATAAAATTTGACCGAGCCCTTAGGTATCGAGAGAAGGCAGATTGTGAGAGGCACATTTTAAATTTATTGAAAAGTCTGGACTTAATATTTTTTAGGTGTGAAAACTCTTTATTAAAACACGGAGGTTTATTTGAAATTGACGGATAGTATAACGGAACACACAGATAAAAGAAGGAATTCAATGCATTATAAAAGATATTAACGGCCTTAGCCACGTTAGTGCATGAATAAAATTCGGACCAGTCATAGCCGGATATAAAAGTATTTAAAAGATGAAAGCTTGCCTTACGAAAGCAGCGGATTCGTTTAACCGACTTTTCGGATTTTTTGTTCAGCTCTGTTCTTGCGTCTACAGTCAGCTCTAGAGTTGGATGATAAGGATCTTCCGGTTGTGTAAGTGGTGACGTTCTTGATAGGCAAACGCCTTCTGAATTTGAAACAAAACACAAGTCCAGTAAACGTCCTAAGGAGTTCTTAACATGGTTCACTTGGGATAGCGCAATGTCAAGCAAGCCGTCAATAAAGTCATGCTGCGCTAAAAGAAAAAAAGTTAGTGATTTCGTCAGGGGACCATGTCGCACTAGGTATATTAAAATCACCCAATACTATTAACTGATCTCGATCTGACAGTTTTTTAGAAATGGACTGAATAACGGAAAGGTGATTTGCGTAAATAAGGAACTCAGATGATGGTGGGATATATAAACAAGTAATATATACAAAACTACCGGGATACGATAATTTTATACCTATTCAATGTCATAAAATTCTTCGAAAGTTAGTAGTTCAGACGAAAAGGTGGAGTCGACAGCAATCAGGACTCCACCTCCCCGTCTGGACTGACGATCAAGCCTATAAATTGTGTACTTACCCGGGAGAATTTCGGAGCTAAGAATATCCGGCCTTAACCAGGTCTCTCTGTACATACCATAATATTATATGGGAAAGAAAAACTATCCAAATATAATTTAGTCAGCTTACTAAGTAAGCCTCTTGAATTCTGATAGCAAAGATGAAAAGAGGAGGCTAGTTTTTTGGGACAGAAGAGGATGTGGAGGGCGCTGGGGATGGTTCTTTAATGGTATTTTCCATTTCCCCTGAACTATTCTTGTTTCTCTTAGCTTCGTACTCTTTTACAAATATGCCCTCGGGCCAGAAACTGGTGGAACACACAGATGCAAAAAGAGCACACGGAATACCAATCTTAAATGATGATACTTTCCTAGCATAAGAAAATTTAAATTGTTCGACCTTCAAATCATCAACTTGGATTTGGTTACGGATATAAGCCGTAATATCCAGTGAGGTCAGGGGCGAGCCGTGAAACAAATACATGTTTTAGCTGGGGCACCCGAACACAGAACTACAGAATTTGTATCTGTACCACCAGTATCGGCCGGTAATCCGGACGTTAAGTCTACATGAGGTGTTGGGGCCACTACTTTATTTTGATCGGACAGAGCGGAAGTACCTAGCGGAGCCACATCGATTCCAGCAACTTCGGGTACCGAATCACTTTTTGCCCCCGATCTTTCTACCATTTGAGTGGCGCCTAAGATTGGCAGCTGAGCTGGAATCGAATCGCGGGCAGCAGGTTGCACGGCACCTGTCATAGAATGCCCACCGACCGCGACTTTTTTGCGCTTTGGGGAATCGGGCTCAGCTAGCATGCGACTAGTGAGCTGCGATTCAAGCGCCACGAGCAGGTCCGTATTTTTACGGCAGTTCCGGATTAATTCCGTAACACTGCTTTTTGTGAGCCGCCTAATAGATATTGCCAGGTTCTCATATACGATGCATTCATCGCAGTAGTAGCGTAGGCCACTCTCTTATCGATGGCATCGCGAACCAGGACAGAATAGCCAAGAATACTTTGCTGTCCAGCCGGGATAACTTTCTTGCAATTTTTTAATGAACAGAAAGCCATTTTCGCTGACCACGGACCACTGTGCACGATAGCAGCTTATAGCTAACAAAGTACTTTAAAGCTAAGGCCGCACAAGTTAATCACGATGCACTCGAGAAGCTTACGGAAAGTTGTTAGAAGACACTTAAAGGTGCAGAAACGTTAAACAGATTTAAATAAACCCCGGTGGTTTCAATAAGAAAAATGAAAATTCGGAGCGCAAAACAAAAATACGACCGTTCTCTGTGAAGACGCAGAATAATTACAGGAAAAAGTCTATTATAGTCAGAACATATTACTCTGAAAGGCTCATGCAAGGCATAGTTAGATCTACAATGATTTAAAATTAGGGGAATATAAATTCTGGTTAATCTACCTGGCACAGAAAAGTTTAGCAGACCTATCAATTCGGGGCAGTCAATATCACCATGTATAAGGTTGGCTAGGGAGGGTAAATTAATCAACAGAAGTCTAGTAGAATAAGAAGGTAAGTTAAGATTTGCATCCCAGTTTATGCGCCGTAAAGCAAAAAGAAGAAAGTTTTTTTGTACTGATTCAATACGACCAATATGTAATCCGTATTGCGGAATCCAGACGGGAGACCCATACTCCAGAATCGGACGGACTAGCGAAATAAATAAAGTTTTAGTCAAATAAGGATCATCGAATTCTTTTGACCACCTTTTAATAAATCCAAGCCTTTTCTGGATTTAGTAAGCATGGGCGAAATGTGATTAGAAAATTTTAGTTTAGTTTATTCTATCCAAAGAGCTGCCACTTAATGTGTGAGTCGCGTATATCGGATTGGCCCGATAAAAAGTCATCAGCTTGCACTCTGAACCGTTTAAATTTAGTAAATTATCTCGGCACCAGTTTTGAAAATTATCTAGATCGGATTGTAAGTCTAAATGGCAGGAAATATTCTTATACTGCGGGCATAACTTAACATCATCTGCGTACATAAGTACGTGAGAATGACTTGTAATTTATGGAAGATCGTTAATAAATAATGTAAAAAGGAACGGACAAAAATGGCTCCCTTGTGGGACACCGGAGGTAACACGGAGAATTTTAGAAATTGAATTTTTAAATAGGACTCTTTGTGACCTGCCTTTCAGATAACCTGAGATCCATCTAAGAAGATCAACTGGAAAACCTAACAGGTCAAGTTGTTGAACAAGAAGTAAGTGATTTACAAAGTCAAATGCTTTACTAAAGTCAGTGTAAATGACGTCTGTTTGAAAACTACTATTGAAGCCTTTTATCACAAATGTAGTGAGCTCTAGAAGGTTTGTGATTGTTTATCTACGTTTAATAAATCCGTGTTGACACGGAGAAATGATTGATCTACAAAGGTGTAATTTCATGCCAACAGTCGACGAGAGATATATAAAGACATGTCTTATGCCAGTCATGTGTTCAGCATGACGGTTTTGATACCGCTGAGCCAACTTCGAAACAGAATGCAGTATGTCTGGTATTATCGTAAGTGCTAGCCACATTAGCTCTCCCACTACAGACTGATAAACAGTTGGATCAACCCATTTGCATTGATCACTGGTGCAATCCACCTGGAAACCTGTATTTAGTGGTAAGTCCTTTGTGTATTGCGAATGTCGCAACGTAATCGCACAAAAATCGCCTTCTCGCTCGATTTCCTTACCAGCAGCGCCTTCTCAAGATTCTCTTCGTCTAGATATCCTTTCGGCTGCTTCATGTAGACAGTCTCGCTTAGTTCGCTGTTGAGGTACGCCGTGTATACATCCATTTGGTGAAGATATAGCTTGAGCTCCGCTACTAGTGCTATCATAAAACGCACAATTTCCAGTTTTCATACAGCTAACGCCAAACTGCCGGGGGCATCCCGTTGCCACCAAACGAAGCAAGTGGCCCTTACGACACCAAGCAGTGCTTGTTACGCGCGGAGCCCAATTCCCCAATGGACCTAAACGAGATCGAGAAGTGAAAAAGGACAATATAGAAGTGGACAGACTAAGAGTTAGAAATACGTACGAGACTAATACTAATACTAATTTTGTGATAAGTATGATAAAATTAATGCTTTTAGGATTGGCAAAGAGTCGGTAGTAGAAATAATATGGTATAGTCTATTATAGTCGTTACACAGTACTCTAAACGGTTCATGCATATCAAAGTTAAATCTACAAATATTTAAAGTAAGAAGAACATAGGGTAATTATATTAGATACAGAGACCCAGTAACTCGGGACACTTCACATCCCCGTGAATAAGTTTATAAATAAAAGTTGTGCCAAGCATCGTTCTACGGTTTAATAGATGGTATATTAATTATATACCATCTATTAAATTACTATATGTAATTACTATATGTACACCATACTGAGGACTCCAAACTGCTGAACAGTACTCCAGGATTGTACGGACTAGTGAAACGAACGGAGTCTTTGTAAGATAGGGATCATCAAATTCCTTTGACCACCTTTTAATAAATCCAAGTACTCCCCAGGCTTTATTCACAACCACCCAGCGTATACGTGGCACATTGTGGGTTCACCCTAAAAAATGTCATTACTTTACACTTAGCGCTATTTAAATACAAAAGATTTTCACAACACCATGTTTAAAAAGCATTTAGGTCCGATTGCAACTCTGAACTGCTGGAAATTTCCTTATTTTGCAGACACTACTTAACGTCATCTGCGTACATGAGGACACGCGTCTTTGTCAAGACTAGAGGGAGATCGTTAATAAATAAAGTGAAAAGAATTGTGCCAAGGTGGCTTCCTTGTGGGACGCCTGAAGTAACTCGGATCAAATTAGAGATAGAGTTTTTAGAGAGGACTCGTTGAGTCCTACCACTTAGATAACTTAGGATTCATGTTAGAAGATCACATGGAAATCCTAACAAGTCTTGCTTTATGATTGTGATTGATTGTGAGTGATTTACTGAATCAAACGCTTCACTGAAATCAATGTAAACTACGTCAGTCTGCATGTTAATTCTGAAGCCATTTATTTCAAAAGAGCTCCAAGAGGTTTGTAGTCGTAGATCTTCGCCTTATAAATCCATGTTGATATGGAGATATAATTCATCTACAAATATAGTGGGGTGTTATAACGTTTTCGAAAAGCTTTGGGATGGCGGAAAATTTGGATATGCCTCTCTAATTGCTTGTATTCGATTTATTTCCTTTTTTATAAAGGGGAATAGCAAATGACTCCTTCCAAATAAGTGGGAAATGAGAAGTTTTAAAAGACAAGGTAAACAATTTGTGCAGAGGTCTCCACAGAGTTTCAGCACAGTATTTAAGCACGGAGCCTGGAACTCCGTCGGGACCGGTAGAGAAGGGAGCTTTCGCTTAACCTCGGACAAAAAATTAAGTTTGACTTGGATATGGTATTTGAATAAGACGTATTTGGACCGGATGAAACAGAATATGTTGTCTGGAAAAACTTGGCAAATAGATCGGAAATTGACTGATCAGTATCTGCCGTAGAATTTTTAAACGATGCTGGGTAACAGGCTAATTTACGCTTAGTGTTAACAAAATTATAAAACTGTTTTGGATCTTGTGAAAATTGGACCCTACAACGAGTCAGATAGCGTCTATAACACCGCACATTTTAAATTTATTGAAAAGTCTGGACTAAACATTTTTTAGGTGTGACAACTCCTTATTAAACCATGGAGGTTTATTTGAAACTGACGGATAGTATAACGGATCACACAGATAAAAGAAGGAATTCAATGCATTATAAAAGATATTAACGGCCTCAACCATGTTAGTGCATGAATAAAATTCAGACCAGTCATAGCCGGATATAAAAGTAACCGACTTTTCGGATTTTTTATTCAGCTCTATTCTCGCATCTACAGTCAGCTCTAGAGTTGGATGATAAGGATCTTCCGGTTGTGTAAGTGGTAATGTTCTTAAAAAACAAACGCCTTCCTAAGCAGTTTTTAACATCAATAAAGTCATGCTGCGCTAAAGGAAGTAAAATATTAGAGTTTTCTTCCGGCGGCCATGTCGCACTAGGTATATTAAAATCACCTAATACTATTAACCGATCTCGATCTGACAGTTTTTTGGAAATATAACGAAAAGGTAAATAGGGAGCTCAGATGATGGAGGTATATATGAACAATTAAAATATTCAAAACTACAGGGAAACGATTATTTTATACCTAGAAATTCGATGTCATTAAATTCTTCGAAAGTTAGTAATTCAGAAGAAAAGGTTGAGTAGACAGCAATCCACCTCCCCGTCTCGACTGACGATCAGGCCTGTAAATTGAGTACTTACCCGGGAGAATTTCGAGGCTAAGAATATCCGGCCTTAACCAGGTATCTGTACATATTATATCGGAATGAAAAACTATCCCAGTACAATTTAGTCAGCTTACTAAGTAAGCCTCTTGTATTCTGATAGGAAAGAAAAAAAGAGGCGGCTAGGTTTTTGGGACAGAAGAGGATGTGGAGGGCGCTGGGGATGGTTCTTTAATGGTATTTTCCATTTCCCCTGAACTATTCTTTTTCCTCTTAGCTTAGTACTCTTTTACAAATATGCCCTCGGACCAGAAACTGGCGGAATACACAGATGCAAAAAGAGCACATGGAATACCAATCTTAAATGATGATACTCTCCTAGCATAAGAAAATTTAAATTGTTCGACCTTCAAATCATCAACTTGGATATGTTTACGGATATAAGCCGTTATATCTATTGATGAGAGGTGTGGGGCGAGCCGTGAAACAAATACATATTTTAGCTTGGGCACCCGAACACAAGTAACCGTTTTTGGTACAACACATGCCACCCTTTTCGGTACTACAGAATTTTTACAGAATTTATGTCCACATGAGGTGTTGGACCACTACTTTATTTTGATCGGACAGAGCGGAAATTCCTAGCGGCGCCACATCGGTTCCAGCAACTTCGTGTACCGAATCAGTTTTTTCCCCCGATCCTAGTACCATTTGAGTGGCGTCTAAGATTTGCAGCTCAGCTGGAATCGAATCGCGGGCAGCAGGTTGCACAGCACTTGCCATAGAATGCCCACCGACCTACTTGTTTGCGCTTTGGGGAATCGGGCTCAGCTAGCATGCGACTAGTGAGCTGCGATTTAAGCGCCACGAGCAGGTCCGTATTTTTACGGCAGTTCCGGATTAATTCCGTAATACTGCTTTTTGTGAGCCGCCTAATAGATATTGCCTGGTTCTCATATACGATGCATTCATCGCAGTAGTAGCGTAGGCCACTCTCTTATCGATGGCATCGGGAACCAAACCAGAATAGCCAAGACACTTTGCGTGATAAATTTTATCACATGTATGGCAGGGAATACTTTGCTGTCCAGCCGAGATAACTTTCTAGCAATTTTCAATGAACAGAAAGCCATTTTCGCTGACCACGGACCACTGTGCACTACAGCGGACAAAAAAATCGAAAGCGCTGAAGAACTTTTTGATGAGAGAGAAAGGAGAGCGACAGAGCGGTAGCGAAACACTGATTAGCTTTGATGTTAGGCACCACGAAACGAGGTGGAAACGAAAAAAAAGAGAGAGAGCGGGATTATTAACTCCGGTATAAGACACCTCAGAGAAATATTACCGTTGGAGTGCGTGTCGTTCCAACAGCGCCCAACGACGAAGAGAAAGACTGAAAAGGGGAGGCAATAGAAAACAAAAACAACAAGCCAGCACCGAATTAATGATAAAAACTTTTTATTTTCTAAACACAAGTTAATCACGATGCACTCGAGAAGCGAACGGAATGCATTTAAAGACACTTAAAGGTGTAGATACGTTAAGAATGATTTAAGTAAACCCCGGTGGTTTCAACAAGAAAATATAAATTCGGAGGGTAAATAAAAACACGACAGTTCACTGTTAAGAGCGAATGGCCACACCGTAAGATTTTTTCAACACTTCCTTAATTCCATGCTTGGCCCATAACCCATTGACTGGCGTAATTTTATGGAGAAACAATCAGAACACCGTGTGTATGCTGCGGAATTTCGTTTGTGACTGATGCTTGAAAGTAAAAGAAGAAACAAATTGGTATATATATTTTCCTTAAACCTAATTCGTTAGAGCGACAAAAAAATACGAGCCTCGCGATCTGTTCTAACATAAACAAGCGTGCATTGCCCTATAGAGAAAAATATTCAAAGAAAATAAAGATTTTCTACAGATTTTACTCTCGTTGGTCCCTGTTCGGGCGCCAGCTAATTTTCAGGATAATAAAAACCCAAAAATAAGTTTTGAACGTTTGATTTAGACAGAGTTCAATTCGAGACTGATTTTATTCACTTAAAAATAAACTGATCTAAGATGTGGGTTGCAGCGACGTCGACGTCGACCGCGTCGGTGGCGTAAACCTGATGGAGCGGCAGAAACTGCAAGGTTTGCAGAATCAGCATTTTGGTATTGCGCTGTGGCTATTAACCGGATTCGTGAGTTTATATTATTGAACTTGCGGGTTCTTGACCGTTGTATCGAAATGTTACAATTTTACCGTCGACAATGTTGCAATATTTCTCAGAAAAAATGTAAAATATATTCCTGTGATTAACTTATACACTCAAAAGTAGTTGGGGAAATTATAACTTCGACCGACTCCCCATCATAAATGAGACATTTGGTAGAAAAACAAACAAGCGAAATTATGGATGTGGCACTATAAGACCTTCATTAGCCCCATTTAAATCTTAAGAAAGTCCGGTCCGTTTGTAAAAAAATTGAAGGATAATAAGCCCTGAAAAGCGAATTCAATCGGATACCACTCAAAAGATACAGACAGTAGAAAATAAGAATTCACCAGACTCCCAGACTTACAAATTCACCATATTCCTTTCAAAGAGCTATTGACAACACTCTGAGGGAGTATAACTGTTTTAAGCAAAAGTAAAGTAAGTGAACTTTTCGAAAACTAATTCAAATTTGGCAGATCAAATTATATTTTCCGTAGAATTAGAATTAATTTTTTTAAAAATCTACTTTTTTTATTAACTTTTTTATATAGATTTTAGAACACGCCACACAAGGATGAAACTTGATTTTTTCTTGTATTGACCAATTATTTCTAAAGATCCCAAAAGAGCGGGTAGCGGGTGCTCCATACTTGGGCAAATCAGGTTCGGTCATAGCCGGTCAAAAGTTAATCAGGATGTTGTTACAGAAGACGTCCGTGTCTGTCACGGCCGAGAATTCATAAGTCTGCCGGGTGTCGTCTGCGGAGACGCCGTCGACCCAGTGGTGTTGCAACTTGCAAGATGTCTTCCCAGAAAGTTTGCATGTGTGAGCAGACGTTTTTGGTATCGATTTGACTAATCGTCTCCGTTACCGTCGGCACTCCCGTGTCCTGGAATATAACTCGGGTTTCTACATAATAGTGCCACTTCACCCCCAGGATCCTCCTGAGAGCCTTTGTAATGCACGTTTGCACTCTTTTTAGTGACGAATCACAGGAAGTGCCCCAGCAAGTGATTCCCCAGTTTAAAGTTGAAAGGACAAAGGCCTTAAAAAACCGCACCTTGGCTTCAAGGGATTGGCCGCTACCTGGACGAAGGAGCCAGTCCATTTTGTCAAGTTTTGTTCTTGCTGATCCACAAACTCGATCAATTTGTCCCTTCCGACAAAGGCGACGGTCGTGCTTGAGCCTATTCCCATCGATGTACGCGAACGGCCAGGGCGGAGAGCAAATGTTAATGTCAACATTAAGCGCAATGTTCCATCGAGAGGCCATCTGCATATGTGGCCATTAACAAACAGACTATATCCCAGGCTTATAAAAGGAATTTTCACTTCCAAAAAGGTAATGGGAAAAATAGAAAATATTTATCAAATTTAGTTGAGAGCATTAAAAATAAAGTTTTTCCAAAACCAAATAGATGAATTAACTTCGAAAAATCAACAGAACGATATAATTACCCCTGAATATAAGAGAGCGCACTCAGGTGCAAAAGAAACTCAAATAAAAATGATTAAGAATTATAATTTCAGTCAAAGTTGCGACGCAGTAAAGGAGACATTTCCGACCATATTGTCTTTCTATTGCAGGTAGTATATAAGTCTGAACAAGCCGGATCGGGCGACTATATCATATAGCTCCCATAGAAACAATCGAAAAAAAATTATAAATAGTAAAACTTGGTTGTTTTTAACTTTTAGTTTTGTTCTTTGGGACTTGCTAATATTTAAATACTATGGAATTACGATTTTATTAAACTAAAATCGATATAAGCATCTATAAGGGAGCTATAACTTAAAAAAATAAAAAAATTTAAAAATAAAAATTAAAAAAATTTTTTTTTTGCTTTTTTTATAATTATTAAAATATCTCTTTGAGTTATAGTAATTATTTACTATATGAGAATTAGTTAGTTCTGTCAAAATCAGAGAAGCATGGCAAAATGCAGCAAAAATCGATTTAGCTTCATTGTTTTTAGTAACATAGACATCAAAATCGAAATGTAATCGTTTTGTAATAACTGCAAGGGTATATAAACTTCGGCTTGCCGAAGTTTGCTTCTTTTCTTGTTATACCCTTGCAGAAGGTATTATAATTTTGGTCAAAAGTGTGCAACACTGTGAATGAGACATCTCCGACCCTATAAACTATATATATTCTTTATCAGGATCGCGTCCTGAGTTGATGTCCGTCTTTCCGTCTGTCTGTCCGTCTGTCTGTCCGTCTGCCCGTCTGTCTGCCCATCCGTCTGTCTGTCCGTCTGTCTGTCCGTCTGTCTGTCCGTCTGTCTGTCCGTCTGTCCGTCTGTCTGTCCGTCTGTCTGTCCGTCTGTCTGTCCGTCTGTCTGTCCGTCAGTCCGTCTATCAGTATATCACTATATAAGTATATAGGCCACCAAAAAACCTCTCTTTTCTCAGCAGCCCCTATAGTCTTCGTCATTGTGGAAAAATCTTTCATAATGCATATAAAGTAAAAAAAAACTTGTATTTGCCTCAAATCCTTTGTAATCAGCTGTGATATCTCCCTTTGAAATTAGAAATCGCACAAATCGTCAGTTAAAGGTAATAGATAACTTTCATTAAAATCTTTTACAATTTCCTGTACATCCTGTACATATACATTTTTTGTTCACTCAAAGAAAAGGTGATTCGTAATTGGAGTCGGTAGTGCTAGTGCTCATCTAGCATTTTCTAATTTTTTTCATTTTCAGTGTAAGACAGTCGTCTGGTGAACAACTTAATGGTTTCGACCTCTCGTGACAAATCGTCTTCTTGCATTTAATTAAAGAAACAGCGGTTCATGTTGCTTTTTTATACGATTTTTTTATAACAAGTTTAGCTTTTGTGTTGTGACTGCTATGTTATAATCTATGAGTCTACGAGTCTTTAAAAATATCAATATGTTCGTTCCCTTTACTGTTATGTTTCCATTCTTTGAACACTTACGAGTTTTCCATAGCAGTTGTATTCCTTAACAATTGGTCCTTAATATCTTTATTAAATAACTGATTTTTGTCTAGCCCGCATAGCCCGTCAAAAATGTACAGCACGCGAGTAGGTTTGCATTAAGCTATCATTGAGCGTTACCTCCCCTCTTGCTGACGAAAATCATCTTTATCTGGGTAACCCAGGGTAAGCTTCCTTTGAAAATGAATACCAAGTTGCTGTTTAATTTCCTTCATTTGCAGCAATTATTATTTGCAAAACTGTTGCCATCAGGTCCAGCAACGCTTTCGGTCCGATCGACTATGCCAGTATGTCCTAAAGTGACTGCTGCTGTAGCCAACTCTTCTGTATGCGACAAGTGTCTTGTCTACTGCGTCGTTTTTTTGAATTCGAATTGCGATTCGCTGTTAGTTCTTCCTGCAACTGTGAAATACATTTGTATATTTATACCCTTGCAGAGGGTATTATAACGCAGTGAAGGAGACATCTCTGACCCTATGAAGTATATATATTCTTGATCAGGATCGCCTCCTGAGTTGATATAAGCATGTCCGTCTGTCCGTCCGTCCGTCTGTCTGTCTGTTTCTACGCAAACTAGTCTCTCAGTTTTAAAGATATCGAATTGAAACTTTGCACACAAAGATTCCTTTGCACGCAGTATATAAGTCGGAACGGGATCGGCCGACTACTGTAAATCATGTGTAAGACTCGCTATGATATCTTAGATCAAAACGAGGTTTTGTGACTCACGACAATGTTATCTAATGTTTAACTTATATCAGTTTAACTGTCAGTTGAATTTTAATTTATCATTTGCATGGTAGCCATTTTTTTGGGGAATTTCGTATCATTATACTTTCATCACAATGAAAGGTTAGTCATTTTCGAGTGTCACAATAAAAATAAATCTTATCCGAAAAACATAACATCCCACATCGAACAGGTCAAACAAATATAGATATTTTTCTACATCGAGTATTTATGAACAATGAGCGTAGAGGACACCGTTCTTGTCGCAAAGAAAAAAAAGAAGAGACACAGAGAAAAACTTCAGAGGATTCCTGCCGTAACACCACCACAAACATGCTTCAAAATTGGTGTGTCGATAAATTTTTCGACAGCAAGGTCAAAGGCAAAGTTAACGCCTGGTTATACGAGAACCCAAGTCGGTCTTAGCAACCAATGGATGATCTATGCGACCAGATGATTTCGATGTTCGGTGAAATTCAGTCGAAATCAGAAAACGCCGGAAATTCGAGTCTGATATCTGGCAACTGATGAGAAGTTTGGGAAATACTTGGATGAAAAGCTGATGCTAACTCAGAACGTCAGCTTGGATCAAGAAGAACTACTAGATCGAATTATTGAGGGCAAACCAAATATAAATTTGCGCAACCAAACGCGAATGCAATGTTTCCGGGATGTCGCACATATGAGACGAGCTTTTGCAGAGGTGTACTTACCGAAGAAGCGAACGAACATTTCCAAAAAAGATACTGCGTCGGTGGATCGGTGCCAGAACTGTAACGCTAGATGCCATTTCGCTAGAAATTGTCTGGAGCCGAAGAGACAGCCCGGGTCGTGTTTTGCTTGCGGAGAAATGGGACACTGGGTAGGACAATGCCCATAGAACAAAAGCAACAAGAGAGCTGACAACGATTTTGTATATTTTTCTAATAACCCAATAATTGTAGAATGCCAGATTCGAGTAGTCCGATTTCTTTGATTAAAACTTGTATGGTACCCAAGAATATTGAAGTATTGCCGGACGACAAGCGGTATTATGGTTTAAATAAGAGTTATTTGCAAACGCAAGGAAAAATTTGATGTTACATTATCAAAAACTTGAATAAAGTATATTTTCATTTAAGAATTGTGTACGATTAGTCATGATGCTATTTTGGGAAGAGCCTTCATGGAAGCGTGCGACATAAATTTAGACTTAAGGGGTTATATGCGTTTATCATTTTCAAAAAATCGAATATAATAAAAATATTGCTTTATCTTGAAGAACAACTTCTTAAGAACATTTCCCCAAATTTTCATAGAGATTTGAGCAGTTACAGCGTTCCTAGCCGCGCGCCTCGTCCCCGTCCAAACCCAAACTTGAAACTTTAAGCGCGAATATCTCGAAATTTTGTTTTTTGAAAAATGACTGCGGTGATATGGATTCGCGAAAAACTGCGAAACCGATTTTCTTCAAATTTTATTTTAAGTGTTTTAAATTTTTAAAATCGTATATAAGCGATTGTGGGCGTTAAAGGGGGCGTGGTACCTTTTTGAAACAAACTTGCGCTGCGTAGGAACTCCTAGAATCTGCATGCAAAATGCCAATCTTCTAGCTTTTATAGTTTCCGAGATCTCAGCGTTCATACGGACGGACAGGCAGACGGACAGACAGACGGACAGACAGACGGACAGACAGACGGACAGACAGACGGACAGACAGACGGACAGACAGACGGACAGACAGACGGACAGACAGACGGACAGACAGACGGACAGACGGACATGGCTATATCGACTCGGCTAGTGACCCTGATCAAGAATATATATACTTTATAGGGTCGGAAACGCTTCCTTCTAGCTGTTACATATTTTTGCACGAATACAATATACCCTTTTACTCTACGAGTAACGGGTATAATAATTACGGTTGAAGCGAAAAAAGATGAATATTTTTATGAAAAAGAAGAAAAAAACAAGAGAGAACGCTATAGTCGAGTGCCTCGACTATTAGATACCCGTTACTCAGCTAAACAACTTAATATAAATATGCCTTCTTGTATGTTGTTCGCCGCTCGAATTAGCACCTTGGCCAGCTGTTCCAAAGTCATCCGTTAGATGGCGCTACCGTGGTACCACGGGCCATGAAAGGCGGAAATGTAGGCGCTAGCCAGGCTTAAGCGTTTAATGGGTTTTTGGGCGTTAGAGTGGGCGTGGCAAACTTTTATTAGGTAGGTATCGATAGGTATTGACGAAATAAATACATATCAATTAAAATTTTCATAATAGCATCAAAACTGTGGCCAGTGCTTGTGGTTTGTGGGCGTCAGAGGGGCGTGGCACCATTTTAAAACAAACTTGCGCTGCGTAGGGACTCCTAAAATCTACATGCAAAATGCCAATCTTCTAGCTTTTATAGTTTCCGAGATCTCTGCGTTCATACGGACAGACAGACAGACGGACAGACGGACATGGCTAGATCGACTCGGCTAGTGATCCTGAACAGGAATATATATACTTTACAGGGTCGGAAACGCTTCCTTCTACCTGTTACATACTTTTGCACGAATACAATATTCCCTTTTACTCTACGAGTAACGGGTATAATTATGAAGATGGAAAAGCAGAAAATCGTTATGAAAAAGCAGAAATTAGTTATGAAGATGAAAATCGTTGTGAAAAAAAAGCAAAATGTTATGAAAAGGAAGATAGAAATTGTTGTAAAGAAAAAGACAATTTTTATGAAGAGGAAGATGGGAAGTGCTATGAAGAAAAGGAAGAATATTATGAAAAGGAAGAAGAGGAAGAAGATTGTTATCAAGAAAAAGAATATGGTTTTGAAATGAAAATGATGAAAATACTAGTAATAAAAAGAAAAAAGAAGAAACATTTAAAGAAGATGAAAGGGAATTATTATATATAAATATAGATGAGAATGAACTTGAGTGTAGAAAAGATGAAACAGTAGATTACAAGGTTCGATGCTAGTTTATTAAAATATTGGAGGATGAGTATATAAATAAACCAACACCAGAAAATCCCGATGTAAAATATGAAATTAAATTGACTTAAGAAAATTCCAAAACGTTTAGTTGTTCGCCAATCCTCTTATGGTATATGAAAAAGGAAAAGTAATATACAAGTATTGTTGAATGAATATTTGAAAAATAACGTTAACGAGTGAATCAGAATACGGTTGACCTATAATGCTGGTAAGAAAATCAGGGGATCTGAGGTTATGCATTGTTTATAGAAAATTAAATAAAGTAACAACGAAAGCCAACTATACGTTGCCACTAATTCATGATTTGTTGGAGAGACTTGTAAATAAAACTATATTTTCAATGTTAGACCTGAAGCACGGGTATTTGTTGATCAGGAGTCAGTCAAGTATACATAGTTCAAAACACCGTTAGGTCAATACGAGTTTTTAAGAATGCAAATGGGGTTGAAAAATGCCACTGCGGTATTTCAAAGGTTTATAAACAAAATTTTTGACGATATGTCGAGTGTAGAGTATTTAGATTTTGTTATTACGAGCAAAGGAATTCAGGCAAACAATGAAGACATAGAAGCAGTGCAAAATGTTCCTGTTGTATGTTGTAATGATTCTCGTGGCTACAGGAGTTGCCTTTTAACTAGATTTTGATTTGAGAGCGGTTAGCACTGGGACGTTTTCGGCTAGGACTCCGTCGGATTGGGGGGGATCTTTTATCAAAACTAGCTAACGAAATTACAAGAGAATTTATGTGCTAACCTAGCCAGATGTTACATTTTTAGTTATGTTTATGCGTATTGTTTTATTTTTTTATGAGCTTGGTGTAAGTCCTCTATATTACCCGTCCAACCTTGTTAACACTTTGCAATCCTAGGAATTTGGTGTGTTAACCCTTACGTGATTTATTGTGTTTTTGTTTTTCTTTTAGTACCCCATTATATTAATAGCAATAAATATGTATATGTATATGTCTTAATAGCAATAAATATGTATATACAAATAATCAAGTTCATTTCAATATCTTATCTCCTTTCTAGTTATTAAAAAAAACTTCATTTTAATTTCTTGAGAGAAGGCTTATCCTAATATATATATTCTTAACAAATTGAAGGGTTAAATAATGTTTAAATAATTAATTTGATTATATAATTTTGCATTGTACACGACTATAAAACTATAGAAATTGATTTTTACTTGTCTACCATTAATTTTTTTATAATTTCTTGTATATATATATGCATAATAAGCTTATTTAATTTTATTTATTTTTATTTTGTTTTTAACTTGTTACCTTTTAAATCCACGTGTGCATGCAGGCCTGTAGCTGAGTGGTTGTAACTTAAATGGTTAAGGTTAGGTTATATAAATATAAAGAATTATTAATTTAAAATATCTGTGGTAGCATGCTCTTTTCGTTGTTTATTCGTCCAGTATATAGTTTTAGTTCGCATCCAAATTATTTCCTTTACGATGCGCTGCTGTGAGTTTTTAGTTGATCAGGTTGAACATAGCTTGGTCAGCTTAGCAGCTAAATTATTTTGAGGTGCTTCGTCAGAAGGTGCAGTTTCATTAAGTGATGGATTTGGAAATCGAACCACAAATCCTGAAACTTTATGTTTATTTCAGTCACATGTCTTGAAATTTTTGTGACAAATTTACCTGCACATGTACATACATATATGTTTTGCCAAGTTAGGTTCTTCCTACGTCTCTTGATCGGTTTTCTATTTTTGTAACGCACTTTGAATAAACTTGCCTTTTATATTTATTTGGCATGTGCAAAAAAATTATCACGTGTTTAAGTGTTTGATTTTATTTACTCCAAGAACGACTTGATTTAATTGAGAGACTCTGACCAACTAAATGCACATGCTTAAAAGTTTTCCATGAACCGCGTGGGACTTGGATAAGCTTACTTCGAAAAAAAACAAGAGAGAACGCTATAGTCGAGTGCCTCGACTATTAGGTACCCGTTACTCAGCTAAACAACTTAATATAAATATGCCTTCTTGTGTTTTTTTTTTTATTTTTTTAACATAATGTGAATTATAGTGACCACAGGAAAAAAGGACAAAAAGTTCAAATTATCAATTTCAATTCGGCGATCTCTTAGTGCTGGCAGCTGTACAGCACGAGCATCAGCACCAGCGCTGCTTTAGCGCAGGCAGCTTTTGTCCTACACCAGCAGCTGTGTTTATGTTTATGTTTTTGAGTGCAATAAATTGACTAGAAATATTAAACATACATACTTATATTGGCTAAACACATACATTCTTAAATAGTATTATGTATATTAAAGACTAAATGTTTGCACAACACGAGTAACGGGTATAGCGAATAGCTTTCTTAGAAAGGAGTTATCTTTGCCGGGCAATTGCAATTGTGTACAATGTAAATACATACATATGTATATGCTTACATACATACACACATACGCCATTGTTTGACTCAGACCTCCAATTTGGCTACCTAGATTTCATTTGCATAGTTCTTGGGATATATATATATTCGGTATTGACAAATGAAAACCATCGCAATTTCCTTTAATAGAAATCCTTATCGAGAATTAACGTTGACTCTGTTGAGCACCTTGGCCAACTGTTCCAAAGTCATCCGTTAGATGGCGCCATGAAAGGCGGAAATGGGCGTTAGAGTGGGCGTGGCAAACTTTTATTAGGCCAATCGATAGGTATTGACGAAACAAATACATACATGGACTCGGCTAGTGATCCTGAACAAGAATATATATACTTTATAGGGTCGGAAACGCTTCCTTCTACTTGTTACATACTTTTGCACGAATATAATATACCCTTTTACTCTACGAGTAACGGGTATAAAAACAGACAGTATTGCTGACTAAGATAAATCAGCTAACCAAAGTTCTTTTACACAAGCGTGGCTTTATGTTTTGATCTTTTGTTTTAGAGATACGATAAGGCAAGCAAAGTGACTATCAAAACTATATGACTTTAGCCATATACACACACAGATTATTTTATTAGCTTTTACAGTGATAAAAGAAGCTGAAAATTCGGTCAGAGTGATTAAGTCATACACTTTTAAAGATCTTTTGCGTGAAATTTTCCAATTACTTGACCATTCTCTTCTAATTCGTAACAATGGTTTCCGTGTTTGCAAACAATTTTTGCTTTTAAAAACTTTGGAGCAAGCTTTGCATTGAATTTTTTAAATTTATTACTCAGAACAAAATTTCGCCTATAAGCTTGTTCTTCTAGTTCATATGTAACAAACCTGGTACGAAGATCATATACCCTTTTATTAGATACATATTCCTTGCTGATATTTGCCATTATGGTTTCCCGTATAACTTGTAGGTTGTCTGAATCTAAAATTCTTTCACCAACTTTAAGACTTTCTAATTTTCTTAATCTTTCGCATGCGAAGCCATATTGTTTCCAAAAAGTGCAAAGTATGGTGAGCATCCGATTACTGAATGATAAGCAGAGCGTAATGCTGCTGAAATGTCATCCCATAACCGTTGATCTGCACCAAGATATGATCGAATGCCTGATATTATGGATCAATTGAGGCGTTCAGATGCGTTTGATTGGGGACTATAAATAGCTGTTAGAAAGTGTTTTATCCCATGCCTTCCAAGAAATGACTTAAACAGCGAGGATTTAAATTGACTCCCATTATCCGTCACAATGCATTCTGGGACCCCAAATACATGACAAATATTGGTACTCAAAAAGTCTACAACGAGATCTGCTGTAAATTTTCGCAAAGGTTTAAGGAAATGAAACTTAGTTAGGTGATCTAACACAATAAACACTCCTATATTTCCTCTCTTTGACCTAGGATAAGGTCCAGTAAAATCCATCTATTGAAATGGCCTTTCACTTATTGCCGGGTTTCCCATAGGTGGTTTTAGTGTGATATTTGTGGCTTTTGATTGTTTACAAACATTACACCATGCTTGGCCAATAGAAATTTCTGCGAAGTCTCTCTAACGTTTTTCCTATACCTCCATGAGCATTATGAGGTGGTGAGCGAGCGTTCTCTATAACTGATTTAGTCAACTCGGATGGTACCCATAGTTTCCAGCAGTTTGACTTGCATACGCCGTCTCTATAAAACTGATTTCTACGATATATATACTGATCCACAACTTTGAGATCTGGTAAACGATTTTGATTCTGTAGTATAACATTTTTCTTCAAAACGTAGTCGTTAGAACAAAAATAAGGTGAATCTAAATCGATTACTGGTAAAACAACACATATTTCATTAATTTCCTTGACTGGCAATCGCGATAGCGCATCAGGAACTATATTTAGGCTTCCTTTTCGGTGTTCAATATCGAAGGTATAATGTTGCAATTTTAACGCCCATCTAGCTAAGCGACCGTTGAGATCAGTTTGCCGCATTAACCATTTTAAGCTCGCATGATCCGTAATAACTTTAAATTCGAGACCTTCCACATATTCTCTAAACTTATCGATGCTCAGTATAGCACCTAAACATTCTAATTCTGTGACACAAAATTTCTTCTGTGACTGGTTTAATTTATGTGAAAAAAATGCAATTGGTCTTTCTATTTTATCGTCATTAAGTTGAGCAAGAACACCACCAACGCCGGTTTTCGAAACATCGCATTGAATAATAAAAGGCTTCTCAAAATTCGGTGTTACTAATAATGATGCTGAAGTTAATCTACTTTTTATACCCTTGCAGAGGGTATTATAATTTTGGTCAAAAGTGTGCAACGCAGTGAAGGAGACATCTCCCACCCTATAAAGTATTTATATTCTTGATCAGGATCACCTCCTAAGTTTATATAGCCACGTCCGTCTGTCCGTCTGTCTGTCCGTCTGTCCGTCTGTCTGTTTCTACGCAAACTAGTCTCTCAGTTTTAAAGATATCGAATTGAAACTTTGCACACACCCTTCTTTCCTTTGCACGCAGTATATGTCGGAACGGCCGGGATCGGCCAACTAAATCCTATAGCTGCCATATAACTGATTGATCGGAAATGCCATAACTTTGGTGTTTGTTAAGTTAGGAAGTTGGGATTTTCTATGGGTTTTATTTTTGGACAATCAATCCGACCTATCAAATTTCATAAGGATCGGCCTACTATATCCTATAGCTGCCATATAACTGAACGATTGGAAATGCCATAACTTTGGTGTTTTTAAAGTTAGGAAGTTGGGATTTTTTATGAGTATTAAGAATGCATCATATGAATAATTTTGGAGAATATAATGTACATAATATTCTGCAAGGGTATATCAACTTCGACTCCGCCCGAAGTTAGCTTTCCTTTCTTGTTACCTCTTTAAATGCCTGGTTAGCCTCATCCGTCAATTTATTGTGTTTGCTCTTTTTGGTTAGGTCTGTGAGAGGTGATGTTATTGTTGCATAATTTTCGAGGAAACTACGATACCAACCGGCACAACCTAAAAATTTACGCAATTCTCTTACAATTTTTGGAGGAAGTAGATCTTTTATTGCTGATACTCTTTTTGGATCTACCTTAATACAGCCGTTGCCTATCACAAATCCAAGATAACGAACTTCAAGAACACACCATTTACACTTTTCTAAATTTAATGTCAAAACTGCATTTCGCAACACGTCAGCCATTACTTTAAGCAGACTTATGTGCTGAGAAAATGTTTCACTGACCAACAAAAAGTCATCTAGATAAACAAATACACGGCTTTTAAGATCAGGGTGAATAATAACGTCCATTAAACGACACATTGTTTGAGCTGCATTGGTTAAACCAAAAGGCATTACCTTGAATCTGTACAAAGGTCGGTTTGGCACAGTAAATGCAGTTAGATCTCTACAAGATTCCTTCAAACCTATTGCCAAAATGCATGCTTAAGATCTAAAGAAGTTATAAATTTAGCTTTGGGTAATCTTGAAAGAATTCCATTAATTTGGTTGTGGATACGCATATTTAATAGTTACTGCGTTCACTTTGCGAGAGTCGAGGCATATTCGAAACTTTTCTCCTTTCTGTACTACAGCTACAGAACAACTCCATGAACAAGTCGGAGGTGCGGCTTTTATCACTCCTAATTTGATCTTTGTAACAATTAACGGATATTCCGTTGGGAGCAGATGTTCGAGGACTTCGACAGAGTACGCGCTTGCTTCTCCGGCTCTACTGATGGGATGGGTTCAATTTTACTGTCTCGCCCTTGGCTCCAGCGTTAACTATCATTATTTAAATTTCTTCGCGTACGAAATGATATTTGGGGGGTGTAATAAACGAATAATTCGGTGGCTCACGTTGGCAACTGTCTATTTCAGCTAAACAGACAATCATGGTATCGCATCAGCAAAGGTTACCTTCCTTACATAATCTCGCATCGCTGCAAGTACGCCCACCCAACCTTGATCTCCAAAAAACCTGGAAAAACTAATAAAGAAAGAGATCCCTCAGAAAGGTTTAGAGGTACCTCTTCAACATTCCAATACGGCTAGGTTCCAACATGACAAGAAATTAGTTCATTTTTAAGAAAGCGGTGTTTATTCTAAGAAAGGCTTCCCAATGTGCCAACATGGTTATATACGATTTCAAATTCAATAATTTCAATATTCATTCATTTATACAGTTTATAAATTTTACAATTAGATTAAAAATTCTTAAAAATTACTATCATGCTAACGAGTGCGTAATGTGTGAGAAATAATAATGAGGATTGTTACTAAATGCGATAATTGATTCCCTTGTTTTCTAGGTTTATTCTTTTACTGTGTAAATATATGTTCGATTTAAGTTTTATACAATTTTACAGCGCTACTATTATTCTGTCTTGTGCTGTTGAACCGCCGTAATATTTGGATTGCAACCAGTACAATGCCAGTTTATCTCTCCGCACACTTCCCTATTACTTATTATGTATTTTCATTCAAAAGCTTTTCAGACTACGATGCATATTTGGGTATGTCACTTACATGTTTGCAATTCCCGCGCCGAAAGATCTTTCGCTGAGGGCAGCTGTGATGATTGTGCTGGACTTAAGGGTATTAAGAAATAAGATTAGGAGGCGAGTGCCGAGAGCTTGTGTTCTTTTTGTGGTTTTCGATAGCACAGAATTTTCGGGGTTTTGTTTTGATTCCTTTACCGCGCTATGTACCTGAATATACGTATAACTGCATTCTTATTCCGGACTATACGCACTCGTTTAACTTATCAATAAAAGTTGGCTACAACCAAAAGAATATGTTTTCAGTTTTTTAACTTATTTTATCTATTCAAGACCCGGTCTCTTTCTTTTTTTTTTTGGGATTATTCTAAAGTTTTTTATCGTTTAACATTTAATTAAAACCTATAGGTATATGGGTTACAGTCTCCTATTGATTTTCGTGTTAATTCATTTTTCAGTTTCAATTCATTTTCTTTATGTTGTTAGTTCGAGTGTAAATTAACGAACGCTGAATTGGATTTAGTATAACAACTAAGCTTTCGCTGGTCACTTTCGGTCAATGTAATTTCTTCCGGGAGATGACCTCTTTATTTGGTCTCTTTCACTAAACTTATAATTTCGACCTGCGTATGACTTATAATATTTAGGTGCGATGCCGAAACGTTGCCGGGTTTTTTTCGTTTGCACTGGTTAGGTTAGACCGCACGCGGGTAAAGTCAGTTAATGTTTATTGTTTCACATGGTGGTCAAAAATTAGGATATATTGGGTGCGATGTTCCTGATGGGTCTGATGGTGGTGCTCCACGTGTAGGCCAAATTGGTGGCATTAATAAAGCTTTTCCTTTTGACGGGCTCGAACGCAATACTAGGTGCCAATTATCTGATAAAACAGAAATATTTCAGCCTAAACTCAACCAAGTTAGCTTTTAAGGGTCTCATTACCTGTGATTGGCGCACAAAAAACTTGAACAATATTTTGAACTCGTACATCCAAATTCTGGAGCTACTAGTCAGGAGTCTACCTTTTTATACCTCAAACTGATTCTTCTATGTTCTTCCGGTCCCTTATGGTAACCACGATGCGAATTTTTTTGACAGTTGTCAGCTGGTATTCATTTTACGATAGATATCGGACCTAACATCTTGGTCTAAAGTGAGTGGGAGATCTTAAAAGTGTACCTTCCGAGTTTCCCTGCCCATCGCCCCAGTCTCGACCCAAGGTCTGGTTGCGACATTAACCATTCCAGCGACGCATGGTCGGTGATAATGGAAAATTCTTGACCTTCAACATAAGGTCTGAATTTTTTTACACTCATGACGGCGGCCAAACACTCTTTTTCGGTGACTGAGTAATGGCGTTGGCATTGATTTAATTTACGGGACATATATGCGATCGGAACTTCATTTCCGTCGTCATCTGTTTGCATCAACACCCCTCCCAGACCTGTATGGCTGGTTTGCTGAAGTTAGGACTGTGTAAAACAGGTGCCTCACACATTTTTTGTTTTAATAGCTCAAATGCGCCCTGAGCACTTGGGGTCCATTCAAACTTCTTTTTCTGTTTAAGTGTATCAGTTATAGGAGCTGTTACCCCAGCGTAATCATGTATGAATTTGTGGTACCATCCTGTAAGGCCGAGGAACCTCCGCACCTGTTTGATCGAACGAGGAATCGGGAATTCCTTAATAGCTTCCACTTTTCCTGGATCTGTTTGGATAGATCCGTTTCCAATGACATGGCCAAGGTACTTAACTTCTGTTCTACAAAAATGAGATTTTCCTACATTAATTGTTAAGCCTGCTTTTCCTAATCTCGAAGCTAGTTCTTTTAGCACTGAAAGATGGTTTTCAAAGGAAGATGAGACCACTAAAAGGTCGTCTAAATAGACAAAAATTTCATTTCTTAGCGACGGCGGAATGACTTTATCCATGAGCTTACACATGGTTTGTGGAGCATTGGCTAGTCCAAACGGCATGACCGTGAATCGATAGAGTGGTCTGCCCGGGACTGAAAAAGCCGTTTTGTCTCGTGCGCTTTCCTCTAACGGAATCTGCCAATAGGCATCTTTGAGGTCTATACTAGATATAAATTCAGCCCTAGGAAGACGGCTGAGAATCCCCTCGATGAGAGGCATTGGTATGCGTTTTTAATGGTTACGTCATTGAGTTTCCGGCAGTCTATACACAATCTCACCTTTCCGGGTTTACGAACTAGGAAAACTGGTGATGACCATGGACTGTCGGATTCTTCTATAACCCCAAGAGAAAGCATTCTCTCTAATTCTGTATACATAAGCTGTTCTATTGCCGGTGATACTGCGTAATGTCTCTGTTTTATTGGCTTAGCGCTACCTACATCTATCTCGTGCTCTAACAATGTGGTTTTCCCTAATCCTTTTTTGGTGAAAGACGGAAATATCTTAATTGCAGTTGCCAGCTGATCTTTTTGTTGCGGCGTTAGTGGCACTTGATTTGGATCAGTCACATCGAGATTTGCAATGTTTACGACAGTACTTCGATTTGCAAAAAATTCAGGCAACAAGTTATAACTATTCCAGAAGTCAATTCCCAAGTATAGGTTTTGAGATAGGGATGGCACTATCCATAAGCGAAATGGTTTGCATTCGCCTCTAAAAGTTATAGAAGTACTTATACGACCAACAATAGCTTGTTGATTTCCATCCGCTGTACTAACGCTGGCGTGGAGAGGTTTATAAATTGATGTGTCCTTAACTATATCCGCGGCTAAAGACCCCCCAATGCAACTTATAGACGCCCCAGTATCCATTAGGCCCCGCACTTGCCTTCCTAACAGATCCACTTTGGCATACGGTCTCCAGTCTTTCGTGCTATTTACAATGGACTCTAGAATTGCTTGCTTTTCTTGCTTACATTGGATTAGAAAGTCGGACAGACGTTTTTGTGAACGATTTTGAACTGGCGGCTTACATTTTTTTGACCGCTCTTGAACGCTGGTGAATTGCTATTTCTGGTAAGGTGGATATCTTCGGGTAGGCATCGCTTTTTAATGGCTTCGGAGATCTTGTCTAAGTTGGCTGTCAGTTTGCGTGCACCGCTCTGTGGTGCACCGAGTACAAGATGGTTTATAAGTTTCCGGTTTCCCGCAGCCATAACAAAAAATCTTCTTTTCCCCCAAAAACACTCCTGATATCGATGGTCGGATGCACCACAATTCCAGCAGGTCAAGGCTATTGCCTCCACTTCTGGACCGAGGTTTTCCTCTTCTTCAGAAAGATTCCCAGAGGAACTGGCTAATTCCCTCACTTGGGGACGTTGGCCCTGACGAAAACTTTGCTTAGGGGCATTCCCATTCATGGCCTGCATAAATCTTTCCCTTGTACGGACAATGTGACGCAGCTGAGCAATACTATATATTGACACATGTAAAATTTCATGCTGTGTTTCCGTCAACAAATTGGCTCGCAATACTTCCAATAAAGCTGGTTCTGACATAGGCTCCTATAGTTTCCCCGCAATAGCAAGAATTTCCTCATAAAATGTATCAAAAGTTTCAGATACCTTTTGTTTTCTTTGAAATAAGGCTGAGCGGATTTCTAAATCGTTTCGGCCATCTTTGAATTGAGCTTTAAGAGCTGCACTTAATTGCTCCCAGGTAACTAGTGGTACGCTTTTATGATAACGCCAGTACCACTCGGAGGCGCTGCCTTCAAATAAGTTATTAGCATATTGTGCTAGTACCTGTAGCTTGCCATCCTACGTTTGGTTAGTCAGGGCTTGCACCCTATACACAAAATCGTCCACGGACATACCAGACGACCCTGAAAATCGTAACTTCCAACTATATATAATTTGACTTATTCGATCGGAACGAAGATTTTGGTCTTGTTGCGTTCCAAACGGAGAATTGATATTTGTGGCGGTGCTAGTATTTCGCCCTTCGTTATCCTGATGACCTCCCATTGATGCACGAGGAGGTATTTGAAACAATTGTTCAAAAGTTTGAAGACCTGTGGCCAGAGTTGGCGGCGCTGTGTTTTGCGACGTCAACCTACTAAAGCCTCCTTTTATGACTTCTGCCATTCGTCCAATCTGTGCCATAGCTTGCGTTATAGATATATTTATCTGGGCTATTCCCTCTTGCATACGCACCACAGCGTTTGACTCTCTACCTGTATTCAGCGGACCTGCCACTGGTGATAAGATTTCTGGCTCATTCGACATATTTAGCTGCGATCCATCTCCTAGAGTGCCGTCCTCTACTACTAAACCCTGCGATCTCAATCTTGGCATGTTTGCGCCGACTCTTTGTGCTGCAGCTCTTCTTCAACTCTTCGGCTAGTGATGGTGCTGGAGTTTGCAAATATACACTGCAAACTGGGCAAACTGTCTTAACTCCGCGACGAGATCTAAAACAATTTTCGTGAAAACTGTGCTTACACCGAGTCCGAAATTCTTCCGATTGATTCGTAATATCTTTGACACAAATGCCACAGATCCGATTGCTAACTGCACTGTTAGGGTCTTGTCCGCCTGATTGGGAAATGGACATACTAATAATACTCTAGCTAATACTTGTTTATGTGTTTGTAACCGAGAGTATGTAAATAACACCGATAATTAAGTAATTTATATATTTATATTTTCACTAATTTGTAGTTAAGTAATCCTAAATTTTCTATTCAGCAAAAATTTAATAAATGTTGTTGGGGTCCTTGCCGTATCAGTCTGTTGATACCTTTTACTTCACTGACTTTCCCCCGTTGCCTTGACTATTTTATTTATTTACGATTTTTTTTTTTTTCTAGTTATTGTTAGTAATCATCGTTGAATACAAGGGACGCGCAATAGTGTGGAACCATTGCGGATATCCAAGTCCATGTTGATTTTGCCTGATTTTACTTTGAGCTTTATTATACAAATTGGAATTTATTATGTTCTTGCTGTATTTTTTTTAAGCGACGTAGCCGTACCGTAAAACTATTCGTTAACAATTGTTTACTCCTTCTTTTGGCAAGTTTCTGACTCTAAGTCATGATACTTTTCCATTCTACCGCAGGAGTCTCGCTTGAGTATAAGGAGTTAACCTTCGGCCTAATAGGATTGCACTCATGGTTGACTGTGGATATAGACACGTTATAGTAGTTATAGTTATAGTTATGCACATCTATTACGCAAGAACGAATCACAGAATAAAAATATAAGGGCTATTAACTTGCAATAGGTAGCTATTTAGATTTTCTCCACATAGGTAATCATCCACTACAAGTTTAAATTTATATAACCCTACCTGGTAAGTGCTACCACAGATTTACAAAGTCTACCGCCGAGGTAACCATTGCCTCGCGTTCAGATGTTGTGACTTTTTTATTTATCTCACTATGTATGACTGATTTTAACGTAAATCGGGCTAACACGTTGGGCGCCATTAAATAATATATTTAACTGTAACAATTAACGGATATTCCGTTGGGAGCAGATGTTCGAGGACTTCGACAGAGTACGCGCTTGATTCTCCGGCTCTACTGATGGGATGGGTTCAATATTACTGTCTCGCCCTTGGCTCCAGCGTTAACTATCATTATTTAAATTTCTTCGCGTACGAAATGATATTTGGGGGATGTAATAAACGAATAATTCGGTGGCTCACGTTGGCAACTGTCTATTTCAGCTAAACAGACAATCAGGGTATCGCATCAGCAAAGGTTACCTTCCTTACATAATCTCGCATCGCTGCAAGTACGCCCACCCAACCTTGATCTCCAAAAAACCTGGAAAAACTAATAAAGAAAGAGATCCCTCAGAAAGGTTTAGAGGTACCTCTTCAACATTCCAATACGGCTAGGTTCCAACATGACAAGAAATTAGTTCATTTTTAAGAAAGCGGTGTTTATTCTAAGAAAGGCTTCCCAATGTGCCAACATGGTTATATACGATTTCAAATTCAATAATTTCAATATTCATTCATTTATACAGTTTATAAATTTTACAATTAGATTAAAAATTCTTAAAAATTACTATCATGCTAACGAGTGCGTAATGTGTGAGAAATAATAATGAGGATTGTTACTAAATGCGATAATTGATTCCCTTGTTTTCTAGGTTTATTCTTTTACTGTGTAAATATATGTTCGATTTAAGTTTTATACAATTTTACAGCGCTACTATTATTCTGTCTTGTGCTGTTGAACCGCCGTAATATTTGGATTGCAACCAGTACAATGCCAGTTTATCTCTCCGCACACTTCCCTATTACTTATTATGTATTTTCATTCAAAAGCTTTTCAGACTACGATGCATATTTGGGTATGTCACTTACATGTTTGCAATTCCCGCGCCGAAAGATCTTTCGCTGAGGGCAGCTGTGATGATTGTGCTGGACTTAAGGGTATTAAGAAATAAGATTAGGAGGCGAGTGCCGAGAGCTTGTGTTCTTTTTGTGGTTTTCGATAGCACAGAATTTTCGGGGTTTTGTTTTGATTCCTTTACCGCGCTATGTACCTGAATATACGTATAACTGCATTCTTATTCCGGACTATACGCACTCGTTTAACTTATCAATAAAAGTTGGCTACAACCAAAAGAATATGTTTTCAGTTTTTTAACTTATTTTATCTATTCAAGACCCGGTCTCTTTCTTTTTTTTTTTGGGATTATTCTAAAGTTTTTTATCGTTTAACATTTAATTAAAACCTATAGGTATATGGGTTACAGTCTCCTATTGATTTTCGTGTTAATTCATTTTTCAGTTTCAATTCATTTTCTTTATGTTGTTAGTTCGAGTGTAAATTAACGAACGCTGAATTGGATTTAGTATAACAACTAAGCTTTCGCTGGTCACTTTCGGTCAATGTAATTTCTTCCGGGAGATGACCTCTTTATTTGGTCTCTTTCACTAAACTTATAATTTCGACCTGCGTATGACTTATAATATTTAGGTGCGATGCCGAAACGTTGCCGGGTTTTTTTCGTTTGCACTGGTTAGGTTAGACCGCACGCGGGTAAAGTCAGTTAATGTTTATTGTTTCACATGGTGGCCAAAAATTAGGATATATTGGGTGCGATGTTCCTGATGGGGCTGATGGTGGTGCTCCACGTGTAGGCCAAATTGGTGGCATTAATAAAGCTTTTCCTTTTGACGGGCTCGAACGCAATACTAGGTGCCAATTATCTGATAAAACAGAAATATTTCAGCCTAAACTCAACCAAGTTAGCTTTTAAGGGTCTCATTACCTGTGATTGGCGCACAAAAAACTTGAACAATATTTTGAACTCGTACATCCAAATTCTGGAGCTACTAGTCAGGAGTCTAACACGAGAAAAGAGGTCCAATTGGGTAGGTGCGGCCTTTTTATACCTCAAACTGATTCTTCTATGCTCTTCCGGTCCCTTATGGTAACCACGATGCGAATTTTTTTGACAGTTGTCAGCTGGTATTAATTTTACGATAGATATCGGACCTAACATCTTGGTCTAAAGTGAGTGGGCAGTTACGAGTCTGAACAGATGATATTGGACCACAAGCATTCTTTTGGGCTGTAGCAATATTTAAGGTTTTAGCGACAAGCGCACCTTTACATCTTCTCATCTATCTCTGCCTGTATTTTTTTCTCTATCGCAGGAGATACCGAAAAATATCTTTGCTTAATAGGTTTTGCTTCGGGAATAATTTTAATGGCACGCTCTAAAAAAGATGCTTTTCCTAAGCTATCGCTATTGAAATCTGGAAACAATTATATTACTTTCGTCATTTGCTGTTTTTGTTCACAATTTAGAGTGTCTGGTAAATTCAGTTCGCTAACGTTTTATTGATTGGTTTAGTTTACTCATTAAACCAAAGATGTACCAAAAGTAAATTCCCAAATAAAGATCTTGTTTCAGTTCAGGTATTATATAAAGGGTTACCAATTTACATTGGTTTCAACAGTTCCAAGAACATTGTATTTTTGACCTCCAGCAGTTTTTACTAGTGAATTGCTAACTTTAAAATCCTTATTTTTGTTTAAATATTCCTTGGCTGCTTGTCCACTTAAACACGAGACAGATGCACCAGAATCTAATAATCCGCCATAAATTTTACCAAAAATTCTCAGTTCTACAAATGGTCTAACATCTTTGTCTTTGCTAAGCATTGCATCTAAACTAACCGTCAATCTTAGCGATTTACCTTAAATTTTTTGAAAAAAATTACGCAATCGTGAAGAGTTTCGCTTAGGTCTGTTCCTAACATCAATTCCAATTTCTTTACTCTGCTTAAAGATTTTGTTACGGACTCTAATATAATTTCTTAATCGAACATGATATGGTATTATAGGATATAATTTTCCTTTTACGTCATTCTGTCCTATGATTAAATTCTTCCCTAAAAGCTTATCGTGTTACAAGATTTCGTAATTTACCTAAAGAATTTATTTCCAAATAGAAAAGCTCTTTTCGCAGAAAAAGTCTTATGTTAAGTTTAAGTATTGAAACTAATTGACTTTCGCTTATTGGATACTGTAACCGATCTACCAACAACATAATGGCATTATGGAATTCATCAAAACTCCCATTAGGTTGTTGCTTTCTATCCCTAATTAATTCTCTAACGTCGTCATCTGACAATGGATCGTGAAAATAAGAACTAAGCGAGCTGCAGAGACTTTTCCGTACTACTTTGTCGACCGTACGCCCATACCTCCAGAACCATTCACTCGCTCTCCCACTAAAAAGTATGTGGATATGATCGCACAAAATTTCAAACATAAATTATGTATAAATCATGTTAAAATTGTAACGGGATCTCCGCAAGCCAATGGCCAAGTAGAAAGGATCAATCGGAGTTTTGGGCCTAATGCACTGGGTATGCACTGGGACACAGTGATTAAAAACGTAGAATATTCACTCAGCAATACAATTCAAAAAAGTATCAGTCAAATTCCAAATATTATGTTGTTTGGCATTGAACAGAAGGGAAAAGTTGTAGATGAACTAAAACAAAAACTTGAGGAAATGGATAGAGATTTAAATAATATTCAAAGAGAAGCAGCTCAAAAGCAATAAGAAGCACAGATGAACAACGAAAACATTTTAATGAAAAAAGGAAAGAATTTTCTGACTACAAAATCGGTGACTATATAATGGTTAAAAATTTTTACAGCACTCCAGGACAATCAAGAAAGTTAATCCCAAAACATAAAAGCCATATATGATTGACAAGATTTTGAGATATGATAGATTTTAAATAAAAGATGTTGAGGGCTTGCAATTGACACGTAACCCGTACAAGGGTATATGGAGTAGCCGAAATATAAAACCTTGTTTTAATAAAAATACGAAAAGTTAAAATTGTTGTAAATAGTGTGTAAAAAGATGATTGTAATTCGTAAAGATCAGGATATCTTAGTTGTCAGGAAGGCCGAATTGTAGCACGATCGCCTGTTACGTTAATGTTTATAGTTGCAAATGCAAAAAAAAAAATGTATAACAAGAAAGGAAAAAACTTCAGCAAGCCGAAGTTTATATACCCTTGTAGTTATTACAAATCGACTACATTTCTATGCCTATATTACTAAAAACAATGAAGCTATGTCTTTTTTTGCGCTCCATTATGCCATCGTTTCTATGCAGCTATATGATATTGTTGTCCGATTTTAATTTAATCAAAACCGTAAATCCATATGTCGCGGAACGGATTAACCCAATTATCGATTGTCGGGCAATTCAAATGTAGCGCCACAATTTAGAGATTATATTTAGTTCAATGTAACCGGTTGAGGATTCTCGCTGTTTAGTGAATATGGTCACACAGCTTGAAGTTAGGAAAAGCTAAGTTTCCCGCTCCCAAGTTATTCCGATCAACGAGGTCAGAGAAGCTGGAAGGCGAGACCATGGTAAAGTTAACTTGTATGTGTAGGGTCAAATCATAAACTTGTAAAATTCCTACAGAATAAAATCCGTCTGTTCAATACCATTTTACGCTACAAAATCTGGCTATTTCTTGTTTCGGTGCGGTATAGCGGGTTAAAGGCAACTTCCAGCGACCGTCGTTCGAGCGGCGTCACCATAATATTTAAATACTACATAGTCCCAAAGAAAAAAAATTAAAAAACATAATTTTTTTAAAGTTTTTTTTCGATTATTCCTATGGGAGCTATATGATATAGTCGCCCGATCCGGCTCGTTCCGACTTATATACTACCTGCTATAGAAATACAACTTTTGGGAAAGTTTCAAGCAGATAGCTTTAAAACTGAGAGACTAGTTTGCGTAGAAACGGACAGACGGACGGACGTGGGAAGGACATGTTTTATTATACCCTTGCAGAGGGTATTATAATTTTGGTCAAAAGTGTGCAACGCAGTGAAGGAGACATCTCCGACCCTATAAAGTATATATATTCTTGATCAGGATCACCTCCTGAGTTGATATAGCCATGTCCGTCTGTCCGTCTGTCCGTCTGTCCGTCTGTCTGTCCGTCTGTCTGTTTCTACGCAAACTAGTCTCTCAGTTTTGAAGCTATCGAGTTGAAACTTTGCACACAGGGTGTTCTTTTCTTTGCACGCAGTATATATGTCGGAACGACTATATCCTATAGCTGCCATATAACTTATTGATCGGAAATGCCATAACTTTGGTGTTTGTAAAGTTAGGAAGTTGGAATTTTCTATGCGTTTTATATTTCGCCAATAAATCTGACCTACCAAATTTCATAAGGATCGGCCGACTATATCCTATAGCTGCCATATAACTGATTGATAGGAAATGCCATAACTTTGGTGTTTGTGAAGTGAGGAAGTTGGGATTTTCTATGGGTTTTATTTTTAGCCAATCAATCCAACCTATTAAATTTCATAAGGATCGGCCGACTATATCCTATAGCTGCCATATAACTGAACGATTGGAAATGCCATAACTTTGGTGTTTTTAAAGTTAGGAAGTTGGGATTTTTTATGAGTATTAAGAATGCATCATAAGAATAATTTTGGAGAATATAATTTACAGAATATTCTGCAAGGGTATATCAACTTCGGCTCCGCCCGAAGTTAGCTTTCCTTTCTTGTTTTGTATCTAAGTATGACTAAAGCTCTGTAGTTTTTCGAACTATCTGCGTATCATAATGTCTAGGGCCTCGTTCCACGTGATACCCATTCTGATTCCATCCCTATACGTCTCTACTTCTGGTATGCCGATATTTACACCACCTAAGCGTTTCTGAATGTCTTGTCATTTTTGTTGGAATTTTGGTTAGCTTGACAACTTTTTGTTGGCGGTTTTCTATGTTAAATTGTATATGTAAAAAGGAGAAACCAGGTTCTTATGAACTTACCCCTTTATATCCGGTGATAAGATTTCGATGCTCTGGATCGTGTGCTTTAAAAGAACACTTTCTTTAAAGGTTTTTGGGTTTTCTGAAATCCACTACCAGACTAGAATCCTAATTGGTAAACGTAAAAGATCTTAGTCATGACAATAGAAAAATGTTTTGTTGAAATTTGGTTTGAATGTATATGAGATTTGCATACAAATTTTAGCCGAATTTCAAGCAAAAAGATTTCTGTATCATCCCCGAATAAATTGATATTGAATTAAGAATCTAACCCATATATTGTGGTTTCTTAACATAAATACAACGCCTTTTTGGTTGTGGGAATCGCGATGTGGGTGTAGAAACGGGTATCTAATTGTCAGGAAACTCGACTAAATCGTTTTCTTCTTGTTTCCAATTAGCTAAGCCATTTGATTTGGCAATCTTAACTACAGAAGGATTGTAATTACAATCTGATTTTCAATTTTATGGATAATAAAACCACACTGTTGTATTTGGTAAATCGTTAAGGTTACACAACGATGTTAAAGATGCTGAATTGGATAAGGAAGATGTCGGATGGACCAATATTAACGAAGAGGTTGATGTGGTAACACCAATGGTAATTTTGCATCTACAAAAACTTGGAATCGAACATTTACAATTGCCTGACTTGGAAGAAAGCATTTCCATAGTAAGTTTTAAGTTATTTTAACAAATAAGTTACCTAAAGATATATTTTTAGAAACCGCTTTTTATTACCTATGATGCTGGTCTATACCTCACCAACGGGATAGTATATAATCTTTCTGGCATAGCTCGACATGGAAATGCGTTTATGACGTACCAAGGCAAATCATTTTTAAGCCGATTTCATATACAAATAAATAAGTTACAGGTAAATGGTAATTTAAACTTTTTTTCTATAAATACTCTAGCTCGCAACGCAATGAAAATATTTCTTCTGTTATATATTAGTAAAATACCGATGTCTGCTGTCGGTGAGTTTGGTAGATGAAAGTAAAGATTTTTTGCAGGAACTAAAGACGATTCATCAGTTAACGTTTTTGTTCATCTCACCAGAACTCCTTATATTGATACTGGTAGTATCGCAGTCATGAAGGTGGTCATGAAATGAGTGCGAAGTCACGTGAGATGGGTCAAATAGTGTAGAAGCGACTGCAGCGAAATCCCCGACGAATGGCCCATCAAATGTCAAAGGAACTGAAAATATTTGATCATAGCATCTTGATAAATGAATTTAAAGTCATGCCTTAGAAGATCCTGAAGGGGCATAATCTCAAAGCGTCAATAAGTTAGACTTTGGATAGAGGGCTTCTAACTTCCTACTTTTTTTTTATCAAAACCATTCTTATTATGCAACGCAGAAAAGGATGAAGTTTATATCCATATAAATGTCGAGTTTTCAAAAAATATTCAATTTCCGAATGGGAATTGCCATGCCCACTTATACGCCCTAAAATGGCGAAATCTTATGTAAGTAAACAGGGCGTTAAAAAATAATTCCGTTAATATCTTTCTCGTTTGGTTTTTTTTGAGTTACATGGTTGTGAAAAAGAACTTTAACCGCAAACTGTAAGCGCGGAGGTTACATAAGTTTTATAAACGGAGTTCCAAAACTGTGCTCAGAAAATAACTCATAATAGGAAAAAAGTTTAAACGTTTGGAACCATTTATAGCTGCTTATTACAGACGCATCGTCGCACAGTGGCGGAATGGAAGCGCTTGAAAAACGAAATTTTTTGTGCGTAGTTGTTGTCAAGTGACTGATAGAAAAATGTGAGTGACTTTATAGAAAATTCAATGTGAAAATATGACACTGTAGAAAATTCTTCCACGACTGCAAATATGTAATTCTTAAAAAAATACACTTTTATTGAGAAGACATGCACCTTTAAAGTTTACAAATTTTAGGCTCTTAAAAAAAGACACAATTTTTTAATTAGTCTACTTTTAGGAAAAGTATCTTGAAAATCGTAATTTCTTTTGTTCCTACTGGTCGTTGTTTTTTACTAGTCTATATTACAAAACAATAATATTTGCTTTGTGCTTCACCAGGTGACTAAATATTTCACAATGTCCATTTTTCACTATTTTTAAAAATTGCAGAACAATTTTGAAAAAATTTAATACTTTTTGCCATGCTTTCTAAATATATTCGTTTACTAATGTTCTTTATATTTTGACAGTTGATTGAAATTTTGACTGCTTGAGGCAAAAATGTTAAAAAAGACATAACTTCAGAAGTTGTACGGTGCGCATCCCTGGTTAAATAAAGACCGTACTTCATTCCTTCTTCAGATGAATGATTTTTATATGTATAGACTCCATGTTTTAGCTAATTTTAGTAATTTAATCTAAATGACTAAAATTAGCTTTTTAATCATAGGCTAACTTGGGAGCCCAGACCAAATTCTGCTTCCAAAAAGACAGAGTCTTGTGAATAAAGTAGATCACAGAATAATATTGACGTATGGTTAGCACAAATCTAATTCGAACCCGTGCACAAGTCAAAAATGGCATATTTCGATCTGAATCTCAAGTGCGTTGAGTAACAGGAACATGAGGCAGTAAATTAAATTAATTCGATTAAAAAACAAGAGAGAACGCTATAGTCGAGTGCCTCGACTATTAGATACCCGTTACTCAGCTAAACAACTTAATATAAATATGCCTTCTTGTATGTTTTTCGCCGCTCGAATTAGCACCTTGGCCAGCTGTTCCAAAGTCATCCGTTAGATGGCGCTACCGTGGTACCACGGGCCATGAAAGGCGGAAATGTAGGCGCTAGCCAGGTTTAAGCGTTTAATGGGTTTTTGGGCGTTACAGTGGGCGTGGCAAACTTTTATTAGGCCAATCGATAGGTATTGACGAAATAAATACATATCAATTAAAATTTGCATAATAGCGTCAAAACTGTGGCTACTGCTTGTGGTTTGTGGGCGTCAAAGGGGGCGTGGCACCATTTTGAAACAAACTTGCGCTGCGTAGGAACTCCTAAAATCTACATGCAAAATGCCAATCTTCTAGCTTTTATAGTTTCAGAGATCTCAGCGTTCATACGGACAGACAGACAGACGGACAGACAGACGGACAGACGGACATGGCTAGATCGACTCGGCTAGTGATCCTGAACAAGAATATATATACTTTATAGGGTCGGAAACGCTTCCTTCTACCTGTTACATACTTTTGCACGAATACAATATACCCTTTTACTCTACGAGTAACGGGTATAAAAATAAAAATTGATTTATTTTGAAATTGGTTAGCTGAGTAACGGGAATCTTATAGACGTGGCACTTGTCTGAAAAATTAGCAGCATTTATAAATTCTCAAACCGGTCTCAGTAATATCACTAACCATATAGTACAACATATAGACTGGTCATTTCATACAATGAAGTTCGGTCGTTTTGTCGCAGAGACGCGCATTTTGAAGAAGGTTGACCCTGCGCTTGAATTGGTCTTTATATGTATGCGTGTTCATGCATTCTCATACAGGGGTGCATGTGTGCGTTTATTTCAATTCGATGCGGCAAGAACATTTTGTCTTTTGTCAAAATAAGAATAAGAATGAGAGCGCAAAAAACCCGAAGGCACACGAAGTGTCCGGGGCCTTCCTGGTCAAAAGTTTGCAACGCAGTGAATGAGACATTTCCGACCCTATAAAATATATATATACTTGATCAGCATCACCAGGAGAGTCGATCTAACCATGTCCATCAGTCCGTCCGTGCATCCGTCTGTCCGTCCGTCCGTTTTTACGCAAGCTAGTCCTCAGTTTTAAAGCTATCTGCTTGAAACTTTCAGAAAAGTTGTCTTTCTATTGCAGGTAGTATAAATATAAGTCGGAACGAGCCGGCTCGGGCGACTAAATATATCATATAGCTCCCATAGAAACAATCGGAAAAAATAATTTAAGAAAATAACTGTTGTTTTTATTTTTTTTTGTTCTTTGAGATTTGGTAATATTTAAATATTATGGAATTACGACACTACGAGAGGTCACGGAGCTTCAAGCTTAGTCAGTAGCACATGAGTCTATTAATTGCAGAAAGTGTTTCCCCTACTAGACAAATTGCAGTTACCCAATGCTGCTCCAAAATGTATAATTAATTATGACAGGCATAGAAGTAAACAATAAATTAAATATCACAATACATGCTACAAAAATGACCTGGTAATCTGACCGACAAAAATCTGCGCCGACACAGCGAAATAAGCTGACACTTAGATTTTTTATTTTTCGTTTTACCATATTGCTTATTTTTAAATACCCTTGCAGAGGGTATTATAATTTTGGTCAAAAGTGTGCAACGCAGTGAAGGAGACATCTCCGACCCTATAAAGTATATATATTCTTGATCAGGATCGCTTCCTGAGTTGATATAAGCACGTCCGTCTGTCTGTACGTCTGTCTGTTTCTACGCGAACTAGTCTCTCAGTTTTAAAGATATCGACTTGAAACTTTGCACACACCCTTTCCTTTGCACGCAGTATGTAACTCAGAATGGCCGGGATCGGCCGACTATATCCTATTGCCGCCATATAACTGATTGATCGGAAATGCCATAACTTTGGTGTTTGCAAAGTTAGGGAGTAGGGATTTTCTATGGGTTTTGTTTTTGGCCAATAAATCCGACCTATGCCAAATGCCATACTTTGGTGTTTTTAAAGTTAGACAGTTGGGATTTTATATAGGTTTTATTTTTGACCTATCACTCCGATAGCCGCTATATAACTGATTGATCGGAAATGCCATAACTTTGGTGTTTGTAAAGTTAGGAAGTTTCTATGGGTTTTATTTTTGGGTAATCAATCTGACCTACCAAATTTCACAAGAATCGGCCGACTATATCCTATAGCCGTCATATAACCGATTGATCGGAAATGCCATAACTTTGGTGTTTGTAAAGTTAGGAAGTTGAGATTTTCTATGGGCTCTTCCCGCAGTTAGCTTTCCTCTCTTGTTTTTACCTATTTTTATAACTTTTGCAAATTTGCACCTTTAAATTATGTTAGTTACTTTTTGCAAATTTGCACCTTGAAATTCTGTTAGTTACTTTTTGCAAATTTGCACCTTTAAATTCTGTTAGTTACTTTGATTTGACTTTTATTTAATGCTTAAAATCCAACTACACCAAGAATGCGAAATGCAAAAATAATAAAATACGTTAAATCTCTTACTGAAGAAAATAGATTACAAATTATAAAAAAAAAGCTGCAAAATGTTTTTATGGATTAGCACTAGAATTTACAAGTGAATTATTATTCGCAGTTGATGGGGAATCTCATTCAGAAAAGGAGAGTTCCACTTGAGTTATGACAACTAATACACGATGCAGATGCGCTGGCGCCAATAATGAGATCCCCAGGCAGCTGCCCAATGCCCAATGTCGAGATGAGCGAATAAGATATGCCGTATATGTAGTAGAAGAAACTGATCAAGTAGACGGGCAGTTTGACTCAGCCCTCACGCATATTCCGGGATAAAGTGTCGGGTTTTAAGACTGTAGTAGGATCGTAAAGCCCAGGTGCAGACATAACAGGGCGGTTTTTGTAGCGCCAAAAATAATAGGCAATGATGGGTATGTTAATACAAAGTAAAAATCATTCCCCGCAAAACAAGATAGCAAGTTAAACAAGAGAGAGTCGGGTGCCCCGACTATCAGATACCCGTTACTCAGGTAAAGGGAGTGCGAGGGAGATGGAGATAGAAACTTTGATCACGCATAACTTTTTAACGAATGGTCCGATTTGAAAAATTTCTTTTACATTTCGATAGGTATTGATAAACACAATAAAACTGCATTTTTACTTTTACGAAATATTTAAATTTTAAAAATCGTATTTAAGCGATTGTGGGCGTTAAAGGGGGCGTGGCACCTTTTTGAAACAAACTTGCGCTGCGTAGGAACTCCTAGAATCTGCATGCAAAATGCCAATCTTCTAGATTTTATAGTTTCCGAGATCTCAGCGTTCATACGGACAGACAGACAGACAGACGGATAGACAGACGGACAGACGGACATGGCTATATCGACTCGGCTAGTGACCCTAATCAAGAATATACATACTTTATAGGGTCGGAAACGCTTCCTTCTAGCTGTTACATACTTTTGCACGAATACAATACACCCTTTTACGGGTATAATTACTCCTTAGACGGGAGGTTTGAACCAACTCCAATTAAGACTCCACCTCCCCGTCTAGAGGGACGGTCATACCTATATATTGTGTACTTACCTGGAAAAACTTCCGAGCTAAAGATCTCCGGCTTTAACCAGGTTTCTGTAAACACAATAATATGAGATGCAAAGGAAAGGCTATCGGAATACAATTTAGTGAGCTTGCTACGCAAGCCTCTTGCATTCTGATAGGAAAGAAGGAGGTTAGAAGTTATTGTATATAAGACAATACATCAGAAGATATTTGATCAGGGGAAAGCCGAGAAACGAAAATTTTTTTCTTTAGTGCAACCACTGAAAGGGATTTTGGTGGAGCAGACATTGTTTCTGCAAAACCCACTTGAGCCGGTTGTCCGGACTCAGTAGTCCCTTGTGGTGGTGAAGCTACATTTTGAGAGATAGGTGGATCCACTAATTGTGAAACCACTACGGACAAATCGGAATTCTTAGTGGTCCCTGGTTGCATGCATTCTGTTACGGATTGTTCGGAAACCGAATATTTTTTAGCTGCTGATTTTAGCAACATTTGAGGGTTTGCTGCAATCAGCTGCTGATCCGCCGGAATGATATATTTCTACAAACGAGGAGCTAACAACATCTACGTTCGCTGACGGCACTGCAATCCTAAGTCGAGGTGCCCAATCCGAGCAACAACACAATTAGCCAATCACCTTATCGAAGTTGAGAGGTGGCTATCTGATTGTCGTATTAAAATAAATGAACAAAAATGTAAATATATCGGCTCCTTGCTAACCACGTTTTTGAGCTAGAAGTATCCCTCTGTACGCATTTTTGAGCCTATTAGGAGCTCGAACGGCGTTGCAATGGATCATACAAACTTTGAGTTCATCGCCTGCTGAATTTTCTCGCCTTCGTTGGGTCGTCGATGCTTTGTTTCGAGGGAAATTAAATTTTTGTGGCGTAAATCTCTTGACTGGCCCGTTCACGCGAGGTAGTCCGGTGGTCGTCTTGATAGGCTTAATGTTTTCCTGGTCGCAATGCATTCTAAAGTCCTGCGAAATAAATGCGAGCCCTCTATCTGCAATAAAAATTGCAAGGTTCCAAGATTCAAAATTACACATAACCAAACAAAAATATTGAGACTGTTACATATTTATAATCGCCTACGAATGAGGATCAGCACTACACGACGGGTTCTTATGATGACGCCAGGCCGTATTGTCCCTGATCTTCGAGTGTTCTCTTAAGAGTATCGTGGATTTTCCCATATCAGAATATCACTTTTCATCTCCGCGGCATCCCTCCTAGTCAAAGTTAAATCGCGTTCAGATCGTGTTGCTTAGCAAGTTCCACCGTCCACTCGATTCTGGCTTGACAGCCTTTTACATAGGGGACTGGGGCTAGGAAGGTTGAGGTGTGAATTTCACTATTCCCATTCACATGGCCGTTTCAGGGAATGTGATTGAACCGAGTCATAACGCAAAACTAGATATTTTTTTCCCAATAAAACGTTTTACTGCCTCAGTTTCGCGTTTGTCGTTGGTCCAAGCCGAAATCAGCCCTTTTTTTATTCTCCCTAAAAATAACTGCAGATTAAATCCTTTGGTAGCGATTATTAGGAATGACCATAGTTTAAGGAGTTGTATGAAAACGCAATCTGAAATATCATCGGTTAAAGCTGAAACGACAAGGGGCTTCAGCACACTAAGCATTAAATCAAGAGTCTCACAGGCTAAGCCTTACGTAACTGCTCACATGCTAATCAAAATTACATCGTCGCTGCCTAGAAACACTATCGACGCAGCAGCATTAAAGATCTTCGATGATCTTCCTCAAGCAGTTTCTATGGTTAACACCAACTCGGAGGTTGATATTCTACTTAGAAGTAACTATGTGTGGGCTGCGCTTTCTGGACAAAAGAAATTTGACAATCATGGTAACATTATTGCTGAATCGATCAATTTTGTGTGGGTAATTACATCAACAACGCTTTCTTGTCCAGCAGCAGCAATTGTCGACATTCGACATTCATGAATTTTTGGGTTTTGAGAATGTTTGCGCAAGCATTCCAACGGAGGAATCCAGAGGATTTTAGGGTTGAAGCACATTTGTGCAACATTCACTCCCGAGATGAAAATGGGAGATTCTATGTAGCTCCAACCTACAGCACACTTCACATACATACACTACAGTACATTGTATGTACACTTCAGCACATTGTATATGCCACACCACCCGTATTCTGGTATTAAATTATGAGTGGTGTTCGATGGATCATATAAAGATCGCAAACGCCAGTCGTTAAACGTTAAAGTCGCGACATGTGGGACCGACCATTCAGCGAGAGATATTTGCTGTTTGCCATCGATTTCGCATGTATGTGTTTTAAAATTTTTCGTCAGGTTTTGGTTGCCACTAAACAGCGAAATTACCAAAGAATATTGTGGAGAGGATCCTAAAGTAGAATTAGCTCATTATCAATTGAGTACTGTTACATATGACACCGCTTGTGCTTCATTTCTGGCAGTAAGAGTGCTGGAGCAACTGGCAAACGACTACAAGCAAGACTATCCTGACGCTGCAAGAATTGTTCTTGAGGACTTTTATGTGGATAATGTCCTAACAGGGGTAAGCACGGAAAGTGAGCTGATACAACGCAGGGATTCAACAGCGAATTTGTTGGTGACCCAAGTCTTTCCCCAGATATTTTATGCATGTCAGAAGATGAAGTGACGAAGGTGTTAGGTTTATTTTTATTTATTTTTATTTATTGGCAGCCAAATTCTGATCTGTTGATGTACAATGTTAGTCTGACAAAATCTGCAGAAAGTACAAAACGGTAGGTATTGTCCGATGTCTCTTGGATTTTTAATCCACTCGCCCTACTAGCGTCAGTCGTTCAAGATATTGTTTAAAGAATTATGGCTGACCTGAGTTGGGACTCACCATTACCTGATCATTTATCGGACCTGTGGCAGAAGTATCGATAGGATATTACAAAATTAGCCGACCTGCGAGTAAAAAGGCATATGGGCTATATTTCTGGACCGATTGAGTTGCTTGCCTTTTCTGCTGCATCAATAACGGCTTACTCCGCAGTTGTATACAGCCGAATCAAGCGTGCGGACGGAGGCTTCGAGGTATGTCTTCTTGCAGCTAAGACAAGAGTGGCGCCGCTTAAAAAACAGTCATTGCCTCGATTGGAGCCCTCTGGGGCCTTACTCTTACGGGGGGACATCTGAGTAAAATTTTGAAAAAATCGAAACATTTTTTTTTTCGCTTAAAAAATTCTTTAGGGTCTTAAAAATAACATACTATAAGATAGAGTCCGGCAAAAGTGTCGAAATTTTCAATTCTGCGGCATTGCCTCTCAGGTACTTATCACAGTACTTAAAACTTTAAACGCGTTTTTCTCGAAACCACTTTTTTTGAGACTGCCGGACACATAACTCGAACTTATCTTAACCGATCGATCTGAAATTTTGACAGTGTATTCAAAGTACCTTTATCTATCTATTGCTTACTTTTTTTTATCAATAATTTTGTGACGTTTTTTATTCGTAAAAATTTTAACTTTTTTTCAATCACCATTTTGCATAAAATCAATATATCGCAAAAATCCTACGTGTGTCGATAGCTGTTGATGTATAGAAACTAACCAAACTTGATTTTTTGTTCTAGATTAAAAATTAAGGATGTAAGTAGAGTTGTCGAAATTTTTAAAAGTATCGTATCGATTATATATATATATATATTATATATTATTTTTATCAAAAAAAAAAGATAATATTATAAAATCACATAAAAATGTCGATATATTTGATATATTTGATATTTTTGAGTTAAATGAAATAATTGACCGCCCACAATAAAAAGACAATAAGTTTATTTTTAAAAACAATAGTATTTTTATTAAATATATTTTATGATCAGTATGCAGCGTTTAGGGATTTTAAGAACACCCTTTGCATTATGTGTGCGTCAGTCATCCTGCTTCTTGAGTCGCACATAACACATTTGATGGCGGACGCCGTTTTTTATATCCGTATAGTTTAATTCTACACTCATTTTTTTATTTCGCGCTTGAATTCGTTCACTCGATGTCGCGTTTGAATTCAGAGTGACCAAAGACAAAAATATCAAAAAAGATCAATACAAAATATCAGAATTCCGATATTTGGGCAAACAAAAAATCACGATATAAATGTATCATTTGTAGAAAAAAATATCGATATATTGATATTTTGATATATTATCAACAACCCTAGACGTTAGCTGTCCGTCCATGGACTCACTTCAACAAAAAAGGGCCTACGAAGAAATGCTGCACAGCCGCCATTTTGTTTTTAATTTATTCGAAAAAAAATTATTTTGTACTTCGCATCTAATATTATAAAACCTACTTTACAAATTTTTGTTTGGCTTTTTCATTTGGCCAAAAAAAATTCCAGAAAAATTCAGATGTCCGCCCTTAAGTCGATTAATTTCTTCTATCATGACCCCATCAAAGCATATGCAAATCACCTTTTGAGCATGGTGCGATTCGAGGATTGTCCTGGCTTGGCTTTCGCTCATTCCGTTTAAGTTGAAAATATTTGTCATCATATCCTGGAAAGCTTGGCAACATGTTAACACGAAACAAAACCCAGCTAACTACGCTTCCAGAGGGATGATGGCCTTGGAACTTCTCAAGTTTGACCCTTGGTGGAAGGGTCCAGAAAGGCTGCACGACGAAGACCTCTCCATGACAAATAAACAATGTTTACACATTTATAGTCCTTTGCACAAACTGCCAAATTTCTACAAACATCCGTAGTTGATGACGTGGCAGACCGTGACTCGTCCTAGCCTAAACTCGTTCATATCATGGCCTATGTAATTCATTTGGTTTCTGATCAGAAATACAACTTAAAAAATTCACCGCAACGCAATTTATCTAATCTCTATATATAAAGCTATCAGTAAGAAAACTGAGAATCAACGCACAGCCAAAACCGCTGGTTAACAATATTAATATGCATTTTTATTACATTCTAATAACTTTAAACTGATTTGCTAAGATTTATTGGGGCTCCCCAAGTGGCCCCAATCGCTTCCAATTGGAAAAAAGGTCAATTTTCCTTTCAAAAATTCTGGACGCTAAACCGTTTAACCAATCGAATCCGTGTTTTCCCCCAGTTTAAGACATTATAAATGTTTAACAAATTTGACCGCTTAGATTTAAGCCTTTTTACTATTTTTAACACCCGTTCTAAAATTACAATTTAGCCAAAAATATCTTCAAACGTCGAAAAATGGCACTTCTAAACTGAGTATCAAAAATTCCTTCTGTAAAGTTTTTCCTTAAGCTTTAACGATTCATTTGCTCTAGCTATCTTCTAAACAGAGAAACGTTTTTTGTGGCGAAAATCTTGATAGTGTAGTAAAAATATACCATTCAAATTGTTTTTTGCGGTGTTTATTTTTACAGTGTTTTGCCACGCGCTGTTAGGAAACATAAGAGCGGGAGATCTCCGTAGATAGAGAGAGAGGAAAGAGTGTAGCAAGTGCGCAAAAGAAGAAGTTAACGGACTTAAGACTTTCAATTTGGTCAGAGTCGTATCAAGAAAATTTATTTGCATAACCGTGTATTTTTGTGTATAACCGTATGTGAGCAATAATATTATTATATTAGTTCGCCTTTCTCGGATTTCAATTTTTTCTATAGAATGTGCAAATTTGTTGATATTTTTGATGTTAACTTAAAAATTTGGTGAGTTATGCCAGTTAGTTTCGTTTTTTACTATTCTTAATTAGTAAAGTCATAAATGATTTACATTTAAATGAATATTTTTTTTATTTTTTAATTATGTGCAGTTGTGATATACCAATTAGCATACTTGCATTTTGTACATATATAAATGCGTTTTTGTAGTTTTTAATCTCATTATTCGATATAAACATTGCATAAATTGCACTATTAAAAAAATATTGTCTTAATATTTAAGAGCTTCCTGTATGGAGACAGGTATAATGCAAACATAAGACATCGCAAGCGAAGCTGCGGGCACCCTGCTAGTCTATAAATATAAAACTGTGCCCTAATACCCTTACATAGTATATTAAAATGTATAACCCAAAACGTAGTCATACAAAGGTCCGAAAATAATTGAAAACAAGAAAGGAAAGGTAACTTCGGGCGGAGCCGAAGTTGATATACCCTTGCAGAATACTCTGTAAATTATATTCTCCAAAATTATTCATATGATGCATTCTTAATACTCATAAAAAATCCCAACTTCCTAACTTTAAAAACACCAAAGTTATGGCATTTCCAATCGTTTAGTTATATGGCAGCTATAGGATATAGTCGGCTGATCCATATGAAATTTGGTAGGTCGGATTGATTGGCCAAAAATAAAACCCATAGGAAATCCCAGCTTCCTAACTTTACAAACACCAAAGTTATGGCATTTCCGATCAATCAGTTATATGGCAGCTATAGGATATAGTCGGCCGATCCTTATGAAATTTGGTAGGTCGGATTGATTGACCAAATATAAAACCCATAGGAAATCCCAGCTTCCTATTTTTTCAAACACCAAAGTTATGGCATTTCCGATCAATCAGTTATATGGCAGCTATAGGATATAGTCGGCCGATCTCGGCCATTCCGACATATATACTGCGTGCAAAGGAAAGAAGGGTGTGTGCAAAGTTTCGATATCTTTAAAACTGAGAGACTAGTTTGCGTAGAAACAGACAGACGGACAGACGGACATGGCTATATCAACTCAGGAGGTGATCCTGATCAAGAATATATATACTTTATAGGGTCGGAGATGTATCCTTCACTGCGTTGCACACTTTTGACAAAAATTATAATACCCTCTGCAAGGGTATAAAAATAGGAAAATCCACATAATTGTAATTTAACATATAAGAATGTAATTTGTAATATATATTTTTTTTAAATGTAACAAATTTTCAGACATTATTGCAAATAAACCTGCGCCGGCTCTTATAATTTTGAAGATCTATACTTTATAGAGTCGGAAACGTTTCCTTCAACCTGTTACATACTTTCAAAATAATTAAACCCTTTTACTCTACATGTACCGGGTATAAAAACCCGATTACCATATAACTTTTATTTAATTCCATGTTTGCCTACTGATTTCGACTTGTAAAAAGTATATTTAAATAGAATTAATTATTTTTTATTATATATATATAAATATATATATAATTATTATTAATTTATTCATTTTTTTTATTAGTTTGAATACAACTTTTTGCTCAAAGTAATGGCAATAGAAGGTTTTGGAAAACTTATTGGGTCACTGGAGGATACAATCGTCTATGCTGAGCTGGCTGTAAATATTGTCAACTTCAAGCTTAATCTTCACGATTTTCGAATAATACGATTCAGGTAAGTAAATAATTGAAAAGAAAATGCGGTAGCTAGGTGACACATCAAATGTGAATTTTATTGTTACTTAAAATAATGTAAGTCAAACCGTATATTTTTGATCAGCATTAACAGGCAAGTCGTTACAGACATGTCCGTTTCATAATGGTTTGTTACCAGGCTGTCCGTATGTCCCGTCTTCACCGTTTGTAGCAAAAGAAAAGGTTATTTGGCAAAGTTAACTTATTTTCTCGTTTTCAATATAGTTACTGAATAGTCAGAAATTAATAACTATTATTAATCTGTTTCCGTCAGGAAACAACCACGAAAATGAGGAACACGGTGTGGATCTGTGGAGTATAATTTTTCAACTACCTTCACTGGCTTTAATAAACTTCTCATATGCATAGAGCTTTAGCCAAGCGCAGCGGATGCGTGTGCAAATACAAGAGAGGAAAGCTTAACATAAGTTCTGATCTTAACATTATGTGTTTACATTCGTTTTACTTCATTGCTTACAATTTTTTTTATTTCATGATTTAATTTAATGTTTATCTAATACCGCGAAATGACTTAACACCGCCCACATTGGAAGTCTCCAGACTTCAAATCAGTTAATACAGAGCGGAGATAGTCGATGAATGGCTCGTTTGACATGACCGTTTTTCGTTTTGACCTCTGCCACTCGAACCTTTCCATCCGATCCTGGAAATACTTTAGTGACGACGCCTAGCAGCCACGCTTGCGACGGAATGTTGTCCTCGTGAATTAATACGATGGTGCCCTTCACGAGGTTGTGCTGATCTTTGGTCCACTTCTGCTTCTGTTAAAGGCTGAGAAGGTACTCTCTCAACCAGCTGGTCCAAAAGCGCTCCTTGATGGCGGACACGAGCCGCCATCTGCTCATGTAAGAAAGCTTGTCGTCGTTGACGCGTTGCACGGACACGGGTGGCAGCGCACCTAGCGTTCGACCAGCTAGTAGATGTGCTGGGGTTATGGCTTAAATATCGTTTGGATTGGTGGTGACGGCTATTATTGGCCTGGTGTTCAGTATAGCTTCCACTTCCACGACGATTGTGTCGAGCTCGTCCTTGCTCAACAAAGCGCTGCCGATGGCCCGAATGAGAAGATGCTTGGCGACCTTCACTGCTGCTTCCCACAAGCCACCGAAGTGGGCGGCTCGAGGGGGAATGAAGACGAACTCTGTCCCGTGCGTTGCAGCATGTTCTACCATTGCGCAGCTGTGAACAGTGAAAGCCTTGACAAGGTCTTGAAGTTCGCGAGCTGCTCCGACAAAATTCGTTGCATTGTCGCTGTATAGCCGAGCAACAGGCCCTCGTCGTCCTATGAATCTGGAGAGACACATAATGAAAGAGTTAGAAGTCAAATCTGTGACAACGTCCAAGTACACAGCCTTGGAGATAAAACACACAAAGACTGCAATATACATTTTCACAGGTGGCTTGCCACGCAACTTTAGCGAAACCTTAATTGGACCACAGAAGTCCACACCACTGACTTCGAATGGAAATTGTCCGTTTAATCTGTCAGCGGGTAGATTTCCCATGACTTGTGACAGTAATCGAGGCTTATATCTGAAGCAATGCGTACACTGCCTGACGATCGTGTTGCATAACTGACGTGCGTTGACGAGCCAGATTTGTTGCTGAAGTAAACCGACAAGTATGCGTGGGCTTGCGTGGTGGTTGGACCTGTGAAGATGTTCTACGAATAGTTTAGCAAATTTACAAGATTTTGGTAATAAAAGGGGGTGCTTTGCATCGTATGGCAGTGGCGCATTTAACAAACGACCACCGACCCGTAGAAGAGGAAGGTTTCGTTGTGCATCTTGATGCTTCCAAATAAATGGAGTTAGCTTTTGCAAGGATGGTTTAAGTATTTCCGATATCTTGCGAAACTCCTCAGCAAATTCGAATTGCTGTATGCTGTGTATTATTGTGAGAAAGGCATGTCTTAATTCTTGGGCCGTGATAACAACTGATGTATACTGCTCAGCTCTGCGTCCTCGAACGAACCGTAGTATGTACGCGACAATTCTCAAGATTTTCAGATATCTTGACTGAGTTTCAAGTAAGGCAAGAATCTCGGCAGGTTGATGATTGATTGCTACTAAGACCGCTGCAGAGGAACGTTTTTCTAGTCGTTTTTCAACCTCTGAAAGCGTAAAATGTGGATTTTGAGGACAAAGTTCCATTTACCATTTTACTTAGGAATGATGGGCCACTGAACCACAAGGAAACATTCAGCTCTGTAATTGGGCATCCGCGAGACACAAGATCTGCTGGATTTTCTTTAGTTGGCACGTGGCGCCATTGCGCTTCCGCTGCCATTTCTTGCATATCAGCAACTCTGTTTGCAACAAATACATTTAAGGTGGACGAATGCTGTTCTTACCTGGACAGAGCTTCGGTACCGCGAGGGTGAGAGCTAGCGTTCAAATTACTAAGGTATTGTAAGGTACATCTGACGGCTAGTATTCGTATTTAGTCGATATGCTTGCACAGGTTCTGTTGGACTTTCTCTCCATACAATCATCTGGTATTGACGCTGACTCTCATCGTTATGTCTGCAGATATTGCATATGCACGAAGACGAAAGCGTAATAATATAGAAAAGAGAGATGGTTGAATTGTTGGCCCAACCATAAGCAAATCATTTAAAGATAGCTGGGTTGACGACTTACACGATGCGTCAAAAACAACGCGTAATTTCGTTGTCGAACTTTGCGGTCTCAGCACACACTGGTGCGGGATAAAATAGTGTGGTTCACTGGGAGTACTGGGTTTGTAAAATAATGGATAAGCTAGCGAAAGGTGCTGTGGAATGCCTAACTCCGAGTTCCGAATTGCCTTTTCTGGTTGATATGACGAAATGGATGGCAAAATGCATAATTCTGCTGACATCTGAAAATTGCTGGTGCGAGAACATATTGAGGTTTGTACACAGGTCTCAGTTAAGGAGTTTGACTTCCCTATTCCAAACAATCGGATCGGCTTTCTAATGCGGTGCAGTTTCAGAGTGTTGGCCAAACTTTCAGTTATGAAATTGACCTGGGATCCTGAGTCGAATAACACTCGAGCTACTTGATACTCCCCAAGGCGTCGCTTTATTTTAACCAAGGCTGTGGCTAACACTACCTGTCCTGCGTTTACTGACCGGGCATGATTGACAGCCACATCAGGAACTTGGTTTGAACTCGTTGCGGTACCTAAGGTCGGTTGTGGTGCGATAGACTGAGTCGAAGTGGAAATATAACGATGTAGCAAACTATTGTGAGGCTTATTACAGACTCGGCAATGTGATAAATTGCAAGATGAAACATTATGCCCTCGTTTAAGGCAATTAATAGAAAGTCGCGAGCCCTTGGCAACCGGAAGCGCAGTAAATGAGGAACAGGCAGTGATCGCGTGATCCTGCGACTTGCAAAACACACACTTGGTGATCTGAAGATGCTCCCTTTGATTAACTGCTAATAATGTAGTACCACTCTTCTTTAGCCTTATTGGTTTTCCCTTTATTCGATGAAGATTCTTCAACTGACAAATGTTGATACCGCTTATTCATCTCATCTTCACAATCTTTCCATGTGGGAATCTAAGAATAATCAAGCCCCTCTTCCCATCTAGCACGCGTTCCTGCGTCTACCTTTGACATGACTATATGGATCAACATGACGTTAACAATTTTACTGTCGTCACCAACAGAAAACAATGATTCATAAATTGCCCTAACATTGTCAATCGAAGTTCTCAACGACGAAGCGGACGGACTGGGTATGCAAGATAAATTAAATAGCCTTGAAACACCTTCGAAAAATATTAGGCACTCATTATCATATACACGTTTTAACGCATCGAGAGCTATTTTATAATTACTATCCGTTACCTGGAATGCCTTTACTGTGCCCAATGCTTCTTTTTCAAGACAGCCAAGCAAATGATTAAATTTCTCTACGTTTGATAGTTGATCATCATCATGCACAAGAGTTTCGAACAGTCCAATAAAGTTTTTGTACTCTGAATAAACGCCACTAAATTTTGGCAGCTTCATTTGCGGTAGCTGTCTATGATGTCCACCAGTTGTATTTAGTGTGTTGTCTTTTAAATCTTGTTGTTGATGTGAGCTTCTAAACGAAGAGCCCGAGTAGTAACACATAAATCTTCCAGCTCTTCACTCGATGCCAACTCCGGATTAATTTTGTCTAATGACCGCTGTATATTAAATGCCCTTTCCACGTAAGCGTTAAGCACATCTAATCGACACTCTATCTGTAGTGGGTCTCTTTCTAGACTTCCTTCAGTTATTGACACTTTAATTCGCGTTATATTGTTGACAAGAATATCTCGCTGCTGAAGAAGTTCCAATTCATCGTCATCTTGTACAAAGGAAGAGTTATTACCACTTCGTTTTTTAGGAGGCATGGTATATGTGAAAACAACAAACTTATTGAACTACCCTCGTAATGCTCACTACATATGAGCCGGCCACAGAACTGTACTACTTCTCCGTTAACGAATTTACCGCTCTTAAAGAGGAATCGAATATATCCGTTTCGGGCTGGTGCATGTGTGTGTAGACTGTGCTCCGCCAATTATATACAGCTATGCAACTGTGTATGCGTAGTTGTGCGGGTATTTTTCCACTATGTCACCAAAATTTCATTTATATGCCAAAATTCAAATGAACAATTTTAAGATTTATTACAGGGACTGAAGAGAACCGGTACCGGTACCGAAACCGGAACCGTTTCCTTTTTACGGAACCGGAATCGGAACGAAACCGAAATTTTAATTTTCGATGGAACCGGAACTGGAACCGGAACCGATTATTTGGCATACTGTGGAACCGAAACCGGAACCGAAACCGATATTCTTTTTTTGAGAATGAGTCTCGGATTTTAAATCATAAAATATTTCATCATAGTACAGTTCTAACAGTGCTCGCAATAGGGCAATAGACGAACCAATCAGTTTGCTTTTCACAAATTACGTGATAAGCTCGACATCAAGTACTCAGAAACTCAGTTTAGTGTGCAACGCTCTTGGACGCAATAGGAGTGTTTCACGTGATGGGGCGTACACTACAAAACAAAGCTCATGAGCATTATGTTGTCGCAATTACTTTTCTACACGATTATACATTAAAACAAGAAAGGAAAGCTAACTTCGGGCGGAGCCGAAGTTGATATACCCTTGCAGAATACTCTGTAAATTATATTCTCTAAAATTATTCATATGATGCATTCTTAATACTCATAAAAAATCCCAACTTTCTAACTTTAAAAACACCAAAGTTATGGCATTTCCAATCATTCAGTTATATGGCAGCTATAGGATATAGTCGGCCGATCCTTATGAAATTTGATAGGTCGGATTGATTGGCCAAAAATAAAACCCATAGAAAATCCCAACTTCCTAACTTAACAAACACTAAAGTTATGGCATTTCCGATCAATCAGTTATATGGCAGCTATAGGATATAGTCGGCCGATCCCGGCCGTTCTGTGTGTGCAAAGTTTCAATTCGATAGCTTTAAAACTGAGAGACTAGTTTGCGTAGAAACAGACAGACGGACAGACAGACGGACAGACGGACAGACGGACATGGCTATATCAACTCAGGAGGTGATCCTGATCAAGAATATATATACTTTATAGGGTCGGAGATGTCTCCTTCACTGCGTTGCACACATTTGACCAAAATTATAATACCCTCTGCAAGGGTATAAAAATGGAACCGATACTGGAACCGGAACCGATTTAAAATATTTTTTAGGAACCGGAACCGAAACCGGAATCGTTTTGCGATTTTTCTTAGGAACCGAAATTGGAACCGGAACCGCTAACAGATTTTTATAGGAACCGAAACCGGAATCGGAACCGGTATTCCAATCGGTTTCAGTCCCTGATTTATTATAACAACATAATTTCAACTTGATTATTTTGCTCAAATAACACTGCAATATGTTACCTGGTATTGAGTACTGGTGAGCTGCCGTGTGCAGTTACAGAAACCCATGTGTTTCACTTGTTTGAAACTACATATATATTATGTTAATGTCAATTAACAATTAAGTCTAATCCAAAATCCAAGGAATCTATGTGGTCCACCCGGGGCGCCAAAATGAATAGTCAGAAATTAATAACTATTATTAATCTGTTTCCGTCAGGAAACAGCCACGAATTTGAGGGACACGGTGTGGATCTGTAGAGTATAATTTTTGAACTGCCTTCACTGGCTTTAATAAACTTCTCATATGCACTTCCTGTGTGCATATACAAGAGAGGAAAGCTTAACATAAGTTCTGATCTTAACATTATGTGTTTACATCAGGGACTGAAGAGAACCGGTACCGGTACCGAAACCGGAACCGGAACCGTTTCCTTTTTACGGAACCGGAATCGGAACAAAACCGAAATATTAATTTTCGATGGAACCGAAATTGGAACCGGAACCGCTAACAGATTTTTATAGGAACCGAAACCGGAATCGGAACCGGTATTCCAATCGGTTTCAGTCCCTGATATATACATATGTTGTCGCAATTACTTTTCTACACGATTATACATTAAAAAAATGGAACCGATACTGGAACCGGAACCGATTTGTAATATTTTTTAGGAACCGGAACCGAAACCGGAATCGTTTTGCGATTTTTCTTAGGAACCGAAATTGGAACCGGAACCGCTAACAGATTTTTATAGGAACCGAAACCGGAATCGGAACCGGTATTCCAATCGGTTTCAGTCCCTGGTTTACATTCGTTTTACTTCATTGCTTACAATTTTATTTATTTTATGATTTAATTTAATGTTTATCTAATACCGCGAAATGACTTAACAATTACATTAAATTAAAATATATTTGATGTGAACAAAAAAGAGTGGAAAACAAATTTGTGCCAGTCGCTTAAAAACATTTACGGAGAGCGGAAGGGGAGATTGTACGGTTAACGTCCGCAATTTATTCTTCAGGACCACTCGAATACGTCAGCTTAAGACACATTGCAGCTTCTACAAAATTATAATCAGGCAGCGGGAACACTACCATTGCCAATTTAACTATCGAAAAAGCCAACCTGAAAATTTCGGAAATACAATATGAACTGCCTTTAAACATCGGGAATATTTATCGATGTCTCTCAAGCTTTTGCTGATGCATAAAATCAAAAGGTTTTTGCCAGAATCCCCTTATAGATTACTTGAGGCGTAAAAACGAGATCGCGAGAGGTAGAAAAGGACAGTATATGAACGGACAGAAGTTAGAATTAATAGAATTTAATATTAATTTCTAAATTTATTATTTCTTTAATTTATTTGAATAAGATAAAATGAATGCTTTTAAAATTAAATCCCAATTCCTCGGGACTCTCCAAACGGACGGACGGGCAGATGGACATGGCTAGATCGACTCTCCTGGTGATGCTGACCAAGACTACTTTATAGGGTCGGAAATGACTCCTTCACTACGTTGTAAACTTTTGACTGAAATTATAGCCTCTGCAAGGGTATAAAAAAGCCCTCTTGTCTTAAAAAAACACAAGTCCAGTAAACGTCCTAAAGAGTTTTTAACATTTTAACATTGGCGTAGCGCAAATAAATCAATAATCAGGGGTTCGAGGGGGACATCGGCAAGATGCTATAGTTGAAAGTCATTGAAAAGATTCTGGACGTTCTTCCCAGTATCGAAGGAATCCTCACCAGAATATTCCAGACGTACGATATTTCCAGTGTCCTTTCTCTTCTTGGACAATTTCCTTACAAACGTGCTGTACTTGCTTTGAGTAGTTTAGAGCCTATAAATAGCTAGTTCGATGATCGGGGTAAGAATGCCTGCTTCATTGTCATAGCGGGATAGTTTTTAGTGTGATGTTGATTTAGCGAAACCAGAAACCTGATCGCGGGTCAAGCCCGCTGATCTCCGCTAAAATTAATAAGCACCAGGTCAACTTTTCCGTCACGGAATAGTCCCAAGCAACTTAGCCTTATAAAGATTTAGGAAGTACGTAGAATGGATGTCGATCGCGATGGCATAAAGTGGCTAATGACGATGAAGGATCTCCTACTTAGTATCATTACATGCATGTTTACAATTTCGCCTTTGAGTATTGCAAAGGCCTCCGAACGATGGAGTAAACAAGGAGTACTTACCTGGTCTCAGGTCGACAGCGGGCTTATCTTCATGTGCGAACTCGAAAGATCCTAATGGAATCAGTAGATTACGCTCAACATGATTGCTAGTCTAAAAGATCGAATGGAGCGATGGCCATTTGGTATTTCCTGAGAGACATTGTGTAGTATGTTCCGGGAAACAAACGTGGTCTTTGACGTAGTCTTCCAAACTAAAATAGAAAATATTGGCAATACTCCATTTATGGCAGAGAGATGTTGTTCTTGATTTCTTTAAATACCAATTATGTGTCCTATATTTTCAAGGTGAAGGGTCTCAAGGCACTGGTCAACCTTGGTACTGTTAATGGTTACGTCCTTTACCATGGTTGTTGTTAATTTTAGCCTATTTTTTTCTGTTCTACTGTAGGCCGCGTAAGTCACTCCATCTACTTCCACGGAATAATTCATGTAGTTTACTGCAACAGATCCAGAAATTATTCTGATGGACGTTGATGCACTACGAGCAGTACAAACAAGTGGCCCAACGACACCAAGCACGTGCTTGTTACGCGCGGGCCCTATTATCAATTTGGGCAAAAAATGCGAGTTCGCGAGGAAAATACATAAATTAAATAGAGACAAGACACAAGTGAAAATAAAAGGCACAATTAAGAGAAAAGTAAATGAGTTAAAATATTAGTTTTTAATATCGGGATAGAAGTGGAAATGCAAATTAGATGATAAAGGTTGTTATAAGTATTACATAGAACGCGAAAGGGCTCGTGCAGACAAAAATTTGATGAACATCGTGGCAAATTTAGAGGGATATAATTTCGTGTTAGTCTAACAGGAACATTGAAAGTTAGGCGGTTTACAAGTTCTGCAGAATCAATATCACCTCTTATAAGATTATGCATAAAAATAGTACCAAGCATTTTTCTACGATTTACAAGTGTAGGTAAATTAAGCAACAGTAATCAACTTTGGTAGGAAGGTAGCCTTACGTTTTGATCCCAGTTCAAACTACGAAGGGCAAATAGAAGAAATTTTTTTTGTACCGACTCAATACGGTCAATGTGCACTTGATATTGTGGACTCCAAACCGACGAACAATATTCCAAAATAGGACGGACAAGGGAGGTAAATAATAATTTGGTCGTATAAGGGTCATCAAATTCTTTTGACCAACGCTTTATAAAGCCAAGAACACTCATGGCTTTATTAACAGTGGACATTATGTGGCAGTCAAATTTAAGTTTAGGGTCCAGAAGAACACCTAAATCGTTAACTGAATATATACGGTCGAGTGACGTATTTTCAAGAAAATAACTAATAAACGTAGGAGTGCCGCTATAAAAAGTCATAACGTTGCATTTAAGGTAGTTCAACTTTAAATGGTTGTACTCACACCATTCATGAAAACAATCAATATCTGACTGTAAGTTAAATCCCGACGCTATATCATTATATGATAAACAAAGCTTAACATCATCAGCATACATTAGTACACGAGAATGTGTTATGATAGAGGGAAGATCGTTGATAAACAAAGTAAACAGCAAAGGGCCCAGATGACTTCCCTGAGGGACTCCAGATGTCACGTAGATCAATTTTGAAACAGAATTCTTGAATATAACCCTCTGAGTCCTACCATTCAAGTAACATGAAATCCAAGTTAATAGATTACCAGGAAACCCAAGCAGATCTAATTTGAATAAGAGAAGAGAGTGGTTGACGGAGTCAAAGGCCTTACTAAAATCTGTATATATAACGTCAGTCTGCATTTTTTTCTGAAATCCATTTATTACAATAGATGACAATTCAAGAAGGTTGGTGGTGGTCGATCTTCGCTTAACAAAACCATGCTGACATGGTTATGCGAGGAACATAAATGTTGCAAATGAGAAGTGATAATACGTTCAAATGCTTTAGGAATTGCCGACAATTTGGAAATACCTCTATAATTCTTGGCATCAGCCTTCGCACCCTTTTTATGAAGTGGAATAATAAAAGAGTCCTTCCAGATAGTAGGAAAAACTGATGATGAAATAGACAAATTAAAAAGTTTAAGAATCGGTTTACAAATGGTTGACGCACAAAACTTGAGCACACATCCAGGAAGTCCATCTGGACCGGGAGAATAAGTCGGCGTTGTTGTTTCTAAATCTATTAAGAGAAAGTTTTCAGTAATTAAAGGGGTAAAAATACAATTTGCCCTATTTAAGGGATTAGGGTAGTTAGAATTTGACCAAGCTGTCGAACTATAAGTGGTTTGGAAAAACTCAGCAAATAAATCAGCAATGTCAGAATCCGTCGATGCCTCCGTTGAGTTTAGACGTACCGATGAAGGCAATGCCGATGACTTACGCTTGGCATTAACAAAGCTGAAAAACTGTTTCGGATCATTTGAAAATTCAAATTTACATCGATTTAGATACATAGAATAGCAATGACTGTTGAGAACATTAAAATCCGATCGAGCCACTACATATTTGGAAAAATCTGATGGCTTACCCGATTTTTTATACTTTTTATAAGTATTTGATTTAAGGTTTTTAAGTCTTTGAAGCGCATTGGTAAACCACGGAGGCCTGTTTAGGTTTAAAGGAAACCTATCAGGAACGCATTCATTAAAAAAAGTATTTAACGCTATATAGAATAGTTCAGTGGCACTTTCAATGTCTGTACAATTGTACAAGTCTGTCCAATTATAATGAGAAATCATATCGTTAAGTTTATTATAGTCACATTTACGAAAACATCTCATTTTAGTTGGGGGCACTAAAGGAGAGAGGGTATCAGAGCAGGGGAGGCAAATTGTCAATTCCATTGTTGGATGATATCGGTCTTCAGGTACAACAAGAGCGTCAATTCTACATACCGTGACTTCGGACGGGTCTGAAACAAACACAAGATCTAATTGTCTATTTAAAGAATTTCGTATAAAGCTTACTTGCTGTAACGATAATTCTAAAAGGCCATCTACAAAATCATGGGCGGATAAAGGTATAGCGACAAGTGAGTCAGTGGGAGAAGACCAAGAAATAACAGGTAGATTAAAGTCACCCAAAACAATCAAAAGGTCTCTGTTAGAAAGAAGGGATAGTAGGGATTTTATTGCGGACAGATGGTGCTCATAAATTACTAGATCAGAGCCAGGTGGAATATAGGAACATGTAACAAAAATAGATAAAGATTGCAAGGAAACTTTCACACTTACAAATTCAATTTCATTTGGGATATGAGTGAGAATTCTTTCGGATGTTAGGCTAGAGGTAACAGCAATCAGTACACCGCCCCCCCTACGTGAGGGGCGATCGGTCCTATAAGTATTAAAGTTATTTGACAGAACTTCAGAGTCAGAAATCTCTGGTTTTAGCCAAGTTTCCGTAAAAGCCAAAATATCTTCGGTGAATGCAGAGGAGTCGGCATAAAGCTTGTGTAGCTTCATATTTAGTCCCCTAACATTTTGATACGCCAAGAATAAACTTTTTAGTTTTTTGGCACAGTGGAAGGTCTGTTATTTGTTCTCGGTTTATTTGGAACAAATTCTTTAATTACTAAATCATCATTAAGCCAAAAACTTTCAGAAAGTAACACATTAAACACATCAGGCGGAGCAAATATTTTAAAAGACGATATCCTACGAGCGTAAGAAAATCGAAATTTTTCAACTGCAATATCCTCGGATGGGAATTTTTCACGTAAAAATTCCAAAACATCCTCAGATGTGGTATCTGGAATGAATCTAGAAACAAATAATTGCTTCCTTTGCGGAACAACTGAAAGTTTCTTACACCCCCCAGCAGCAGTCTGAACCACACTGGGCTGAGAACCAGGAACGGTGCCTACTGAACCTGTAGGTACGGTCGGCAACAAATTCTTTGACTTAGCCAGTACTGTAGATTTTATTCTGGAGACAGAGGTTCCACCCGAACTAGCTGTATCCATAGGCACAGTTGGTTCATTTACCCCTGTGTCAACAGAAACTGCTGCTACCAAGTTCGGATTTGGGGTGGATTCCACAATCATATTAACGGCGGTTAAACTGGCTTTTTTAGGCGACTCGGTTAATAATTTTTTATTATTAAACTGGGCACAGACGGAATTGAACCCTTCATTGAGTTGTTTAAAAACTCCTAAGATATTCAATAGGCTGTCTCTAGTCTGCCTCATAAAGCCGCTCATCTCAACTACCATTTCCTTGCAGGACCCACATGACCACATGAGACCATAATTAAGATCAATGAAATCTTTGACTCTGCCAGTAAATCCTGCACATTTAACGTGCATCATCGAATCGCAGAGCCAGCAAAAAATAAAAGGGTCTTTAGTTGAAGACGCAAGAGTACAATTTTTCTTAGAACAGACAAGAGCCATTGTAAGTTTAAAGCAAATATAAAAATAAGAATATGAAAAATACCTCAAAGTAAATTTGGCACTGGGATCAAATCCAAAAACCACAAGGGGACAAAACACGAAAAAAGTAAGAGCGCGAGATCACGAAATTAAATCGAATAAAGAGAGCACGAGAGAATAAATCTTATGTCGACTGAGCGTGGCTTGTGCAACACAACAACTTTAATCAATAAACAAATGCAATGTAAAGCATGCAAGAGAGAGAGAGAGAGTTAGAGAAGTAAACGAAGAAGTCTACCAGAAGTTCATAGAGAGTAAATTACAGTTATAAAATAGAGCGGTTATAAATTGAGAGGGAGTAAAAGAGTTCTAGCAAGTATAGAGAGCGTAAATTACAGAGCGTATCTAATAATCTATAATAATCTATTTCCCTTTTCCTAATTCCAACTTTGCGATTGTCTCTCCTTCTTATAATGCGTAAAGTCTGTCCGTGCGTCGTTGATTTTAAATTTACCTATAATTAGTTATTGTTTTCGAACAAGACCACGTACGACTTGTACGGTGGCTTCCCACAGATAACGGGCGGAGGGCTCGAAGTCTATCTGCTGGCAAGTTTCCAATGATTTACTTCAAGAGTTGCGGCTTCGTCGCCAGACTTCTTAAGCATTAACTTGCCATATTTTCTGGCGCTAACGACTTACAAGAGCTATAGAGCCAGCATGAAAATTCGAAACGTGCAGCAATATCACAAAGGATCTGACGAACTATACGCTTTTAGACAGCAACAACAGGAATTTGCCTTTGTACGGGATAGGAGTATTCAATAACCGACCCCCAACTCGTGGTAATGTCGAGAACACCAATATAATTTATTCTCCTAACGGGGCTAGCTTTTGAAATTTCTTGGTACCGGGTTATTTTTCTCAACAATTTTCTCAAAAGCGAATTACAGTACTTTTTTCAAAGGTACTTTTCTGCAATTTTGAATAAATAAATACACAAGGACAAAAGATAAGTGTTTTTGATCCAGTGTAAAGTGATATCGGAGTCTTTCCATAGGAAAATATTTCGTCTTGAGGGGAGGTCAATTAAGACACTTTTAAGCCCTTATCAGTTTTAGTACGAACGTAGATGCACGCTCCAATCGGTCGCATGGAAGCGTCAGCGAAACCATGTATTTGAATCGGGACTTTCGGATGTGTGGGGACGAATCGCGATACCTTAATTTTTGGTAGCTGCAGAAGCGTTGCTTTTAAAGTCTTCCACGATGTACGGAACTGCATCGGTAGCGACTCAATATAGCTTTCTAAGCCGCAGTTCCTGCGACAACATCTTTGCCTTCGTGACCGAAGGACATAAGGGTCCAAGGGAGTCGACAACAAAATATTTAATTTGCCGCGCGAAGATCCAGGAAATAGGGTTCCAACCGAAATTGGAAGTAATCTTTAACCGGTTACCAAACCACGCCAAGGGTCTTAGTTACGTCTGAGCCTGCCGTAAGTGGCATTACAGCGCTATCAGATGCGGATAACTATGGGCAGTTTGAAAATAACGTTTCACTACTTCGTATGATGAGCCAAGAGTAATTGGGTCAGTTTTGAATGGCAAACGAATCGAAAATCTACTGGAAACAATCTTTGAGTATTTTTCTCAAAGTGTTGTTTACAAAGTTGCTGCTCGGGAGTTGGACTTTAGGCTTTGAGGGTTGTGTCAATTGACTCCAACGCTTCCTCCTGGCAGGTGAAATGTACCATTATTTCAGCCTTTATGTTTTTTTCAGAGTCACATAACCGTCGTCGCATGCAGACGTGTATTTATTGTGCTCCGGAAAAAAGTATTCAATAAAATCACAAAAGTGCAGTGACCGTTTTAATAAATCTACTATAACGCGATAAGACGCTTTCTGCGATGAAATCGCGAATGTTTATATTGATTGTTCATTTAAAATAAAACTTAACACTTAAAACTCTAACTAACTTTACCATGAATACAATGACGTTCAGACGTTCGCACACAACGTCAACGTGAGAAAGACGAGAGACGGCTCTCAGTACAAAGAAATAACGCGTACTTCTCTTTTAAAGCAACCGAAAATAATGCAAGCTCTGATCAAGCGCTGGCAATTACCCCCAACTTGACCGAGTTCTTAAACGTAGCGAGCGAGAGAGCGCGTTCTTGCTCCCCCTCGCTACCATCCACGTCTCTGCGGCCAAAGAGCGCCGAATGTGCTCCAATGCAGGTATGCAATAACCTAAGCTCATCAGCAGTAACTAGCACCGCAATTTCTTTAACAACGTCAACTGTAACTACAACAACAACTGCAACCGTATCGACTGCGCGTTTAATGACATCATCAGCTAGCAGCGCAAATATTAATACGTCTGCCGCTGCGCTGCCCGAAAAACAGAACAAAACCAATGAATGTGTTAAGCCGGCTGTGCAGACTGGTATGGATCGCTACATCCAAATCAAAAGGAAGCTGAGCCCTCTAAATTCTCAACGCAAAATAACCCGTAACAATGCTAGCCTAGCTGGAATAGAAACGCCCACGAACTCAAACCGATTTAAAATCTTGGAAGACGCCTATGACGTTGAGACGGCCGAATCCACTGAAGTCGAGAAAAGGAAGCCAAAACCTCCGCCTATTTATATTCGAGAAAAAAGTTCCAATGTTCTTGTCAACAAAATTATCGAGCTTATTGGAAAGGATAACTTCCACATAATACTTCTTGTAAAGGGCAACATCCAGGAAACAAAGGTTCAAATGAAGTCTGAAGATAATTACAGAGTATTATCGAAATATCTTTCCGAGAATAATAAGAACTTTTACACGTATCAGCTAAAAAGTAGCAAGGGCCTGCAAGTCGTACTTAATAGAGTCTGACGTAACGCCTGCAGAGATAACAAAGGCGCTTCAAGAGAAGGGATTTAACGCTAAGACAGTCTTCAACATCCTTAACAGGGATAGGAAGCCGCAACCACTCTTTAAGGTTGAGCTCGAACCAGAAAATAAGCCCCTAAAGAAATACGAAGTGCACCCCATTTACAATCTTCAGTTCCTGCTGCACCGCAGAATTACAGTTAAGGAACCGCACAAACGGAATGGCCCGGTACAATGTGCGAACTGCCAAGAATATGGCCATACAAGGTCATACTGTAAACTGCGCCCGGTGTGTGTAGTTTGTGGAGATCTTCATGACTCCGCACACTGCCCTGCGAGCAAAGATGAGTGCAACTCGAAACTGCAATCGCACTGCTAACTATAGAGGCTGCCCTGTTTATAAGGAGCTGAAAAGTCGCATCCACCAGAGAGGAACTGCCGCCCGCACCCAAAACAAACAGATGACAGCTTCCAGATCAAACCCTGAAGTCTTCTTCTCGACTGCAGCCAGTTCCTCACTAGGACCCTTAAACACTGATAAAAATGTGACTTACGCAAGCGCTTTAAAATCAGGACTGGCTAACCCTGTCTCAAAAAGTTCACTTCTGCAATCAGCTTACCAAGAACCGAACACGGCTCAGCAGCAACAATTCCCGGAGCAGTCAAAAAGCAACTTTGAAGATATGATATACAGCCTGCAGCAAAGCCTTACAAAGTTTGTGTCGTTTATGCGCACAACTATGCAAGATTTAATGCGAAACCAAAATCTATTGATTCAAATGCTAGTTTCACAACAATCCAAATAATGACTTCCCTAAGGATATCTACGTGGAACGCTAACGGCGTCTCACAGCATAAACTTGAGTTAGCTCAATTCCTACTCGACAACCATATCGACGTAATGCTGCTTTCAGAAACACACCTTACAAACAAATACAATTTTCAACTACGAGGTTATTCATTTTACGGAACAAATCATCCAGATGGTAAATCACTATAAATATATAAATAAATACTGGCAACCAACTTACACTAGCCGCCGTATACTGCCCCCCTCGCTTCACTATAGCCGAAGATAAGTTTATGCAGTTTTTCAACTCACTGGGAGACCACTTCATAGCAGCAGGGGACTACAACGCCAAGCACACACACTGGGGATCACGTCTCGTGACTCCAAAAGGAAAACAGCTCTATAATTCAGTTATAAAAGCCAAGAACAAGCTGGACTATGTTTCTCCTGGGAGACCAACATACTGGCCGTCAGACCCAAGAAAACTACCCGATTTAATAGACTTTGCGATTACGAAGAACATTCCTAAAAATCTGATAAGCGCCAAATGCCTCTCGGATCTTTCATCTGATCACTCGCCTGTCCTGTTTATTCTACTCCGACATCCAGGCACACTGGAGCAATCGTTTAAATTGACATCACAGAAAACCAATTGGGTTAAGTACAAGAAATACTTTAGCTCACACATTGAGCTAAGTCCTCATCTCAACGATGAAGCCAACGTAGACAGATTTGTTAATACACTGAAGTCTGTACTCGTCTCTGCAGCTCGAGTTTCAACACCCCAAACTACAAGTACGCAAAGCAACCAAAAGAAGACAAATCTACAAATAGAACAGCTCGTCCTTGAAAAGCGACGCTTACGTCGAGAGTGGCAACTCCACAGATCGCCATCTGCTAGGCAAAGCTTAAAATATGCCTCACGTAAACTCACAAAAGCTTTACAGCAAGAAGAAGACGCTACATGGAGCAATTGTCAACATCTAGTACAAAACTCTCACTATGGAGAGCTCACCCTACTCTAAGCTCACCGAAAGTAAACGTGATGCCCATTAGAAATCCCACAGGCGGCTGGGCGCGCAGCGATGCAGACAGAGCCAGCACGTTTGCCAACCACCTTAAAAATGTCTTTCAACCAAATCCTCCCACTAGTGCGATCACCTTGCCGACTTTACCATATGAGCCTCAGCTTCAACATGAGCCAATTGAGTTTCGCCCAAACGAAATCGTTAATATCATCAAAAATCAGCTGAATCCGAAAAAATCCCCGGGCTGCGACCTCATAACTCCCAAAATGATCATTGAGCTCCCATATTGCGCCGTTTGCACTATCACCCAGCTTTTTAATGCCATCGCAAAACTTGGCCACTTTCCAGAGAGATGGAAAAAGTCGATTATAATAATGATAGCAAAGCCGGAAAAAGACCACACAATTCCCACGTCGTATATACCTATAAGCCTACTCTCATGCTTATCTAAACTCTTTGAAAAATGCGTATTGACTCGGACAAACACATACCTAAGAATCAAGGAAGGAATTCCGTCACATCAATTTGGGTTTCGTGAAAAGCACGGAACAATTGAGCAGGTCAACCGGATAACATCAGAAATTCGAAACGCGTTCAAAAAACGAGAGTACTGTACTGCCATATTTTTCTCAAGCATTTGATAGAGTTTGGCTAGAAGGTCTAATGTACAAGATCAAGACAATGCTCCCCTACAACACCCATAAGCTTTTAGAGTCTTACCTCTAACTGACGATTTTACTGTTGGAGCTGGAGTTCCTCAAGGAAGCGTGCTTGGGCCAACATTATATGTCCTCTATACAGCACACATCCCAACAAGCACACGACTAACAACATCTACGTTTGCTGATGATACAGCCATTCTCAGCCGCTCGAAATGCCCGATGCAAGCAATTGCGCAGCTAACTCTTCATCTGGTCGATGTTGAAAAGTGGCTATCAGATTGGCGAATTAAAGTGAACGAACAAAAATGCAAGCACGTTACGTTCACCCTGAACAGGCAAAACTGCCCTCCGCTCTCTAGCAAACGAAGTGACATATCTAGGAGTACACCTCGACAGAAAACTCACATGGCGCCGGCACATTGAAGCCAAAAGAACACACATAAAGCTAAAAGCCTGTAGCCTTCATTGGCTTATCAACGCTCGGTCTCCCCTTAGTCTTGAATATAAAGTGCTGCTGTATAACTCGGTACTAAAACCTATATGGATGTACGGCTCTCAGTTATGGGGGAATGCCAGCAATAGCAATATTGACATAATCCAGCGAGCTCAGTCGAAGATCTTGAGAACAATCACCGGGGCACCGTGGTACGTTCGCAACGAAAACATACATCGCGACTTAAACATTCTACCAGTCAAAGAAGTGAACGCAGAACAGAAGGAAAAGTACTTTACCAAGCTATCGTTGCACCCTAACCACCTGGCGAGAGGTCTTACAAGGTTGATCAACCAATCACGCCTTCGTCGCAATGACTTACCCACCCAGCGACCGACTTGGGGGACGCGCAACCAGAATGCAGTCTTATTGTACTGTTAGTTAAATTTTAATGTTAAGATTCGTAAACTTATTGTTAGTCTCAAAATTAAGAGAAGATTCAATAAATAAAAGCAAAGTTAAATAAAAAAATAAAAAAACATATCCCTGACACTATCTAGCCGAGAACTGTCTTTTGTAAGATGGGAAGCTTAGGCCCCTATTTTATCTGGCCAATAGATGAAAGTTCAAAGAATGTATCTGATATGATAAACATATCTTTTTTTGAGGCTTGAAAAAGAATGGATTTGCAAACTGAACATTTTCAGAAATATTTTTCAGGATTCAAAAACGGCGACTAGTTTCCGTCACCATTTCCAATTTTGCTGAACTTCATGTTTTGTTCTTCGAGGGTGGTCCAATAAGCACTTAGCCTCCAAAAGAAAAACGAAAATTTTGGAAAAGTGGCGATGCTCCAACTTCTTTAACCCGTCTGAAAAATACTTTTTTCTCGAGGTCTGCAAAATAGGCCTCTGTGGCGGCGACAACATCCTCATTCGACGCAAATTTCTGTCCAGCGAGTGACTTTTTCAAGTTTGGAATCTTTTTGTTTCACACAGGGCCAAATCTGGAGAGTGTGGTGGATGGTGTAGCAGTTCGTAGCCCAATCCGAAAAATTTCGCCCTTGCAAGGGCGGAAGTGTGAGCCGGTGCGTTGTCATGGTGGAAAAGCACTTTTTTCTTCGGCAAATTTGGCCGTATTTCCGCAATTCGGCGGCGAATCGGCCCAATAATTCGGCGTAGGAGAGCCCTGTGACCGTTTTGCCATTCTCCAGGTAGTCGATGTAGATCACACCTTGTGAATCCCAAAAAACCTCACCTTTGACAGTCTGCGCCTTCTTCGGAGCAGGTTCGCCGGGTGAAGTCCACTGTTTCGACTGTACCAGTGGATAAATGTTTCGTCGACGGTCACGAAACCGCAGAAACTCCTTCGGATTGCGTTTAAACAGCGTCAAACACGGTCTTGGCGACTTGGTCTCACGATTGCGTTTGTTGTCCGGAGTGAGCCAACGCGGCACCCATCGCGCCGACAGCTTTGTCACACCCATATTTTCATGCAGGATATGACCCACGCGGTCTTTTGACATGCCTACTGTCTCAGCTGTCTTCAATCGGCGGTCTGCCAAAACGAGATCGTAGATTTTTGTCACGTTATCCTCCATGATAGCCGTTTTCGAGGCACCTGGGCGTGGCTCATCAAAAACCGACGTGCGACCACGTTGAAACTCGTTAAACCAATTTTTGACGGTCGCCATCGAAGGAGAAGAGTTACCGTACACAGCCTCCAAGCGCTCTTTGATTTCGCTGCGCGATTTCCCATCCAAAAACAAGTATCGAATCACAGACCGATATTGCTCTTTCTCCATTTTTCTAAAATCTGCGGACACGTCCGATTCCACACGCAGTCAAAACAAAACTACGACTCCGATTCGGCTGAAATTTCGACAGTAGCCGTCTACGAGAATGTACTACACGATAGTAAATTTCTCTTGCGATAGTGACGCCATCGGGCGGTGAGGCTAAGTACTTATCGGACTGTCCACAAATTTCTTTCGTTCGAACGTATTTCTATTTCTACCCCCTTCTTGTGCACACACCAATAGCCTTGCAATACTTTTTTAAATCTTTTTCTTTAGTTTTCACCATTTTGCACTTCATTTGTCTAGCCTTTGTTTAACGTCACGCCTCACTTTCATCAAAGTTTTTTTTACTTACTGCCCAATTAAAATAACCAATCCAATAATTACTGGCATGGTCCTCCTCAGTTCTCTGGGTAATTCGTATTGAAAGGGATGAATTAAATAAAACAACCTTTTCAGTTGAGTTCTGTATTAAAACTTATTTTTCTTTTCTAAGTCCCTGCTTAGGAAACGAACATGAAAATATTATTCTGGTCTTATCTGTGGCCTATGCAGAGGCCGCGTCTGCCTGAGCGGGAGAGTTATCATTTGCCCCTCGCACAGGAAACCTTAGTGCAGTGTGAGAAACATCTCAACCGATTATCTTCTGTTAGGCTCAAGTGGCCTGCACTTACAGATTAAAAAATGTTAACACCGCTCCCTTGTAGGGTTTAAAATTACAGATCATAGTTTATGGCTCTGGGTCGATTTACAATTGTCACATGACGTGCACAGAGCTCATAAAGCATTATATTTTATTTTTATTAGTGTTCGTCTGAACATTCTGGCAAGGGCCGGCAAGATTAGGTGTATGTTTTAATTACAATTTATTTTAGTTATTCTCAAAAACATTGCAATACAAAATTAGTGGACTGTATTAACTCGATATATTTTATTTTGCATAATTATTTTGACACCTTGCCACGGCTTGCACTTATTGTGTTTTTACAAGTTAGTAAATTTATTTATATTTTAACATAAAACATTTTTATATCATTGATTTATTGCATCTACAAATTTAAACATTAAGCATATCGCTGGGTAATGCTATGGCTTGTAACGGCCTTTGTATTTTTATTATACCCGTTACTCGTAGAGTAAAAGGGTATATTGTATTCGTGCAAAAGTATGTAACAGCTAGAAGGAAGCGTTTCTGTCCGTCTGTCCGTCTGTCTGTCTGTCCGTATGAACGCTGAGATCTCGGAAACTATAAAAGCTAGAAGATTGGCATTTTGCATGTAGATTTTAGAAGTTCCTACGCAGCGCAAGTTTGTTTCAAAATGGTGCCACGCCCCCTTTAACGCCCACAATCGCTTATATACGATTTTAAAAATTTAAATATTTCGGAAAAGTAAAAATGCAGTTTTATTGTGTTTATCAATACCTATCGAAATGTAGAAGAAATTTTTCAAATCGGACCATTCGTTAAAAAGTTATGCGTGATCAAAATTTCTATCTCCATCTCCCTCGCACTGCCTTTACCTGAGTAACGGGTATCTGATAGTCGGGGCACCCGACTATAGCGTTCTCTCTTGTTTTTCTTATAAAATACACAGTTAATATAATTATTATTACAATTGCTATAATTAGTGATGGGTGTCCAGTTAAATGGTGAAAGTCTAGTACCCTCAATTCTAGCTTGTGAGTTATTAAATATTGAATTTGATTTCGTCCGTATGGTTAATTAATGGCATTTCGAGCGGGTTCCAAATAATCTTTGGTATTTCGTTGACTTCTCCAATGTAAGACAAAGCTAATGTCCCCTGATCTTCTAGCTGAATACTGTGTTGAGCAACCAAGATTTTATCATCAGTACGAGCAGTACAATCTGACCTTAAAGTTATTATTCCTTGTTCAGGTAAATCTACTATCTCTATTTTTGAGTTCCTACATTGAACTCTAGCCTTATAATTGTTCTGAACTTTAAAAAGCCAACTACTTTTATTTTCCAACTCAACCCAATATGACTTACTCTCAACAATCGATTTATACCTGCAGTTCGATGCCTTATTTGGTTTGAGAGGTTTAACTATTGTCGTTTGCACTACTCCAAGGCCAACTTCCCTCACAAACTCTTTTATTCGACTGCCACCTTTGACATTTATTAATAGTAGATTCTGCCATAAGGTGATATGCATCGATTTCAAAATTATAAATTAGGTACTGAGAATCTACATGCACTGTAATCATGCGGTCGTCCAATTTAACCTGAACTGGAATAATTTTATATAGTACTGAAGCATGTTTACCAATCAATGGTATTTTGGCATTAATTATTAATTTTTTATCCACAAATAAACCTCTAGCCGTCCATAATGTGTAAACCTCCTTTAATTCTGTGCCTGTTCTTTTCCCTGGCAAGACTAAATTTTCAGACAAACTGTCTTTTATTCTGGAAATTTCACTCTTTAGCTGACTAGGTCTTAATATGTTTGTATTAAGTCGGCCATAATTGATGTCTATTAATAGACTTATGATACCAAATTGAATTTTCTCGCATTCATCTATAATATTACTTAGCTGTTTAGTTATCATAAAAAGTTGATAGACTCTTTGTACACATAATACCGCCGTCATGTTCTTGATTCTTTCGTTCATTCCTGTAAAATTTGAGTTAACTTCATCAGACGTTTTCTTTAAAATGTTAGTAGTAGAATCGACTAAGGAAGTTTGTCATCTATATAAAAATCATTCCTAATTATCTTTTTTTTGCATTTATCAGCAATATATACTAGAACTCTAGTACCTAGATATGGCGCAGATGCAGTTCCATATGTGACTGTTGTCAATTTATAATTTTTAATTTTTCCATCTGGAGAATCTCTCCATAAAATATATTGGTACTCCTGATCATTATCATTAATATTTATCTGAAGATACATTTTTTCAACGTCCGCAGATACCACAAATTTCCATTTTCGTTCAGAAATATCTTTTTGAACTCGTGGACCAACCCACATTATGTCGTTCAAGCTTTTATTATTAGTTGTTTTTGCTGAAGCGTCAAAAACAACTCTTAATTTGGTCGTCAGGCTTGAATCTCTAATTACTGCCTGGTGAGGTAAAAAGTACTTTCCTTCTTCCTCCACTTCGACCATATGTCCTAAATCCATATATTCATGCATGAATTTAGCTTAGTCTAACCTTAATTTTTCATTTCTTTTTAATTTTTTCTCAAGATTCATGAAACGAGCCATTGCCTGTTTCTTCGAATCTTCTAAGGTGACATTATCTTTAAATGGAATTGACACAATGTATCGACCATCTGAACCATTTTATGTTGTTTTATGAAATGATTTTCACATATTTCAGATTCGATATCATTTTTGTCTTCTTCCTTAAGTTCCCAATACCGATCCATATCTTTTAATTCGATGGTGGTTGCTACAACTGTCTTCTTACCTTTGCATTTTTTGCATCCAGAGACAATCCACCCGAAATCGGTTTTTTGACCGAGGAGGCCATTAATTTTGACCACTCCATTCTGCAGAATGTGAGTGTATAGATCTGCCCCAATTATCAGATCTACACGACCCGGTTTATTAAAGTCTGGGTCAGCCAAATTGTACTTCTCCCACTTTGATTTGTCAACATAAACTGTGTTGACTGGGAGAGCCCTCATTAATTTTGGAAGTATTAATGCTTCAACTCTAATTGTTTTTTGGGAATTATTTCGTTTAGTTGAAAGATTTACCTTGTGCTTCGAGATGCACTTTCCCGTGGACGATACTCCACTGATCTCTGTTTGAGACCGAATTTTGGGCAATTTCAGAATATGCGCAGATTCTTCTGAAATTATTGTGCTTTGAGAACCACTGTCGATCAAAGCTCTAAAATTTTCGAAACCTCCCTCAGAGGTTTGAATTTGAATGCGTGCTGTAGCTAGTGTTTACTTTTTCATTAGTTTTTTCAGTTTTTTGGTCTGTTTTAGACTTTACATAAATGTGTAGCATACTGTAATGATTTTTCTTACAAATCGAACATGAAATGTCACTTTGACATTTCTTATTGTATGGGTGCATTTAAAACATAAATGAGCCTTTTTTACTTTTTCAATCCGTTCAGATGGATTCAATGCCTTAAATTTTTGACACTGAAGTATCAAATGTCCCGTACTTTTGCACATAGCACAACTGTTAGTAGACAACTCTCTCATATTGCTACTGAACACTTTTTTTCCAGATTTTTCATCCTGAACAGAGCTAATTGAACTGAGTCGTTGCTCAAAAAATTCAATGACGTCGGACAATGCTTGAATTTCTTTGGTTTTTTAACATGGCTCTCATATAGCTGCAGAGCTTCTTTGTTAAATTTTCTTATTATTATATGTGCAAAAACTATATCAACCTCGTCAGAAATTTGTGCCTTTAATTTTATCATATGAATTGACTCATTAATAGTGTCAATAAACATTCTTAATTGCCGATTGATTCCACATTCAGATTTTGGAGATCAAGAAGGCGATTAATTTGGTCGGAAAATATTTTCCTTTTATTTTCATACCGTTTGGTTAACAATTCCCAAGCGATCTCATAATTTTCCACTGATACCAACAATAAGTAAGAAACCACATTCCTGGCTTCTCCCTTAAGTGATATTTTAAGGTAGTTAAATTTCAAGGAAGGACTGAGATCCTCCCTTAAATGTATGAGTTCATTAAATAACTCATAAAATAGGTCCCAATCTTTGGAATCTCCATAAAATGTGGGTACCTGAATTTTAGGCAGAGATAGCAAATCATAAATTTTATGATTTCCAACTTCTACCTTTTTAGGCACAATTTCCTCGAGTTTTTTTTCATATCTTTGGTAACCATTAAAATATCGAACGCTAATTCGTCCAATATATATTATACCTCCTAACAGTGACATCTGTAGTGTTTCCCTGCTTTAAGACAACTAGTTTATACCAATAAAAATTAAGTTTCCCAATCCTAATTTCAAAAGTTTTTGTTCTATCATTTTTAATATCCTCAAATGTATCCTTTAAATATTTTTCTAACTGCTCTATCGCTATATCTAACTGGCTTTAGCAGTTAAAATTTTTTTTCGGTATTCTGCTCTTTTGCCATTAATTCACCATCGGACTTATCAGATTCAGCTAACACTCTATCTATTCTTACTTTAATTCTATTGAAAATAGAGAGCATTTGCTCGTAATGACTCTTAGTGAAATAGTCATGCGCGACTACTCCAATATGCATCAGAGCTTTATGATTGTCGATGCACTCGGCCTTCAGCTCATCGAATTTCTTTAAATATTCGAATGATAAGCTTGGGAGATCTTCAAGCGCCTTACTGGCGTTGGTAATCTCCACCTGCCTTTTTATACCCGTTACTCGTAGAGTAAAAGGGTATATTGTATTCGTGCAAAAGTATGTAACAGCTAGAAGGAAGCGTTTCCGACCCTAAAAGGTATATATATATTGTTGATCAGGGTCACTAGCCGAGTCGATATAGCCATGTCCGTCTGTCCGTCCGTATGAACGCTGAGATCTCGGAAACTATAAAAGCTAGAAGATTGGCATTTTGCATGCAGATTCTAGGAGTTCCTACGCAGCGCAAGTTTGTTTCAAAAAGGTGCCACGCCCACTTTAACGCCCACAATCGCTTATATACGATTTTAAAAATTTTAATATTTCGGAAAAGTAAAAATGCAGTTTTATTGTGTTTATCAATACCTATCGAAATGTAGAAGAAATTTTTCAAATCGGACCATTCGTTAAAAAGTTATGCGTGATCAAAGTTTATATCTCCATCTCCCTCGCACTCCCTTTACCTGAGTAACGGGTATCTGATAGTCGGGGCACCCGACTATAGCGTTCTCTCTTGTTATTAGTGCGATTGTTTGCTCGGACAACATTTTTCTAATAACTTTCTGTGTTTTGATTCTACAAAAATTATATTAACCGACTTAAATAACCGAACAATTATGTAATATAATTATAATATTTATATATAATATTTTGAAATATTTAAATATGAATACTAGGACTTATTTGATCCTATTTAAATTTATGGTTGCCGCTGTTGTCGTCGCTGCTGAGTCTTCGATTTTGATGTTTTTTCCGCTGTCGATGAAGGTTGACTTTCGCTGATGTTGTCCTCGATCTTGTAGTTCTAGTTGTCCTGAAGTCTTCGAAGTCCTGGAGTCCTTATTGCAGTTTTGAAGTTTTATGATGATTTGATTTTATATTTTTTAACTTTTGTTTTTGATTTTATGTTTAATATTGGGAGTCACTCTTTGATTCTTTAATTATTTGTATACTTTTGTCATTGGGGGTCACTTTGATCTTATTTTTGTATACTTTTTCACTTTATTATTATATATTGGGAGTCACTTTTGTTGATAAATTTGGGAGTCACTTTTTATTTATCAATTTGGGAGTCACTTTTTATATATCCAGTGCTCCAGGATTGGACGGACTAGTGAAATGAACAGAGTCTTTGTAACATAGGGATCATCGAATTCCTTTGACCACCTTTTAATAAATCCAAGTACTCCCCAGGCTTTATTCACCATAGAAGTAATATGGTCACAAAACTTAAGTTTTGGGTCAAAAAGGACGCCAAGGTCATCAACATGCGTAATTCTAGACAACGCCCAACCACCCAGCGTATACGTTGCATATTGTGGGTTCACCCGAAAAAATGTCATTACTTTGCACTTAGCGCTATTTAAATCTAAAAGATTTTCAAAACACCATGTTTGAAAAGCATTAAGGTCAGATTGTAAGTCTGAACTGCTAGAAATTTCGTTATATTGCAGCCATAACTTAACGTCATCTGCGTACATAAGGACACGCGACTTTGCCAAGACTAGAGGGAGATCGTTTATAAATAAAGTAAAAAGAAGTGGGCCAAGGTGGCTTCCTTGTGGGACGCCTGAAGTAACTCGGATCAAATCAGAGATCGAGTTTTTAAAGGGGACTCGTTGAGTCCTACCACTCAGATAACTTGAGATCCATGTTAGAAGATTACATGGAAACCCTAATTGGTCTAGCTTTAATACAAGAAGCGTGTGATTTACTGAATCAAACGCTTTACTAAAATCAGTGTAAACTACGTCAGTCTGCATGTTCTTTCTAAAGCCATTTATTACAAAGCACGTTAGCTCCAAGAGGTTTGTCGACGTAGATCTTCGCCATATAAATCCATGTTGACATGGAGATATAATCGATCTACAAAGATGTTGCAAATGGGGTGCAATAGTGTTTTAGAAAAGCTTTGGGATGGCGGATAATTTGGTTATGCCTCTGTAATTACTTGTATTGCATTTATTTCCTTTCTTATGAAGGGGAATGACAAATGACTCCTTCCAAATAAGTGGGAAATGAGATGTTTTTAAAGACATGGTAAACAATTTGTACAGAGGTCTACACAGAAATTCAGCAGAGTATTTAAGCACGCAGCCTGGAAATCAGTCCGGACCCGGTGAATAGAATGGCTTAACTTAATGGAGAGCCAAAAGATGGGAGCTTTCGCTTACCTCGAACAAAAAATCAAGTTCGGCTTGGATATGGCATTTGAATAAGACGGATTTAGACGGGATGAAACAGAATATGTTGTCTGGAAAAACTGGGCAAATATACGGCAATTGCCTGATCAGAATTTGCCGTAGAGTTTTCGAATGATAGCGATGCAGGGTAACAGGCTGATTTACGCTTAGTGTTAACAAAATTATAAAACTGTTTAGGCTCTTGTGAAAACGAGTCAAATAGCTTTTATAACACCGGGCGTTAAGCACGATAAAATTTGACCGAGCCCTTAGGTACCGAGAGAAAGCAGATTGTGAACCGCACATTTTAAATTTAAGTCTGGACTTAATATTTTTTAGGTGTGACAACTCTTTATTAAACCACGTAGGTTTATTTGAAATTGACGGATAGTATAACGGAACACACAGATAAAATAAGGAATTCAATGCATTATAAAAGATATTAACGGCCTCAGCCACGTTAGTGCATGAATAAAATTCGGAACAGTCATAGCCGGATATAAAAGTATTTAATAGATGAAAGTTTGCCTTACGAAAGCAGCGGATTCGTTTAACCGACTTTTCGGATTTTTTATTCAGCTCTGTTCTTGCGTCTACAATCAGCTCTAGTGTTGGATGATAAGGATCTTCCGGTTGTGTAAGTGGTGATGTTCTTGATAGGCAAAGGCCTTCTCAATTTGAAACAAAACACAAGTCCAGTAAACGTCCTAAGGAGTTCTTAATATGGTTCACTTGGGATAACGCAATGTCAAGCAAGCCGTCAATAAAGTCATGCTGCGCTAAAAGAAGTAAAATATTAGAGTTTTCGTCAGGGGACCATGTCGCACTAGGTATATTAAAATCACACAATACTATTAACTGATCTCGATCTGACAGTTTTTTGAAAATGGACTGAATAATGGAAAGGTGATTTGCGTAAATAGGGAACTCAGATGGTGGGATATATAAACAAGTAATATATAAAAAACTACCGGGAAACGATAATTTTATACCTAGGAATTCGATATCATTAAATTCTTCGAAAGTTAGTAATTCAGACGAAAGGGTTGAGTCGACAGCAATCAGGACTCAACCTCCCCGTCTTAACCGACGATCAAGCCTGTAAATTGTGTACTTACCCGGGAGAATTTCGGAGCTAAGAATATCCGGCCTTAACCATAATATTATATGGGAATGAAAAACTATCGGAGTACAATTTAGTCAGCTTACTAAGTAAGCCTCTTGTATTATGATAGCAAAGAAGAAAAGATGAGGCTAGTTTTTAGGACAGAAGAGAATGTGGAGGGCGCTGGGGATGGTTCTTTAATGATATTTCGCATTTTCCCTGTACTATTCATTTTTCTCTTAGCTTCGTACTACAAATATGTCCTCGGTCCAGAAACTGGCGGAGCACACAGATGCAAAAAGAGCACAAGGAATACCAATCTTAAATGATGATACTTTCCTAGCATAAGAAAATTTAAATTGTTCGACTAAATTGTTCAAATCATCAACTTGGATTTTGTTACGGATATAAGCCGTAATATCCAGTGATGAGAGGTCTGGGGCGAGCCATGAAACAAATACATGTTTCAGCTGGGGCACCCGAACACAAGTACAACCCTTTTTGGTACTACAGAATTTGTATCTGTACTACCAGTATCGGCCGGTAATACGGACGTTAAGTCTACATGAGGTGTTGGGGCCACTACTTTATTTTGATCGGACAGAGCGGAAGTACCTAGCGGCGCCACATCGGTTCCAGCAACTTCGGGTACCGAATCACTTTTTGCCCCCGATCTTAGTACCATTTGAGTGGCGCCTAAGATTGGCAGCTGAGCTTGAATCGAATCGCGGGCAGCAGGTTGCACAGCACCTGCCATAGCGAAACACCGATTAACTTTGATGTTAGGCACCACGAAACGAGATAGAAACGAAAAGAGAGAGAGCGAGATTATTAACCGATTAACTCCGGTTTAAAACACCTCTGAGAGATGGAGTGCGTGCCGTTCCAACAGAATAGAAAACAATAACAACAAACCATTACCGAATTAAATTATGATAACAATTTTTAATTTCACTAAACACAAGTTAATCACGATGCACTCGGGAAGCGAACGGAAAGTTTTTAGAAGACACTTAAAGGTGCAGAATCGTTAAACAGATTTAAGTAAACGCCGGTGGTTTCAATAAGAAAAACAAGAGAGAACGCTATAGTCGGTTGCCCCGACTATCAGATACCCGTTACTCAGGTAAAGGGAGTGCGAGGGAGATGGAGATAGAAACTTTGATCACGCATAACTTTTTAACGAATGGTCCGATTTGAAAAATTTCTTCTACATTTCGATAGGTATTGATAAACACAATAAAACTGCATTTTTACTTTTCCGAAATATTTAAATTTTTAAAATCGTATATAAGCGATTGTGGGCGTTAAAGGGGGCGTGGCACCATTTTGAAACAAACTTGCGCTGCGTAGGAACTTCTAAAATCTACATGCAAAATGCCAATCTTCTAGCTTTTATAGTTTCCGAGATCTCAGCGTTCATACGGACAGACAGACAGACAGACAGACGGACAGACGGACAGACGGACATGGCTAGATCGACTCGGCTAGTGATCCTGATCAAGAATATATATACTTTATAGGGTCGGAAATGCTTCCTTCTAGCTGTTACATACTTTTGCACGAATACAATATACCCTTTTACTCTACGAGTAACGGGTATAATAAAAATTCGCAGCGCTATACAAAAACACGACCGTTCACTGTTAAGACGCAATATATTCTAGATCAGCATCACCAGGATCTAGCCTGTCCGTCCGTCCGTTTGTACGCAAACTAGTCCCTTAGTTTTAAAGCTACCTGCTTGAAACTTTTCCAAAAGTTGTCTTTCTATTGCATATATGTATGTAAGTCGAAACGATTCGAATTTGGCGACTATATGGCTGCAATTAATGGGAAGATAAAAATTAAAACAGGCATATCTTTGTTGTTATACATTTTTTTGTTTTGTTCTTTGGGATTTGCCAGCTTTATCATATAGCTCCAATAGAAAAATCGAAAATTGAAAAAAAATTAGATGAAATACAATTTTGATTTTCCTTTTTTTCTGTTTATCAAAATATTCCTTTGAAATATAGTAATTATTTACTATATCAAACGATGGCAAAATCCACCGCAAAATAGGCATAGCTTCATCGTTTTGACTAATATAGGTAATACCTATTAGGTATAGAAATCGAAATGTTTTGTACTAACTGCAAGGGTTTATAAACTTCGGCTTGCCAAAGAAAACCACAAATTATTGCTCATACAGAATTTTACCGTGGGACGTAGAGATTAATACTACTTATTAATTTTAGTAATGTGAGCACAACTTTCAACGTCTTTTTTGTAGCTTAGTCTTATGTTTGTAGGTGTGTTTATTATATGTGCAATTTCTTTGGAAAGCGTTTTCTGTTATGTTGTTCTTGTTCAAAAACTGTCGCTTCTTCAAGATTTGAATGTTGACCGTTTATCTTACAGTGGGCCATAAGTGCTGTTTTTTGTATATTAGCTTGGTGTCTTTATTTAAAATCTGATCTGTGTTGTGATAATCGAGTTTTTAGATGAGATTTAGTTGTTCCTACATATGTATATGCTTTCACATTTTTCATTTTCGTCTCCATTGCATGGTTTTTTTATACCCTTGCAGAGGGTATTATAATTTCAGTCAAAAGTTTGCAACGCAGTGAAGGAGACATTTTCGACCCTATAAAGTATATATATTCTTGATCAGCATCACCAGGAGAGTCGATCTAGCCATGTCCGTCTGTCCGTCTGTCCGTCCGTCTGTCCGTCCGTCTGTCCGTCTGTCCGTCCGTTTCTACGCAAACTAGTCCCTCAGTTTTAAAGCTATCTGCTTGAAACTTTCCCAAAAGTTGTCTTTCTATTGCAGGTAGTATATAAGTCGGAACGAGCCAGATCGGGCGACTATATCATATAGCTGCCATATAACTGAACGATCGGAAAAGCCATAACGTTGGTGTTTTTAAAGTTAGGAAGTTGGGATTTTCTATGAGTTTTATTTTTGGCCAATTAATCCGACCTACCGAATTTCATAAGGATCGGCTGACTATATCCTATAGCTGCCATATAACTGAACGATTGGAAATGCCATAACTTTGGTGTTTTTAAAGTTAGGAAGTTGGGGACTTTTTATGAGTATTAAGAATACATCATATGAATAATTTTGAAGAATATAATTTACAGAATATTCTGCAAGGGTATATCAACTTCGGCTACGTCCGAAGTTAGCTTTCCTTTCTTGTTTATATACAACATTGTTCTGGTCAGACATTTGTATTTTTAACGTGGTTTTATAAAATATAGTCGCAGGGTGTTGTTGCGTTTATGTGCTATTTTTATTTTTTCTTCTTGGTACATATGTACCTCAGGGAAAGAACTATATGTGCATTGAAATTATTTAAAACGAGGACGGAAGCTAACTTCGGCAAGCCGAAGTTTTAATACCCTTGCAGGCTTTGCCTGTTGTTCCTATGGGAGCTGTAGGATATAGACGTCCGATCGTCACGTGCTTTTACCCTAATCAAGGTATGCATAAAAAAATACGATTTGGAAAGATTCATGTCAATTGCTTGTATACTGTGCGAAATATCCTAAAAATCATTAAATTTTAACCGATTTCACCCTATTGTTCCTATGGGAGCTATAGGATATAGACGTCCGATCGCCAAGCGCTTTTACCCTGATCAAGGTATGCATAAAAAAATAAGATTTGGAAAGATTTATGTTAATAGCTTTTACACTGCGCGAAATATCTACCATTCTTGAAAGTTATATCCGATTGTTCCTATGGGAGCTATAGGATATAGACGTCCGATCAGCATGCGCCTTTACCTTGATGAAGGAATGCATGAAAAAATACGATTTGAAAAAATTTATAGCAATAGCTTTTACACAGCGCGAAATAGTCTGAAAAACATAAAATTTGGACCGATTTTACCCTATTGTTCCTATGGGAGCTATAGGATATAGACGTCCGATCGCCACGCGCTTTTACCCTGATCAAGGTATGCATAAAAAAATACGATTTGGAAAAATTCATGTCAATAGTTTTTACACTGCGCGAAATATCATCAATTCTTGCTAGATATATCCGATTGTTCCTATGGGAGCTATAGGATATAGACGTCCGATCGGGGCGATTTTCAAACTTGATCTGCGTACACATGTTTTAGGACGAGTGTGAAAGTTTCAGATCGCTTGCTTTTAAACTGAGCTCGCAAACGGTATTGAAACAGCCGGACAGACGGAAAGACAGACATGCTTATATCAACTCAGGACGCGATCCTGATAAAGAATATATATACTTTATAGGGTCGGAAACGTCTCCTTCACTGCGTTACAAACTTCTGACCAAAATTATAATACCCTCTGCGAGGGTATAAAAAACATTAAAAAACATTATTAGGATTTTGATTAAATTTTTGTATATTAAATAACAATATATTTTTCGTAAACGTTTAGATTAACTTTAAATTAAATAAACAACTTTAATTTCATATGAAATAAGTATATGTGCATACTGCAGGAAAATTCGAAATTCAAGTTGAACAATTTTTTAACAATTTTAAATATACTTCTTAATAATTTATATGATTTCCTTTCTTAATAAAAATTTGATTTATCCGATTGGGCATTGAAGTTGCCAAGTTTTGCAGAGTTTTCAAATTAATTTGATCCCATTCCTTGATCAAAGCCTTTTTGAGGTCATTGTCGAACTGGCGTCCATTTTTGTAAACTTTATTAGAAAGTATTCCCCAAAAATCTCCTATTGGGTTTAGGTCCGGGGCTGATCGCTGGCCATTGCAATAGTCGTATTTTTCTACCTGGCAGAAAGTCTTTAGTTTTACGAGCTGTGTGGATTGGCGCGTTGTCTTGCTGGAATATCCACTCATCCCCATAAATGTCTCCAGTAAATTCGATGAGCCCTGTTTCTAGTAACTGCATTCTAGTAAAAAAATTTCTGCATTTGTTCTATTCGGTATAAAACAAAGTGGAGACTTCCCAGCATACCCAAATCCGGCCCAAACCATTAATGATCCTTCACCGTGGTTTCGTTTATGGCAGACCTGTCGTGGCTGCCTTTTGTCGCGCCAGTACTTTTGACAGGAGTAAGGACCGTCAAAATTACATTTTTTTGGTACAGTGTCGCGTGAACCATATGTAACCATTTTGTTCTGGTTCAAAATTTGGTTTATACGTCTACCAAAAGAAGATTCATTTGACCTTTTATTTCCATGCAAGACTTGTTGTCTTGAACAGCAAGACGCCGAATTTGTCTCTTGCAACGGTTCGTTGATTTAAGTGGGCCTGCCGCTTCGCTTTATTTTTCCACAACTTTCCGGATTTTTAAAGAAGTTACTAATTGTATTCCTGTGCCTATTTAATCTGGCAGCAATATAAGAAATGGTCTGGCCATTCCACTGACACATGTAAACTACGTGGCATTCTACCGTAAAATCAAACTTAATATTAATTATTTTATTCTACAAGGATAAATAATCTATTTTACTTCCGTTCCGCTGATTAAAAAATATTTTTAGATCACACTTCTTAGCTTACCCGCTATCAATAACACAATAATCTCAATTTGCACATATACTTATTTCCTATTAAAAACACAAGTTTTAGCACTTGTTATTAAAAACGGAACAACGAATGAAGCCCAAAGAGGACCATTAAATTAGGAGATGCTCATAAAAGATAAGAATACAAAACTGCGTACTTACAAAAACTGTACCGTTAACTTTAGAGAAAATAAAGGCAAATTAAAAAGTGCACATATACTTCTTTCCCTGAGGTATGTTACGCATATGAATTGTGTAGGTTCTGTACATTTCGTTTTCTGTTAAATGTTTTTGTGTCTTTTTATTTCCTTGCAGAGGGTTTATAATTTTGGTCAAAAGTGTGAAACGCAGTGAAGGAGACATCTGCGTCCCTATAAAGTATATACAGTGAAGCGAATGATGAAGAAAACAGTAAGGCAAATGAAAAAAATGTTTATTCTCTTTAATATACCCTTCGACGAAAACTGTGAAATGAATACCGACTGGTTGCGTACTCTGCATATAGCAACGGAATAGCTCAGGAAAGAGGCGAGGGCTCGGTTACTCAGACAAAAAAATTTGTTGATAGAGTTATGAAGGCCTAGGAAAGATACAGTCAATCCAGAGAAATATAAAAAGAAGATTACGAGATAACGGTAATTTAAAGTTCGGACTACTTCATTATAAAGGCGCTATATATTTTACATATTTTTTAATCATTATCTTTTGAATTAAAAAAAGCAAGAAATATAAGTATAAATATTTAACTATAAATAAATAACTATATATAAAGTATCAATGCGGTAAATGTATTCATATTATTTTATGTTTGCATTAGGTTGGCTTATAAATGACAAAAGGTATATTCACGGACCAATGGCTCGAAGTCCTCGGGTTTGATTACTTGAGTGCTAGGATGACTTAATTTGAGTGAATGACTATGGTCATATTTATCCCTTTAACTGTCGTTGGCGATGAGGGTAATTAAAGAGCGGTGGCAATCCTGTTATTGCCAAAGATAAAAAGATCGCTGATCGAGAAGTAAGAATTCGAATCGTATAGCAGGGCTATACTTGCCTATTAAGACATCCGAACTTTCTTGTGGTCAAAAATATGGTGTTTGTGTCTCAGCTATGCAATGTGTTTCTAGGGTCGAGACTTACGGTTGAAATTGCGATACCAACTTCAGTTGTGCAGCCAACCATAGCATAGAAGTAAGAATCCATATAAAGGTTTTATTTGCTCTGCCCGAGAGAGAGCTAACTTTTTTCTACCAGATCTATAATGGGCGAAACAACATAAACTATTGTAACAGCCTTAACAATAACAGCCAACAACCAGTGCAGCAATAGGTAATTACCACGGGACTCTATTTTTTATTTTTCCGCTGCGAGGCATTTTTGGAAAAATCACTTGAAAGCGCAGGCAGAGCAAATGACGCCTCTATACAAATTCGAACTCTAAGAGCACGGTTTTGGCAGACTAACTTGGAACACGTGGTTTAGCTGCCCACGCGGAATCTGGTTTAAACTTGGTCGGATAAAGCGATGTTTAACATGCGTCTGCTGACTTTGTCGGCCTAATCGAGCTATAAAGAATTGTTTTTGTTTAATTGTTAAAGTGTAGTGTTGCCAGACCATGTTTTACTAGCTGTCACAATTCGGTTTCGCCAGATCACTGATGGTGATGACTTTTACTGTTAATATACAACGTGCTGTTAAGGGCAGACTGTTAACTGACGACTATTTAGTTTAAGTTCCGGTAGCTGAAACTCGTACCCTCACAAATTAACGAATCAATTTATATAACAAAACAATGAAAGTCTTAGCTTGAATTGCAATACAACTCACTACACTATTCTTCACTATTCTAAAGCCTAGTACTCAGCTCGACAAACGAGTACGGTAGCGTAAAAACTTTAATCTTTCCAGTGTGACCAAAATTTCGACAGTTCATCAGAATTAAGCGTGCTACGGTCGTATTGTCAGTCAGCTGGGTTTGTTGACAAGCAGTTAAAATTCAAATTTCGAATTTGCGGGAAAGAGCCTTTAAAAGATATTATCAACTACCTTGGCAAGACAAGTCTGCCGCTGTACAAAGAAATTAAAAAACAATACAATTTAAATTTAACAGTTGTATTTTTTTTGACCTAAGAAACATTTTGCTTTGACAAGAGGCACCCCAGATAGTATTAATGTTATTTGGTCCTCACATGTAAACTCCTGCAATCGACTTTTGCGGGATTTTTTATTTTTTCCCTCCACTTTTTAAAATTTTCATTGAGAAGCGCACGCCAAAGGATTAAATTTTTGAATCCTTTCGCTAGGGTTCACCCAATGTTAATTTCCGCAGTCTGGCAGCGCTTTCCAATTTTCTGGTATTTTTTCGTCTATCTGAGGACCGAGGTGAAAAAAACCTTTGACGAAAAGCGAAAAATCGGACGAAAATAAGCCAAAAATAAATCGTTCCAACAAAGGCCCTGAAAATCCCGGGCCATTAGATGAAAATAGATTTTCCATTCTGGCGGAGCCTGAAACAGAGTCGGAACAATTAACCCCAAGGAAACTAAAGCCCCCACCTCTTATATTTGGGAGAAGATCTCGAATGCCCTAGTCAACAAAATAGTTGAGCTTGTCGGAAAAGATAACTTTCATGTTATTCCGCTTATGAAAGGGAATATAAGCGAAACTAAACTCCAAGCCAAAACCGAAGACGATTTCCGAGCAGTGTCGAAGTACTAAAACGATGCCAAAAAGTAACCAGAACTTTGAAAAGAAAACGCAGTGCACCCGTTCTACATGTTGCAGTAACTTCTACACCGTAGGATCATAGTGGAAGAGCCGCACAAACGGACCGGGCCAGTGCAATGCACAAATTGCCAGGAATACGGTCTTACCAGTACTTACTGCACCCTCAGGTCAGTATGTGTAACTTGTGGAAACTGCCACGGCTCCGAACCCTGCCCTGCCAACAAGGAAAACTCTCTCACTAAAAAGTGTGTAAACTGCCAAGGAAACCTCACCGCAAACTACAGAGGCTGTCCACTCTACAAGGTGATGAAAAGTCGGATGCAACAAGCGACAACGACATGCTCCCTGAACACACAAAACACTTACATGAGATCACAAACGACACCGTAAGTTTTCTTCTCAAAAGCAGCCAGATTATCATTTGGCCCTTCAATTACCACCAGTGCTCTAAGATCATGCACAGCTCACATAGAGCCGAAAATTGATAACATCCAGCAGGCCATGGGACAGCCACAAAGTAACATGGAATCTATGATGATTACTTTGCAACAAAATGTGATGGAATTTATGTCCTTCATGAAAACCACCATGCAAACCCTTATGCAAAACCAAAATATCTTGTTACAAATGCTTGCAGCTCAGCAGTCCAAATATACCATGCCTAGCCTTCGAATAACTCTGTGGAACGCCAACAGTGTTTCTCGGCATAAACCTGAAATAACTCAATTTCTGAACGAAAACCACATCGACGTTATGTTGCTGGCAGAAACGCATCTCACCAGCAAATATAACTTTAAAATACGGGGATACACGTTCTACGGCACCGATCATCCAGATGGTAAAGCGCATGGCGGAACTTGCATCTTAATAAGAGACCGCGTCAAACACCACTTTCACCAACGGTTTGCAAAAAATCATCTGCAAGCTGCTTCGATAAAATTACAGTTGGGCAACTGCAACCTTGCCATTGCCGCTGTCTACTGCCCACCCCGCTTTACAGTCTCCAAAGACCAATTCATGGACTTCTACAATTCACTTGGTGAGCGATTCATAGCAGCAGGAGATTACAACGCCAAGCACACGCACTGGGGATCCCTTGTGACCCCCAAAGGAAGGCAACTATAAAATGCACTCATTAAAACATGCAACAAACTAGACTACGTTTCACCAGACAGCCCTACATACTGGCCTACAGATCCTAGAAAACTACCTGATTTAATTGATTTTGCTGTGACAAAAAACATCTCTCGCAATATAATATCTGCAAAATCGCTTTTGGATCTATCATCGGACCACTCACCAGTGCTAATAACTCTTCTTCAAAGCCCGGAATTAATCGAGCGCCTTCGCAGGCTGACGTCGCATCAAACCAACTGGCTGAAGTTCAAAAAGTACGTAAGTTCCCACATTGAACTAACTCAACAGCTTAACATCAAGGAGGACATCGACTGCTATGCCGATGCACTGGAGTCTGTACTCGCCGCATCAGCCAAAGTCTCAACACCGCAACACCAACACAAAACTAACCATGAAATCGAACAGCGTGTTCTTGAGAATAGACGTTTGAGACGTGCTTAGCAAACCAGCAGATCGCCATCCTCCAAACAAAGTCTTAAGGAAGCTGGTCGCAGACTGACCAGGGCTCTAAGGCAAGAATAACTAAAAGCACAACGCCAGTACATTGTGAAACTTTCACACACCAGCACTAAGCATCCCTTGTGGATGGCCCACCCTGCAACTAATTCATTCGCACTACCGTCGCAGTCAATTCGAATCGAATCTGAGACGGATCCAATTCTGTTTCAACCAAATGAAGTTGCAAAAGTAATCAGCGAGCAATTGAAACCAAAAAAGACCAAAGGCGGTGATCAAATAACTCCCAAAATGTTAATCGAACTTCCAAACTGTGCAGTTGAGGTTATTTGTAAACTCTTTAACGGGATTACACGACGTGGCTATTTTCCAAAAAATGGAAAAAATCGGTAATCATACCGGTAATACCAGCTTCGTACAGACCGATAAGTTTACTCTCGTGCCTTTTGACGCGCATAATCCCATATCTGAAAGCACAACGTTATTCCAGCACACCAATTTGGCTTTCGAGAAAGCCATGGAACAATAGAGCAAGTCAACAGACTAACAACAGAAATACGGACTGCATTCGAGCATCGGGAATACTGCAGTGCGGTATTCCTTGATGTTGCACAGGCTTTCGACCGAGTCTGGCTTGATGGCCTTATGTATAAAATCAGAACGATCCTGCCGGGAAACACTCACAGGATACTTGAATCGTACCTTTACAACAGAGCCTTCGTCGTGAGATGCAACACTACAACATCCGACGACTACGCTATAGAGGCTGGAGTTCCCCAAGGGAGTGCCCTTGGTCCAACTCTATTTCTCCTCTACACCGCAGATATCCCCACGAACGAGCGGCTAACTACTTCTACATTCGCAGACGATACCGCGATCATAAGTCGGTCCAAATGCCCAACTCAGGCAACAGCACTACTAGCTGATCATCTCGTTGTAGTGGAGAGGTGGTTATCAGACTGGCGTATAAAAATAAATGCGCAAAAGTGTAAGCACATAACGTTTACTCTTAACAGACAAACGTGTCCCCCGCTAACCCTGAATAACACGCCACTTCCACAAGCAGACGATGTAACGTACCTTGGCATCCACCTAGTCAGGAGACTTACATGGCGAAGACAGATCGAAGCTAAGAAAATTCACCTAAAACTAAAATCAAACAGTCTCCATTGGCTTATAAACGCGCGCTCCCCCCTCTGCCTGGACTTCAAGATCCTGCTCTACAATTCAACGCTTAAGCCAGTCTGGACCTACGGCTCCCAATTGTGGGGAAACGCGAGCAGCAGCAACATCGACATTATTCAGCGAGCACAATCAAAAATCCTGAGAACTATCACTGAGGCACCTTGGTATGTTCGGAACGACAACATCCACAGAGATCTTGGCATTCTACCCGTAAAAGTTGAAATATCAAAACAAAAAGCGTCCTACCACACCAAGCTAACTTCTCATCCAAACCAGCTCGCCAGGGGCCTTGCAACGCAATGACCTTCCAGCTCAGCAATAATTATTAGAGCCCCTAAATCTAGCGCCAGTCACCTTGACTGTCAGATAGTTTTTTAATTTAAGAGTCTATATACTTATTGTTAGTCAGAGAAGATCCAATAAATAAAATGCAAAATGTTAAAAAAAAAAGTGAACGCTCTCTCTCATGACTGGCGGACAGTTTTCGTCGATCTGAGTACTAGGCTTAACCTATAAAAGAATGAATGATTGTGGTAAAACCAATAGGTGGAGACTTTGAAAATTGTACGGCATTTATAGACAGTTGATCTCCAAGTAGAATAATATCAGTGAAGGCCTGAACATTCCGGCTGTTTGCAGGCGCCGGACAGGATCCAGCCGAACGCCGTCTTCTGGGCCACGGGTAGCCTCTCGTCGACTAGGTGGAATCCTGGTTGGATGACCTTTTGATTGTCTTCCAGCGGAAGATCCTTGAACCTGTCCACGACCGCCTCAGGAATGGCTCGGATTGGGGTGCGGATGCGGACGTTCGGCTCAACTTTCAGCACAACCTCCAACTTGGTCCCTTCGTCGACTTTCAAACGATTCGTCGCCGTGCACACCTGCTCGTCCCCGACACTGGTTGTGGGCAACCAAAAAGCGGATGCCAGGGACGCGTCGATACAGCTCGCGGGGTGCACGGGTCGATAAGGGCGGCGGTGTCGAATGTCGGCAGGACATTTATGCTGTGCTGTTGCAGGAGGGATGAGAGCGATGGACCTGGTGTCGAGGAGGCTGAGCGCCGCGGAGAGGCGAGCGCTCTGCGAGTTGGAGGATCTTGCCGGGGCGAGCGCTGCCGAGAAGCGGAGCCTCCCGAGCGCATTGGAGGGGCGAGCGTTTGGCGGGTTGGCAGATCTGGCCGGCGCGCACGCTGCTGAAGAGAGGCACTTCGCTGGTCGCTGGGAGGCTCTGTCGTATGGAGCAGCGTGTGGTAACTCCGGTTGCAAATTTTGCACCGGTCATCGCTGCGACAGCTCCCTTGCGAATGCTCATAATTCTCCGCGCTCAGCTTTTGAAACCTCTGACACCTTTTTAATGGATGGATTCCCCGGCAGACTCGGCATCGGTAGGACTGCGTACCTCGAGAACGTCTGCTTTCCAAGGCTTGGACGCTGCGTTGACGTGGGGCCATGCTTAATGGATCTGTGATTTATGGAAAAAAACAAAATTGAGATGTTTTAGGATGTAGTGGTGCGTGCTTAGGAACTATGGATAACAGAAAAAGGAATGCTAGGTAGAAGATGTGGAAGGCGCCCCCGGTAAGAGAACAACCTTCGTTATCGGGCGCCGGGCAACCCCGCGTGCCGTACGAATGTCGACTACGCGTACGTTACCATCAGCTCCTGGAAAGACGGAATCGACTCTACCTAGTCGCCACTCATTTGAGGGCAGATTGTCGTCCTTCATGACGACCAAGTCACTGGCGCGAAGATTTTTGTTGCGCTTTTGGAGCTCTTTAAGATACTCTTCCTTCCATCGAGCGCGGAATTGCTGATGTAGAGACTTTAAGTGTTCCCATCGGTTCACAATTGACTTGGATTCTCCCTTTACTTCGTGTTCCACTATGGACAGAAGAGGCCCGCCAACCAGAAAGTGCCCTGGTGTCAACGCTAAGAGATCAGTTTGATCCTCTGACATGGGAGATAGCGGTCTGGAATTTAGACAAGCTTCGATTTTAGCTAGGAGAGTGGAAAGCTCTTCAAAAGTGTACTTTCGCGTAGCGGTGGACTTATAAAACAATGTTTGAAGCTCTTGACACCAGGTTCCCATAGGCCTCCCATATGGGGTGCCCCTGGAGGAATGAACTGCCAGTTGAGCTGCTGATGACTATACGCATCAGTCACAGACTCTGTTACGGCTTGTAAAAAATCTCGGGAGAGCAGGGTGGCAGCGCCGACGAAGGTTTTCCCATTGTCGGACTGAATGTAACGAGGACACCCTCTTCTGGATACGAACCGAGCGAAAGCGGCAAGAAATTTTTCGGTCGTTATATCGGATGTAGGCTCTAGATGGATGACCTTTGTAGAAAAACAGACGAAAGCCAACACATATCCTTTTGTAATGGGACAAGCTCTTCCAGTGTAATTCTTAATGTCAAAAGGGCCGGCGTAGTCCATCCCTGTGTGCGTGAATGGCCGGGAAAAAGAAACTCGATCTTTCGGAAAATTTCCCATCATCTGGTCTTGCAATCTTTTCTTGTGTATAACGCAGACCTCGCAGGAGTTAATAACTGCCTTCACAAAGTTTTTTATCTTCGGAACCCAGTATCTTGAACGGGTAAGATGTACCACCAACTGGTTACCTCCGTGTAACGTTATGAGATGCGTAAAGTTTACTAGTAGTCGCCAGAGTACACATTCGTACGGGAGGATTATAGGATGTCGTTCATCATAACGCAAATTTTCGGAGGCCGTTATGCGGCCAAACGCCCTTATTAGCTCTTTCTGATCTAGAAAGGGGTTTAAGGAGAGGATTGAACTTGAAGCGGACACAGGACGCTTTTGACTCAAGCAGCGATATTCATTAGCCAAATATCTGCGCTGCGTGCCAATGACCATGAGCCGTTCAGCGGCGACAAGTTCTTGGCCCTCTAGACGGACCCCTGGAAGCGGCGACTGTTTCCTACATCGCTGGACAAAGCGATGGACATACGCGAGGACACGCAAAGCTCTATCTAACTTGGAAAAGCGTTCTGGATGTCTTCTGTCGGAATGGACGCCACATGGGCCTTGACAGGACGCTTTTCTACCTCGGTCTCTAGTAAGTCGGAGCCCCGGCTAGGCCACTGATCTCGTGGCAGTTGCAACCAATTTGGGCCATGCCACCACAGAGAGTTATCTACCAGCTCCTGAAGGGGCACTAGCCAAATCAGCTGGATTATGTTCGGAATGAACATGCGACCAATTAGCTGCCTCTGTGGACTGGGTAATTTTTGTTACCCGGTTGGCAACGAACGTTGTCCATTGGCATGCTGGTTTCGCTAACCATGCCAGCACAATTGTGGAGTCGGTCCATCAATGGAGTTTCGAGGGCAGCATACTGGGGAGAATGGATTCGGCCATCTCGGATAGTAGTAAGGCACCACACAATTCTAGCCTGGAAAGCGACACAGTTTTGTCTGGCGCAAGGCGCGTCTTGGCCGTGAGAAGATGCACACATAGATCGCAGAACCGTATGCTTTTTGAGAGGCGTCACAGATTCCATGATGCTCTACTCGAAATTCTGGGCGAATGGAAACCCATCTTGGAACTCGGACCTGATCTAGGACCGAGTAACTTTGGAGAAAGTTGCCCCACCTTTGGCACAGCTCAATTGGCAGTTCATCGTCCCACCCTAGCTCCTGAATCCAAATCTCTTGCATAAAGATTTTGGCACATACAACAAATGGAGCTAGCCAACCTGCTGGATCAAACAGCTTGGCAATTTGGGAAAGGACCTGGCGTTGTGTGGGGGAACGAAGAAAAACTCATCGGACGTCGCTTTCCAACTTACGCCGAGAGTTTTGGCTGAACTTTCAGTGTCGATTTCGAGAAAGTCTGTATTCAGAAGATGATTGCTTGGATATGAGCCAAGATTTCCTTGTGGAGGTCCATTTTCTTAATGGAAAGCCCGCGGAATCTAGAGCACTTTGTAGCTCCCGAACAATGAGCTGAGCGTCCTCTGCGGATTCAGCTCCCGAAAGATCATCATCGACATACATGTAATTGCGAATGACATTACTCGCTCTTGGATGGCTCAGCTGGACGTCTGTCGCCAGCTGTTGCAGAAGTCTAATCGCCGGGAAGGGCGCACAGTTGACTCAAAACGTTACCGTCTTGAGATCAAAATCTCGAATACACCCCTCGCTGTTGCGGAATAAAATTGGTTGGAACGGGGTGTGTTTTGGGTTTACCCAGATTAGACGTATCGGAAATAACGCCATTTTAGGATTTGAATGGTTAAGTCAGACTGTAAGACTGGGCCAGCATGAATGATGTCATTTAGGCTGACCCCATTTTCTGAAGGGCAGGAGGCATTGCATACCACCCGAAGCTTGGTGGTCGTACTTTCCGGCTTGAGCACGGCATGATGCGGAAGGTAATAGCTGGCAGCATCATGGGTGGGATGTACCTCTCTCATGTGGTTGAGATCGAGATATTTCTGTTTCACGGAGTCGTACTTACCTTTCTGCTGACTGTCCTTTTTTAGGCGTTGCTCATTCCTTAAAAATTGGGCTAACGCATTGGGCTAAGGCGGACTTTACGTTTTCGGGATCACGGAACGGAAGGCTTACGACATACCTGCCGCTATTGTCTCTCGTAGTCGTCCGGAGGAAATTTTCTTCACAGGTCAAATCAGATGTCTTTACCACTTTTACTGGCAGATCCTCCACATCCCAAAATTTGGTGAGAAGTTTATCCAGGGAGGTCCAGCCGAAAATTGTCTCTTGACCGAGAAGAGTGCCACAAATGTTTGGTCGTGTACTGCTTAGAAGAATGGATGGGAGTATATCGGCCCCGATCAGAAGATCTATTTGTGCGCTCTCGTAAAACTTTGGATCCGCTAGTGGAAGTTCGGGAAGATCCCGGAGAAAATGTTGCGGAATCGGGCAGGATGGAAGATTTCCCGCTAGTTGCGGAAGAACGTAGGCTGTCGTACTTAACTGCAAGCTAGACCGGTTTGGCGAACGAATAGTAAACTGACAGGGCTTTTTGGATTCAGCGGATACTGCCTGATTTAAGCCTGATACCTGAGCTTAGATAACTTGATGAGGCAACTTAATTAAGGTTTAAAAGCCGCTCATTGATAAAGGTTGCCTCAGAACCTGAATCTATCCGAGCACGAGCTTTTAAATTGGAACCCAGGTGACAAATGTCGATTATAGCGGTACCCAGAAAAACTGATCTATTCCCCGTCGCAAAGTAATTTTGCACAGTGGAGTCCGTAGCAATGGTAGCCGCGGGAACGGGTGTATTTGGTCTTGGTCTGGGTGATGGAGTCGGATTGGAAGGCGCTGGATGTGAGTTGCCTCGGTGTAGTAGCGTGTGATAGCGGCCGCGGCACGTGAAGCAGTTATGAGTGCTTTCGCAATCACGCAGCTGATGTCCTCGTGCGAAACAGTTCAGGCACAGCCTTTTTTCTTTAATGTAATCGGACCGCTCATCGACAGACATCCGGAGAAACCGGGGGCATGTGCGCACGGGATGGTTTTCCCGATTACACAAATCATACCCTCTAGGTCGGGGTGCTACCCTTGTCTCGTAGGAATTTATCCTCCGAGACGCAGAATTGGATATCGATGCTCTGGGCTGAGACTGACTAGAGCCTGATGGTCGCATGGCATTCAGTTCTTGCCAAGTAGGAATATTGGCCTTTTCGTGTAGCGACTGTTCCCAGGAAAGCGTGAGCTTCGGGAGTTTGGAGGAGCAGAAGGCAATCCCAATTTTCTATATTGATTCCGCACATTTCTAGCGCCTCGAGGCACCCTTGGGTGGTGCTTTGCAATTCTCGTAAAGCCGAACCAGATCCCTGAGTGACTAACTGCACATAAAACAATATTTTGAGTTGGCTGTTTACTAAAAATCGTTTGTTTTCGAAACGCTCAGTTAGGTTAGCCCAAGCTGAGCGGAAACCATCGTTAGTGAGAGGTGCTTTAAAAACTATGGCGTGTGCGTCGCCACTCGTTTTGGCGTTAAGGTGGAATATTTTTTCGACTGGCGTTAGCCTCGGATTGTTAATATAAATGGCCGTGAACAGATCCCTAAAAATCGGCCATCGAAGAAGTCGGCCGATACTGGTAGTACAGATACAAATTCTGTAGTACCAAAAAGGGTTACATGTGCTGTACCAAAAACGGTTACTTGTGTTCGGGTGCCCCAGCTAAAACATGTATTTGTTTCACGGCTCGCCCCAGACCTCTCATCACAGGATATTACGGCTTATATCCGTAACAAAATCCAAGTTGATGATTTGAAGGTCGAACAATTTAAATTTTCTTATGCTAGGAAAGTATCATCATTTAAGATTGGTATTCCTTGTGCTCTTTTTGCATCTGTGTGTTCCACCAGTTTCTGGCCCGAGGGCATATTTGTAAAAGAGTACGAAGCTAAGAGAAAAAAGAATAGTTCAGGGGAAATGGAAAATACCATTAAAGAACCATCCCCAGCGCCCTCCACATCCTCTTCTGTCCCAAAAAACTAGCCTCCTCTTTTCTTCTTTGCTATCAGAATACAAGAGGCTTACTTAGTAAGCTGACTAAATTGTATTCGGATAGTTTTTCTTTCCCATATAATATTATGGCATGTACAGAGACCTGGTTAAGGCCGGATATTCTTAGCTCCGAAATTCTCTCGGGTAAGTACACAATTTATAGACTTGATCGTCAGTCCAGACGGGGAGGTGGAGTCCTGATTGCTGTCGACTCAACCTTTTCGTCTGAATTACTAACTTTCGAAGAATTTTATGACATCGAATTCCTAGGTATAAAATTATCGTTTCCCGGTAGTTTTGTATATATAACTTGTTCATATATCCCACCATCATCTGAGTTCCCTATTAACGCAAATCACCTTTCCGTTATTCAGTCCATTTCCAAAAAACTGTCAGATCGAGATCAGCTAATAGTATTGGGTGATTTTAATATACCTAGTGCTACATGGTCCCCTGACGAAAACTCTAACATTTTACTTCCTTTAGCGCAGCATGATTTTATTGACGGCTTGCTTGACATTGCGCTATCCCAAGTGAACCATGTTAAGAACTCCTTAGGACGTTTACTGGACTTGTGTTTTGTTACCACCACTTACACAACCGGAAGATCCTTATCATCCAACTCTAGAGCTGACTGTAGATGCAAGAACAGAGCTGAATAAAAAATCCGAAAAGTCGGTTAAACGAATCCGCTGCTTCCGTAAGACAAACTTTCATCTTTTAAATACTTTTATATCCGGCTATGACTGGTCCGAATTTTATTCATGCACTAACGTGGCTAAGGCCGTTAATATCTTTTATAATGCATTGAATTCCTTCTTTTATCTGTGTGTTCCGTTATACTATCCGTCAATTTCAAATAAACCTCCGTGGTTGTCACACCTAAAAAATATTAAGTCCAGACTTAAATTTAAAATGTGCGGTTCACAATCTGCTTTCTCTCGGTACCTAAGGGCTCGGTCAAATTTTATCGTGCTTAACGCCCGGTGTTATAAAAGCTATTTGACTCGTTTTCACAAGAGCCTAAACAGTTTTATAATTTTGTTAACACTAAGCGTAAATCAGCCTGTTACCCTGCATCGCTATCATTCGAAAACTATACGGCAAATTCTGATCAGGCAATTGCCGATCTATTTGCCCAGTTTTTCCAGACAACATATTCTGTTTCATCCCGTCTAAATCCGTCTTATTCAAATGCCATATCCAAGCCGAACTTGATTTTTTGTTCGAGGTAAGCGAAAGCTCCCATCTTTTGGCTCTCCATTAAGTTAAGCCATTCTATTCACCGGGTCCGGACTGATTTCCAGGCTGCGTGCTTAAATACTCTGCTGAATTTCTGTGTAGACCTCTGTACAAATTGTTTACCTTGTCTTTAAAAACATCTCATTTCCCACTTATTTGGAAGGAGTCATTTGTCATTCCTCTTCATAAGAAAGGAAATAAATGCAATACAAGTAATTACAGAGGCATAACCAAATTATCCGCCATCCCAAAGCTTTTCGAAAACACTATTGCACCCCATTTGCAACATCTTTGTAGATCGATTATATCTCCATGTCAACATGGATTTATATGGCGAAGATCTACGTCGACAAACCTCTTGGAGCTAACTTGTTTTGTATTAAATGGCTTTAGAAAGAACATGCAGACTGACGTAGTTTACACTGATTTTAGTAAAGCGTTTGATTCAGTAAATCACACGCTTCTTGTATTAAAGCTAGACCAATTAGGGTTTCCATGTAATCTTCTAACATGGATCTCAAGTTATCTGAGTGGTAGGACTCAACGAGTCCCCTTTAAAAACTCGATCTCTGATTTGATCCGAGTTACTTCAGGCGTCCCACAAGGAAGCCACCTTGGCCCACTTCTTTTTACTTTATTTATAAACGATCTCCCTCTAGTCTTGGCAAAGTCGCGTGTCCTTATGTACGCAGATGACGTTAAGTTATGGCTGCAATATAACGAAATTTCTAGCAGTTCAGACTTACAATCTGACCTTAATGCTTTTCAAACATGGTGTTTTGAAAATCTTTTAGATTTAAATAGCGCTAAGTGCAAAGTAATGACATTTTTTCGGGTGAACCCACAATATGCCACATATACGCTGGGTGGTTGCGCGTTGTCTAGAATTACGCATATTGATGACCTTGGCGTCCTTCTTGTCCTTGCAAAAGAACTTTTTATTATTTGCTCTACGGGGCCTACTCTAGTAGACTTCTCCTAATTAATCTACCATCCTTAGTAAACCGTAGAACGATGCTTGGCACAACTTTTATCTATAAACTTATTCACGGGGATGTGGAGAGTCCCGAGTTACTGGGTCGCATAAGCTTCTCCGTGCCTAATAGAACTACCAGGAACTATGTTTCTCCTACTTTAAATATTTGTAGATCTAACTTTGATATGCATGAACCGTTTAGAGTACTGTGTAACGACTATAATAGACTATACCACATTATTTCTACTACCGACTCTTTGCCAAGCCTAAAATCATTAATTTTATCTTACTTAGCACAAAATTAGTATTAGTATTAGTCTCGTACGTATTTCTAACTTAGTCTGTCCGCTTCTACATTGTGCTTTTAACTTGTCGCGATCTCGTTTTTACGCCTATTAGGCTCCGCGCGTAACAAGCACTGCTTGGTGTCGTAAGGGCCACTTGTTTGCGCTGATCATAGTGCATCAACGTCCGAAAAAAGATAATAGCCAGTGAAAACCTCGGTATCATACGGAGACAGCCGTCAGCCCGACGGAATGTACGTCTGGGAAGGGTCAGCTTGTGCTTGAGGAGTTTGCGGAGTTTTCGCTATCATATCCGCGATCTGAGCACCAAATCTTTCGTCCACGCTGTAGCAGAAGCCGTACTTCGGCTTAAGAATTGGCAAGCTCTCAGCTGCACTTTCTCCGGCTGCTACCATGCAAATTAAATTTCTTGTTAGTCGATTACTTAAAAAAATACAATTTTTTTATTATATTATTTTTGTGATAAACCTTTTATTCTTAAACACTTTAAATACAAGACACTTTCTGTTTACTTTCTAACTTTTGTCAACCGATCGCGGTCGCGATAAAAATAGGACATTTCTAAACCTTATAGCGTAGTATCCAGATCGACAAACGATTACGCTAGCGTAAAAACTTTAATATTTCCAGTATGACCAAAAGTTTGAGAGTTCATCAGATTTAAGCGTGCTACGGTCGTACTGTCAATCAGCTGGGTCTGTTGACAAGCAGTTCAAATTCAAATATCGTATTTGCGGAAAAGAGCCTTTAAAAGATATTATCAAATACCTTGGCAAGACAAGTCTGCCGCTGTACAAAGAAATTAAAAAACAATACAATTTTAATTTAACAGTTGTATTTTTTTTGACCTAAGAAACATTTTGCTTTGACAAGAGGCACCCCAGATAGTATTAATGTTATTTGGTCATCACATGTAAACTCCTGCAATCGACTTTTGCGGGTTTTTTTTTTTTTTTTCGGAAAAGAGCCTTTAAAAGATATTATCAAATACCTTGGCAAGACAAGTCTGCCGATGTACAAAGAAATTAAAAAACAATACAATTTAAATTTAACAGTTGTTTTTTTTTTATTTACTGATAATTATTTGCTAATTTAAAGTTCATAGCTGCACTTTTATTGTGTTTTTTCGTACATTCTGGACCTAAAAAACATTTTGCTCTGACAAGAGGCACCCCAGATTGTATTAATGTTATTTTGTCCTCACAAGTAAACTCCTGCAATCGACTTTTGCGATTTTTTAGAGTTTTTCCCTCCATTTCTTATAATGTTCAGTGAGAAGCGCACGCCAAAAGATTAAATTTTTTAATCTTTTCGCTAGGGTTCACCCAAAATTCATTTCCGCAGACTGACAACGCTATGCAATTTTCTGGTATTTTTTTCGTCGATCAGGGGACCGACGTGAAAAAAAGGCCCGACGAAAAGTGAACGCCAGCTGTTTTTTCTTTTTGAACTTTAGAACTTCAATTTATGTTTAGATTAAAAGCTTCGAATGAAACTGTTGCATCTCATTGTGAAATTCAATTATGCTGACTGATGCAATTTGGTGGGAACTTGAAACGCAAAAGGGCGCAATTTATTGGGATTCAAACGGAAGCTGATGTTTACTTTAATTTTATTTTGCGCTTAAGATGAAGCTGTCGCATTTCATTGTTAAATTCAATTAGCAATTGATTGGGCTTCGAACGGAAGCTGATGTTTACTTTAATTTTGATTTGTTTAACTTAGTTGGGGAACCAAGATCGGACCTCCAAGCCAAAGACAAAGGCAAATGCAGAGTTTGAAAATATTGTTTATAAAAGCCATAGTTGGATAACTCTCCCCCTTCTAAAATGGATCGTCCCGAATCAATAAGAAATTCATTTAATTGATCTCTTAATTCTGATACAAAAGTTTCTTGGTTAATAGATTTTTCTGGTTCTGGCCATTGTTTTTTGGTTACAAATAATTTTTGTATTTTATAATTAGTAAAAAAATCAAATATATAATGATTAAAATTAAAAATATAAAGGTAAGTGATATTTTAGTATTATTGATTTTAATAAAAGGATTTAAAATGTTTATATTATCTAAAGAAAGTTCCGAGTTATTTGATAATATATAAAATAATCGGATATTTCATAATTTTTGAAGGGGTTCGTAGTTATGTAGGAAGAATTTTGTTTTCCAAATTAGTATATGAGATATTATTAATATTGGTTGTACTATTAAATGTTATTAAAAATGAACCGTTTAAATGGGAGTTGTTAACAATATTATTACCATTTATAAGAATGACACCATCTTGTATGATGTCTATTTTTTTATTTTTTTCTCTTATTTTTTTACAAGTTGATTTCTCTCCATTCAATAATCGGTTAAAACAAGTTTTTTCCTTAATTAAAGTGCAAAAATCATTAAAAAGTTCGTTCTTAAAGATAGACATTTCATAAAACATATTTGCGCATTTTGCGACATGATTGCTTAATACTAGTTTCCCATCGTTTTGGGAAATCGCTCTAGCGTGATAAATTTCGCATCTATTTTTAATTATTGGGTATTTTATATAAATTATTAAAAGTTCTTTATGCAGTCCGATTTTAAAAACAAAGATGTCCATTAAGTCAGTGATAATTACTTTTTTTTCCTGTTTTTGTTCATGTTTTAATTCCATGATGTCATCATTGTTCAAAATTTTGGTATTAATAACATTAAATTTTGCTAGTGTGATTGTGTCAATTAAATTTTGCAGATCAAATGTTAGTAATCGTAAACGATGTGTTTGCAGTGGTAAATCTTGATCAATAAAAACATTTTTAAAATCATCAGAAAGAGATTCAATTTCTTTGAACAATTTGGAATTGATAACAGATTGCTTATTATTATTTTCAATTAATTCATTGATTTTATTCGGAACTTTAATAAAATCATCAAGATCCAGGTTTCCAGCTAACCATTTCCATACAGTGCCTAACTCATTTATACCTCTTTTCGATCTAGTTGATATTAATTGTGATAAAATTAATTCGATTACTTCTATGTCATATTTAATTTCCCATTGTGACCTTTTATTAGTATTTGTTTCCGAATAAGACAAGGACTGTAATTAATCTTTTATTTGGTAGCAAAATCCTCCAAAGTTTTGCTGCTGCCGGTCTTTTCCAATTGCTATTTCAGTGTCTTAGTGCGGGCCTTTTAGTGGCGATACGTGATAAACTTAATGATATTTACATTGTCACTATCGATAGATCGATGCGATATGTGAGGGGTGTTCCCTATTTCTTAGCGGGAGTGAACGAAGAATAATTAAACATAATATATAATCAACTAATAAGAATAAAAATGGCATTAATTCTGAACCAGCCAAGCGCGTGTAATCCGTGAATGGATTCGTCTGCTCCGTCCGCTAACTTGCGTTGGGCGGTCACTCCAGACGTTGCGACATTGGGCAAGGCCAAAAAACCAGCAATAAATGATCGCGTTATTAGTGGCTTTTTGTTGTATCGATTTACCAGCTTATCCCACGCTTCAACATAATTTTCTTCGGTGACGGCAATATGTTTAACTAAATTGAGAGCTTCGCCATCCAAATACGATTTCAAGTAGTGGAACTTCTGGCAGCTAGTGAGGTTTTCGCGCCGGTCTACGGACCCCATGAACATGTCACAAAATTGTCAAACCTTAAGTCCGTGTGGGTGTGTGACTCTCGAACCTGCTCTAAAAACTGTGTTTGCGAGGCCACAAGCTGTGCTTGCGTGGCAGCCAAGCGATTGCGTTAGCGATTGGGGTGGACGAATGAGGTGCTGCTCGTTTCCTCTCTGCTATAGCGTTGGATAGAAGGGCGTGCACTTCATAATACTTGTTTTCGTATTTCTGCATATCATCCGTTTCTAACCAATCCCCTGCCTCCGAAATGGAGTATAGTTCCGCAGGCATAATACGGCGAAGATGATGTTCCAAAGTGTCCATGGATGTTACGGCTGATACAAATTCCGAAGCACGACCATGAGCACGTGTGATTTGCGCCTTGCAGAATCCACGCTGATGGTTCACTGATTGTAGAGACAGCACAATGAGGTAATGTCTGATTTACACCAAGTTGTGAATTAGGAGCACGAGGATTTTACAAAAAAATGTCCTACCAAAAAATGTGCTGGAGTTAATGGATCGAGGCTGTGATCGCTGATCGGAGTAAGTGGCCGTGAGTTCAGGATAGCTTCGATTTGGGCAAGATTCGCTAAGATTCTCCACCTCCTCGTAATGTGATCATTCAAAGGCTCATCCCAGCTTAGAGAGCAAAGCCAACACTCCTGAAATAATATTTTCAGCAAAACTGTAGATGGGGATACAATACCCAAGGGATCGTAAATCTTCGAAAGTTCTGATAGTACTGTCCGCTTGGTAGGCATGTGGTCCGTCTCTGGATTCCAAAGCAGCCCCAATATTTTGACATTTTTTGACTGCTTTGTGGATGGCTGGTGAGCGTAGTCCTCCGGGGAATAGAATCCATTAATGTTTTACAATTGGAACTCCATTTGCGTAGATTAAACTTAGCCTCCGCTAGCAGCTTCACAAGTTCATCCTTGAGTTCGATGAGGCCTTCCTCTGTGTCCGCTCCTGTGGATATGTCGTCGACATATGCATCCGTTAATAAAGATGAAGCTGCTCGTGGATATTGATGCAGATGGTCCTCCGCCAATTGTTTAAGGACCCTTACTGTCAAAAAAGGAGAGGGTGATAACCCGTAGAAAGTGTTGAATTCTTTCCTTTTCGTCATTTCGCCAAACAATCCGCTGAAAATCGGTATGCGCTCGGGCTACCCGAAACATTTTCTCGATATATGTGCAAACAACGTATCGGTATTGTCGGAATCTTAGGCAGACTCCGATTAAATCTCGCTCTATAGGCGAACCGATGTGCAAGCGATCGTTGAGAGACCATCCGGTGTTATCTTTTTCGGATCCGTCAAATACAACACGACATTTGGTTGTTGTACTTTCAGCTTTGATGACTGCATGGTGGGCTAGGTAACAACATTGATCTTTTGGCAAGATTAGTTGATGTTCCTGGAGTGCTTCCATATGCCCTCGCTGTAGGTAATCTTCCATAAAGGCACAATATTGCCCTTTTAACTCCGGATTCCGTCGGAATTTTGTTTCCAAAGATGCGAATCGATTTAACGACTGCTGTAGAGAAGGGTCGCTCAGAGCCGGCACTTCCTTCTTGAACGGGTATTCCACAATATTGTTCCACGGGATCACAAGCGTCAATAGTTGCTTGACTAGGCTGGATTGTATCCATCTCCATGAATCTTCTCACCATCTCATCCAAATCAATTTGCGCATGATGAGCTTGCGCTGGCTTTGGGGATTCATCACACTAGGGTCCCGAACCTACAATTACAATTTGTTTTGCTTTACAACGATAAAAATTTAGTGCACGTCATACAAGCCCTTCCTGACGAGTTCGAGGAATCGCTGGCGACGTGTACGCTGGCGATGCGTTTCCCATATGTTTTGGGAGTAGTCTGACACGATTCCAGAGCGTCGGATCTGGAGAACAAGAAATCCAAAAATGTGTCTATCTTCACTTCGCTAGAGCATCCCGCTGGGCGTTCGGCCCAAGATTGTCGGGTTTCCATATCCAATCTATGGAGCAATATGTCTATTAGCCATGGGTCTCGCTGATCACAGCCAAGCGCGTGTAATCCGCGAATGGATTCGTCTGCTCCGTCCGCTAGCTTGCGTAGGGCGGTCACTCCAGACGTTGCGACATTGGGCAAGGCCAAAAAACCAGCAATAAATGATCGCGTTATTAGTAGCTTTTTGTCGTATCGATTTACCTGCTTATCCCACGCTTCAACATAATTTTCTTCGGTGACGGCAATATGTTAAACTAAATTGAGGGCTTCGCCATCCAAATACGATTTCAAGTAGTGAAACTTCTGGCAGCTAGTGAGGTTTTCGCATGTCACAAAATTAAAGCCATTAATTGTTATTAAAAATGAACCGTTTAAATGGGAGTTGTTAACAATATTGTTACCATTTATAAGAATGACACCATCTTTCTCTCCATTCAATAATCGGTTAAAACAAGTTTTTTCCTTAATTAAAGTGCAAAAATTATTAAAAAGTTCGTTCTTAAAGATAGACATTTCATAAAACATATTTGCGCATTTTGCGACTTGATTGCTTGATACTAGTTTCCCATCGTTTTGGGATATCTCTCTAGCGTGATAAATTTCGCATCTATTTTTAATTATTGGGTATTTTATATAAATTATTAAAAGTTTTTTATGCAGTCCATTAAGTCAGTGCTAATTACTGGTTTTTGTACATGTTTTAATATTTCCATGATGTCATCATTGTTCAAAATTTTGGTATCAATAACATTAAATTTTGCTAGTGTGATTGTGTCAATTAAATTTTGCAGATCAAATGTTAGTAATCGTAAACGATGTTTTCGCAGTGGTAAATCTTGATCAATAAAAACATTTTTAAAATCATCAGAAAGAGATTCAATTTCTTTGAACAATTTGGAATTGATAATAGATTGCTTATTATTATTTTCAATTGATTTTATTCTGAACTTTAACAACATCATCAATTTCCATAAAACCATCATTTCCATACAGTGCCTTTTTTATTATACAGTACGTCAAAAGGTTTTTGGTTCGTTGTTGAATGAATGCTCTGAATATATTCTTGAGCTGCTCTTATTACTATTTCTTTAATGCATCGAGCTTATTCTGTTAATGTAGAATGTGCCCTTCAACTTGTCCGTTTGAGGTACTGTGCCTCGGGTCTGCGTAATGTAAAGTTAAACCGCACCTTTGTGCAAAAGATTTAATTTGGGCCGAGGTAAAGCTCGGTTCGTTATCGCTCATTATTACTTTGGCTTGTGGAAATTGTTGAAGAAGTTCCATTACTTTGTTTTCAATATTTCATTTATTTTGGATTTCTTTTACTACTAGAAATTTTGAGTAAGCGTCAATACAAGTTTTGAAGTTAAGACTTTGCGCGTAATATATATCAATGTGTAAATTTTCGCCTTCTTTACTTGGGATTGGGGCTTCTCCAATTGGAATTGTAATTGGATGTCTGTTATATTTGTTTTCGTTGCAAATTTTAAAATTTTTTATATATTCTTTTAATTATACCCGTTACTCGTAGAGTAGAAGGGTATATTGTATTCGTGCAAAAGTATGTAACAGGTAGAAGGAAACGTTTCTGACCCTATAAAGTATATATATAATTGTTCAGGATCACTAGCCGAGTCGATCTAGCCATGTCCGTCTGTCTGTCCGTCTGTCTGTCCGTATGAACGCTGAGATCTCGGAAACTATAAAAGCTAGAAGATTGGCATTTTGCATGTAGATTTTAGGAGTTCCTACGCAGCGCAAGTTTGTTTCAAAATGGTGCCACGCCCCCTCTGACGCCCACAAGCCACAAGCTGTGCCCACAGTTTTGATGCTATTATGAAAATTTTAATTGATATGTATTTGTTTCGTCAATACCTATCGATTGGCCTAATAAAAGTTTGCCACGCCCACTCTAACGCCCAAAAACCCATTAAACGCTTAAGCCTGGCTAGCTCCTACATTTCCGCCTTTCATGGCGCCATCTAACGGATGACTTTGGAACAGCTGGTCAAGGTGCTCAACAGAGTCAACGTTAATTCTCGATAAGGATTTCTATTAAAGGAAATTGCGATGGTTCTCATTTGTCAATACCGAACTATATCCCAAGAACTTTGCAAATCAAATCAAGTTAGCCAAATTGGAGGTCTGAGTCAAACAATGGCGTATGTGTGTATGTATGTAAGCATATACAAGTTAACTAAGTTAACCGGGCGACGGCAATGACCGATCGTCCGAAGGCTCGCTCCGGCTAAATTGCTGACAAAGCGTCTGGCCGAAAGCTCGTGCATAGCCGGCAAAGACTACCCATTGGAGTGGCCGCTATGAGTCTCTTTTTGTTACCTTTAAGTTTCAGTTTACATTTGACTTCATATGAATAAAGAGCTGTCGCTCATACAAATTATACTCCGACAACCGTCGTTAAAATCTTATTACTGAAAAACTGTCTGAGTCCCTAGGCCAGCAGGTAAAGAAGGGCAGTCACCCTTCCAACGTAATCTTCGTAATTCATCTTGGAGAATTCTTCGGCCAGCCGGCCAATTACCACAGTGACGAACCTTGCCACCCGCACCCCCCTGGATAAGCTGCAACTGCGAGGGACGACCTGTGGGATATTTAAATATTTAATTGGCGCTCAACGCAAAAGTACCCACAGCGGTATAATAGGGATCATGTAAGTGAGCACCTCAGTCCTTATACTTCCCGGCATCTGCATTTGTGTGTAACTTATAATAAATAAAAGAAATAAATCGCGGCCAGAATATTCTTCTGCAGCTCGAATAAATAAAACAAGTAAATCACTGCCAGAATATTTTCTGCAGCTCCGCTTCCATAATTTGTTTGGTGTTAATTTAAAAAAAAATAAATACAATATTAATCAGAATACTCATTATTTTATGACATTGTGGAATTTTAAATTGTGGAATTATATGCGTTATTATTATATTTGCTTCTGTGTGTTGTTTGCATTTTTAATTGATAAAAAAATATAAATTTATCAGACATATAAAATATAAATATAGTATTAAATATCTCGGCCTCGGCGCAAGAGCGCCTCTGGGAAATGAATAAATTGTTAATTTATTTAAATAATTTTATTGGCGACAGAGCTGTCTCATCGAATTGTGGGCATTTAATTTAGCCCTTTTGAGTCGTTGTGTTTTTTGCTTATACCTAAAATTCTCTGTAGTAGCTTTGCAACAATCTTGGGGTTTTTTTTTGTTTTTTTACTGCTTCCCCGCTCCGCGCCGGTACGCGAACCCGACACCGCGCATTCACATTTCGACTCTGTTAGCTTCGCTTCTTTGTTTACCATAGCGGCAGCCCAGCTGCCACGGCCCCTTTGCTGTACAATTTTGTTTATGTAAAGCTGCTTAGGCATGCAACTCTTGGTAGATGAAATTTAACATTGCTGTCCATGTCATTCCTAAATTATAGGGATACCAAACAGAATAGCGACTCAGAGTCAGACTCTGAGAGACTTCTAATTACTTCTACACCGAGGCAGGCGGCCACCAGTGCCGCTCCCAATACAAACATGTCCATAAACGCGGATCAGCTCCAGGCTGTCATCCAGGCGGCTATCGTCAACGCCCTAATAGAAAAGGCCGGCCAGGACCAGCGCAGGGAGAATGAAATGCGCCAAACTATAGAGAACTCAGATCAAAGTTTATGAACCCATTGATATCTCAGGCAATGTTCAATGCAACGAGCCCTTAGACGCCGTTAAATGCCTTCCCGAATTTACGGGGGCACAAGAGACTTGTGTCTCTTGGCGGCAAGCGGCAGTAGCTGCATATTATATATTTAGAAATTATGTAAATAGCTCACGCCATTACCAGGCGGTAATTATTATTAGGAGCAAAATTAGGGGCCCTGCTGATGCCGTGCTATCTTCGTTTGGCACTGTATTGAATTTTGATGCGATTATAAATCGCCTCGATTTCACATACAGTGACAAGCGACCGATGCATGTCATAGAACAAGAGATGGGCACCCTCAGGCAGGGAAATCTCTCTCTGCTACAATATTATGATGAGGTCGAGAAAAAATTGACCCTCCTCACAAAGAAAGCCACCATGTCGCACGACGCCTCGGCGGCAAGGGTCCTATGCGAAAAATTCCGGGATGATGCCCTTCGAGTATTCATCTCGGGATTAAAACGCAGCCTCACAGATGTCCTCTTCTCGGCAAAGCCGAAGGACATGCCAACAGCTCTTGCTTTGGCCCAAGAGGTGGAGGCAAACCACGAGAGGTATTCCTTCGCGGCTTCGTTTGCAAGAAGCCAGGAGGATAAAGAAAAGAAACAATATCCAAGGACGCAGGAGCGCCAGCAGGCCACTCCTCAAAACAATTCGCAAACAGGTGCTAACAAGAATCCGTATTTCACAAAGCAGCACAAAGTTCAAGTCCACTCTGCTCCACGCGGTGATAGGCCTCATGAGAATACTCCCGAGCCCTTGGACATCGACCCCTCGCTGTCCAGGATGTTCAAGCCATCTCAAGCGCCGGCTTACCAAAACAGGAAACCGGCCGTGTCCGATCGATCTGGCCCGCACAAGAGGCAGAGAGTTAACAACATTGCGCAGAGCGAGGGCAAATACACCGCCGCAGCCTCAGGCGCAGTCCAGGAAATCAACGACGACGCCATTCATGAATATGATTCAGACGTTATTAATTTTTTAGGGGAAAATCCCTGCTACCCGTCATCAGACGAAGAGTAGCATTAATAGATATAAAGCTTTTAGTGGATACGGGCGCATCAAAAAATTTCATCCGTCCATACGAAGGATTGAAAGGCATCCGCCCGGTAGAATCGCCATTTACGATACATTCTATCCATGGCGTCACCACCATCACTAGAAAGTGCTTTGTCTCCCTATTCAACTTGAAGGCCACGTTCTTCATATTACCAGATCTGTCCTCCTTCGATGCCATAATTGGCCTTGACCTGTTAAAACAGGCAGGGGCATCGCTTTGCCTAGCTTCCGGCCACCTCAAATGGGGCTCCGAAGTAGAACAGTTAGAATTCCAATCGTGCCCCGACGTCAATTTTACCAACATTGATTGCTCGGACGCCCCGCCTCTAGCTAGAGAGGCCTTTATAAAAATGCTCAGCGAACGAAAAAAAGCCTTTGCAAACGCCAACGAGGCTCAACCTTACAACACGTCGGTGGTAGCTACCATCAGGGCGGTTAGTGAGGAGCCCATTTATGCCAAGCTTTACCCATACCCCATGGGGGCGGCTGATTTCGTCAATAACGAAATCCAAGAGCTGCTAAAAAATGGCATAATACAAAAGTCAAAGTCCCCCTACAACAACCCAATATGGGTAGTAGACAAAAAGGGCACTGACGAAGCGGACAACCGCAAAATGCGGCTCGTATTGGACTTTCGCAAATTGAACGAGAGGACGATACCTGATCGCTATCCTATGCCAAATATCTCTATGATACTAGGGAATTTAGGCAAAGCCAAATACTTCACAACACTCGATTTGAAGTCTGGCTACCACCAGATCACTCTGGCAGAGCGTGACCGTGAAAAAACTTCCTTTTCCGTTAACGGAGGAAAGTACGAGTTTCGCCGGCTACCGTTTGGTTTGAAGAATGCTGCCAGCATCTTCCAAAGAACCATCGACGACATACTGCGTGAGCAGATTGGCAAATTTTGCTATGTCTATGTTGATGATGTCATCGTCTTCTCAGAAGACGAAAACGCCCACATACGGCACGTGGATTGGGTTCTTAAGAGCCTGCACGACACCAACATGAGGGTATCAACGCAGAAATCGCGTTTTTTTAAGAAAAGCGTTAACTTTTTGGGCTTTATTGTCACCAGCAACGGTGCCACATCTGATCCAGAAAAAATTAAGGCCATTCAGGAATTCCCCGAACCCAAAAATATATTCGAGGTGAGATCGTTCCTTGGCCTGGCCAGTTATTACCGATGCTTCATTAAAGATTTTGCATCAATAGCTAGGCCCATCTCCGATATCCTGAAAGGGGAGCATGGAAGTGTCAGTAGGCACAGATCCAAAAATATCCAGGTGCAATTTAGCGAACAGCAACGGCTTGCTTTCCAAAAGTTGCGTAACATTCTGGCTTCAGAGGATGTCATCCTCAACTACCCTGATTACAAGAAGGCATTCGATCTAACGACGGATGCCTCGGCATATGGCATTGGCGCGGTACTATCCCAAGAGGGAAGACCCATCACCATGATATCTAGGACCCTAAAATACCGAGAAGTTAACTACGCTACTAACGAGCGTGAACTGTTAGCCATAGTCTGGGCACTGGCAAAATTACGCCACTACTTATATGCAGTAAAAGATATAAATATCTATACTGACCACCAGCCATTGACATTCGCAGTATCGGAATCCAATCCGAATGCGAAAATCAAACGATGGAAAGCTCGCATCGACGAGTCCGGCGCCAAAATGTTTTATAAGCCCGGCAAAGAGAATCTCGTTGCGGATGCCCTCTCCAGACAGCAACTTAACGTTGTGGAGGCGGAAGAAGCTTATTCGTGTGCGGCCACTATTCACAGTGAAGTGTCGCTCACACATACCATCGAAACCACGGATAAGCCATTGAATTGCTTTCAGAACCAGATAACTCTGGAAAGATAACTTCGGAAACAAGAGACGACACAGCATTGACTTCATATGCAAGGAGTCACTGCTTGAGGAGCTCGCGGACGTTATAGTCCTCAAAGGCGTAAACGCCATTCATTGCGATCTGCATACGCTGGCAATGATACAGGATGAATTGGTCCGGCAATTCCCAGCCACCAAATTCTGGCACTGTAAAAACCGTATTACAGATATTTTCGCAGTCGCTGAGAGACGAGAAATCCTCACCACTGAGCATAATAGGGCTCACAGATCTGCACAGGAGAATGTCAAGCAGGTACTTTCGGAATACTATTTCCCGAAAATGACCAAGTTAGCGAATGAAATCGTCACTAACTGCAAGACCTGCGCTAAAGCAAAATATGACAGGCATCCTAAAAAACACGAACTCGGCGAAACACCAGTACCGTCGCATGTGGGAGAAATGCTACATATAGACATTTTCTCCGCTGATAAGAAATACTTCCTCACATGCATTGACAAATTTTCAAAGTTTGCAATGGTCCAACCAATTCCCTCTAGAACAATAGAGGATCTCAAACCGGCTTTACTACAACTTCTTAACGTCTTCCCTAAAGCCAGAGTCATTTACTGCGACAATGAACCCTCATTGAACTCGCACATTATTCGGGCCATGCTGGAAAATCACTTCGGGGTTAGCATTTCAAATGCACCGCCACTCCACAGCGTCTCGAACGGACAAGTGGAGAGATTCCACAGCACTCTGGTGGAGCTCTTAGATGCCTTAAAATCGACAAAGGCATTAGCGACACTGTAGAGTTGATCTTGCTGGCTACGTCTAAGTGCAACAAGTCTATCCATTCGGTCATCGATAGGAGACCGGCCGACGTGGTAGTCACACAAGCAAGTGACCCGTATTGCGATATACAGGATAAGATAAGACTTGCCCAAAATAAGCTAAGAAGCAGGGAAAATACCTCCCGACAAAACCGAGTGTTCAATGTCGGCGACAAGGTCCTAGTAAAATCCAACAGGAGACTAGGCAACAAGCTTTCACAGTTATGCGAAGAAAAAACTGTGGAAGCGGACATGGGGACCACAGTCCTCATTAAGGGGAGGGTGGTCCACAAGGACAACCTTAGGTAGGCGAGACACAAACATGTTGTCATTCGCTTGATAATTTTGTACTATTTTTTCCATTTTTTATCTCTAGCCACTTGGCATAAGTTTTTGTCCTTATCATGTTTATTACCATTATTTTTACTTATAACTCATTTACGCTTTATCTCATATGTTTTGGTGGTGGGCTACCCAAATTTTATAAAATGCTACAACAAATCCAAAATTACAAGTTTAAACCCATACCTCTGCTATTCCTTTTTGCCCTGACATCGGCGCACGTCACGGACTACTCGCAAGCCAAATACATTCCCATCATTGATGGACGAATTTTAGTATGGGAAGAATTCGCATTTTTGAGACACTCAGCGAATCTCTCAGAGTATAGGCGCGTGGTGGAGGAAACTGGTGGCATGATTAACATGTTTCCCCAGTCCCACATGCAAAAGCTTTTGATCGTAGATGTCGGTCACCTGCGTGACCTTCTCGAATCACTGAGCATCCACCATAGGGTAGCCAGGAGTTTAGACTTCTTGGGAGCGGCGTTAAAAGTAGTGGCGGGAACGGCAGACGCGGAGGACCTTGAAAACATTAAACTTACGGAATATCAACTTATTAATGCAAACAATAGACAGATAAATATTAACAACAAAGTACAGGAACAAATCAATAGTATTACCACCACTGTCAACCAAATTCTGAGGTCGGCTAAAGAATCCCAAGTTGATACGGGACACCTATACGAGATGTTATTATCTCGGAATAGGATGATTGCAATGGAGCTGCAGAATTTATTGCTAGCAATAGCTCTTGCCAAAATCAATATAGTTAGCCCCAGCATATTAGATCATGCAGACCTGAAAAGTGTGTGGATCGAGGAGCCCACAGATACCCCCATTAGAGATATACTGTCCGTTGCGTCTGTCAAAATATTACAATCCGTTAACATTTTACATTTCATTATTAAATTTCCAAAAATTAAATCAGTATGTGTCAAGATCACAGTTTTTCCCGTGTCACACCATGACACAGTACTTAGGTTGGCGGACAAGGTCATAGCAGATTGCAATGGGGAGATTCGCACAGTCAAAAACTGCTCCGTGTCACCTGGAGCTACATTTTGTCAACTGGCGCTGAGAAGATCATGCGCCCAAGAACTCCACGCTGGGGGTATTGCGCACTGCGATATCCAACATAGCGATTTGCTCCCTATCACCCACGTAGATGAAGGCATTATCATCATAAACGATCGCCCAGCTCGTGTGAGGGTGGACAACGGCACTTACGTCCACTTGCGAGGAACTCACCTCATCACCTTCATTGAGAGTGCCATGGTTAACGAAACCCGTTACGTCAATCACGACGTGGCCCGGAAAAGGGTACCAGGAGTGGCTAGCTCGCCTTCCCTGAACATCACTCCAGAGCATAACATCCTCAGCCTTCCATACCTTCACCGCTTGAGTGAACGTAACTTGGAACATATTAAGCAATTCGGGGAAGATATCAACGGCTATCGTTCACACCAGATAATGCTAATCGCAGGAGCGATCTGCTGCGCGTTGATCTGCGTCGGCCTCACTTATCGGCGAGTCACCCAGGCCAGGAGATCCACGGCCCAACTAAGGGAGGTGATTGCCCAAATAGGGTCGGCCGAGGGCGGCCTTAATTCTGAGGGGGGAGTAGTTAACTAAGTTAACCGGGCGACGGCAATGACCGATCGTCCGAAGGCTCGCTCCGGCCAAATTGCTGACAAAGCGTCTGGCCGGAAGCTCGTGCATAGCCGGCAAAGACTACCCATTGGAGTGGCCGCTATGAGTCTCTTTTTGTTAGCTTTAAGTTTCAGTTTATATTTGACTTCATATGAATAAAATAATAATATAAAATCATATCGTTAAAATCTTATTACTGAAAAACTGTCTGAGTCCCTAGGCCAGCAGGTAAAGAAGGGCAGTCACCCTTCCAACGTAATCTTCGTAATTCATCTTGGAGAATTCTTCGGCCAGCCGGCCAATTACCACAGTGACGAACCTTGCCACCCGCACCCCCCTGGATAAGCTGCAACTGCGAGGGACGACCTGTGGGATATTTAAATATTTAATTTACATATGTATGTATTTACATTGTACACAGTAATTGCATATTTATATTAAGTTGTTTAGCTGAGTAACGGGTATCTAATAGTCGAGGCACTCGACTATAGCGTTCTCTCTTGTTTTGTAAGTAAGTTTGGCCGATAATGCAATCTACTGATTTGTTTATAATTTTCGTATAGTCCCCTGTGCGCTCTACAATGTGTTTCTTCGATTAAAAGTGCTCTGTCTTCAGAATTTTCTGTATCTTGGACAAATATTCTTGTATACAAAAATTTATTCATAAAATTATCTTTAAGTGGTTTAGTCCTCTAAAGTTAAATTAGGAGGAATATTTTCCCTTAAGATTGATATGCAATTTTAGGGAGTGTCAAAATTCTATTATATGTCTGGTATTTTCGAATATATTAACCGACTCATGTATTGTATACCTCCCCGTTGCTAATAGCAATTGTTGCTTAAACTGGTTTAAGGGTTTACAAGTTTCTTGAATAACATTCTCAAAAATACTCTCTGCTGAATGCTGAGTGTTTTGATCTGAGACCGATTCGTTACTGTCAGTTAAGTTGTTGATCTGAATCCTTGATAAGGCGTCTGCAACTACATTAGTTGTACCTGGCTTATAAATGACTTTTGGAGTGAAACTTTCTATGAAGGAGTACCATCGTTTCATTTCGATATTAGGATTTTTATCAGAAATTGCGAAAGATAATGGTTGATGATCGGCTTGAATTTCAATTCCAATCACTCCATATAAGTAATTTCTTACATTTTTAAGGGCCCATACTATAGCTAAAAATTATTTTTTAATAGTTGCATAAACTTGATCTGTTTTAGTCAAGGTTTTTGAAATAAAAGTAATTGGTTTACCTTCTTGAGATAATACTGCACCAATTGCGACGTCCGAAGCGTCGGTGGTCAGGGTACATTTTTTATTATAGTCAGGTTGAACTAGTTCTACTTGAGCAATGAGATTTTCTTTCAGCTCGTTAAAAGCTTTAATAGCTGGGTCATCCAACTGAATTAACATTTTTGTTGACATTCTTTTTGAAATTTTGCCATTATGAAATCCAAGATATTTGGTTAATAAATTTTCTATAATAGCCCGTAAGGCCTAGGAAACTGCCTAGTTCCCGAATATTTTTTGGAAGCGGATATTTATTAATGGTGTCAATTTTATCTGGGTCTGTCTTGATGACGTTATAAGATACGATGTATCCTAGAAAACTGGTTTCGCGTTTAAAGAATTTTGATTTTTCTAAAGAGATTTTCATGTTTGCCCTTAATAATATATTTATAATTTTGTTTAAGTCTTCATAATGTTGTTCAATCGAATTTGAGAATATTATTATGTCGTCCATGTAGACATGACATGTTTTCCCTATTTGTTCTCTTAGGATTTCTTCCATTGCTCTCTGAAAAATTCTTGGTGCATTTTTTAGTCCGAATGGCATTCTTCAAAATTCGTATTTTCCATTATTTATTGAAAAATATGTTTTTTCGACATCGATTCTTTCATTAATATCTCATGAAAACCTGATTCTAAATCTATTGTTATAAAATATTTTGCTTTTCCCAAATTAGATAGAATTAATGATGGGTCTCGCATTGGGTACCTGTCAGGTATGGTACTTTTATTTAATTTTTTATAATCAATGAAGAGTCTTAATTTACGGCTTCCGTCTTGATTTTCTCGTTTCTTTGGGACTACCAGAACTGGTGAATTGTAAGGGCTTCGGCTAGGCCTTAGAATTTCCTCTGATAACATTCTACTGATTTCGCTATTCACGAAGTCCGTGACAGATAAAGCATACGGATATTGTTTTCCATATATTGGCCTGTCATTAATAAGATTTATTTCCCCCTTTATGTCTGTTCTAAAAGGAATTTGCATATATATCTTTGAATGCTCTTATTCAATATAGTGAACTATTTTTTCCTTTAGTTCGTCTAATTTATTAGTACCTAAATTATTTATCTGTTGTTTGTCGGATAACTCAACGACGACGGGCTTGAAAATTTTACATTTCAAACGATTTTTATTTATTCGATTTTTGACGGTATTTACTTCGTCGGCACTCTCAGGATTTTTAATTACCAAGATATTTTTATTTTTATTTTTATTGACTTATTATTTTTATTGACGCCCTACGTCGGCGTTCTCAGGATTTTGAATTCCCAAGATATTTTTATTTTTATTGATGGATATTTCTACGTCGGCGTTCTCAGGATTTTCAATTCCCAAGATATTTTTGTTTTTATTGACGGATATTTCTACGTCGGCGTTCTCAGGATTTTTAATTCGCAAAATATTTTTATTTTTATTGACGGATATTTCTACGTCGACGTTCTCAGGATTTTCGAATCCCAAGCCTTTCTCACTATTTTCCACAAATAATGAATCTGTGTTTTCGCTACTTTTATCATCGATATATTTTTTTATAATAAATTCTTTTAACGGAAGAATATTATTTACTTCAATTAAACTTATTTCATTTTTTTCCTCATTATCATAATATTTTAACTTTTCTGTTTTCCCTTTATATCCCAAAACTCCCTTTCTATATTTATTATAGCTCCAATTTTTCTTAATAAATTTAATTCAATTATAAGATCAGATTCTTCCTTCGATTTCATAAAATAAATGTATTGTTTCAAATATATTTATAATATGATAATATTTAATAATTGAATACCCATGAACTGTACCTTTTTGTATATTGATAACTCATTTTTATTTTCAAAAATTCCCTTTTTTTATAACAAGCAGTGGCTCCTGTATCTATTTAAATCTTTAACTGCTTCTTTGCTTTACTGTCTATCCTGTAGGGGTCTGGTCTAAAAAATTATCTATAAAAGCTAGAAGATTGGCATTTTGCATGTAGATTTTAGGAGTTCCTACGCAGCGCATGTTTGTTTCAAAATGGTGCCACGCCTCCTCTGACCACCACAAGCCACAATCTGTGGCCACAGTTTTGATGATATTATGAAAATTTTAATTGATATGTATTTGTTTCGTCAATAAATATCGATTGGCCTAATAAAAGTTTGCCACGCCCACTCTAACGCCCAAAAACCCATTAAACGCTTCTTTGGTAACACAAGTTGGTTACTATAATTAGATATATGAAGTTTTATTAGATTGAATTTAAAGATTAATAATTTACAGAGTCACACGTTTGTCTTTCAAGCTTTATCCTGGTCGAGAGAGTGTGACCAGCCTAGTCTTTTCAATTTAAGATTTTGTTTTGGTACTGCTTCCGTCCGCTGTGCGGGCTCTTAACCTGGACCGCCACAGTACTCCCTCCCTAGTGACGATGTCACGATGTTATGAATTGGACTCTTCGCTTCTCGTAGGTTCGTGGATTCCCATTGCTTTCAGGTTGGAAGTCCAGTTGAGCATCGCTTCTGAGAATGAAAGCGGGTTTTATTCTGTCCACAGACACTGCTAGTTCTTTTCCGTTGACATTTAACGTAAATACTCGGTCCTTATTGCGATGTACAACTTCAAATGGGCCAGTGTATGGTGGCTCTAAAGGCTGTTTGACGGCATCGGTGCGAATGAATACGTGCGAGCATTTGTCTATTCCTTTAAGACGGAAAATTTTTGCTATGGTGTGCAGCTGGAGTTGGACGTATTTTTCGCATCTGTTCGCGAAAACTACTAATAAAAGTAGCAGGATCTGGGCTTGCCTTTATGTCTTCGAAGAATTCGTTTGGCAAGCGTACCGACGTACCGTAGAGCATCTCGGTAGCCGATGAGTTGAGATCTTCCTCAAAGCACGTTCGAAGTCCTAGCAAGACGACAGGTAGCAGATCTGGCCAAGGACTGTTTGGGTGACACATCATCGCAGCCTTAAAAGACCTGTGCCATCTTTCGACCATGCCGTTTGACTGTGGGTTATACGCAGTCGTATGGATGTGTTCACTCCCCAAAGTTGAGCCAGTTCCTTGAAAAGCGCAGACTCAAACTGAGTGCCTTGATCGGTCCTTATGGTTTTAGGTGTTCCAAAACGCGCAACCCATTGTGACCAAAAAACTTTGGCCACCGTCTCGGCAGTGATGTTCGTGAGAGGAATAGCTTCGGTCTATCATGGTGAAACAGTACCGAAAGTCTTGATGAAATGGCATGATGACGATGTCCAGATGCACGTTGGGAACTAGGATCTTCTCTGGAGTCAGATAATTGTGCCGGTTGATTTTAGCACGTTGGCATAGCAGACAGGTCCTGCTCCATTCAATAATATTTTTCCGCATTGCCGGCCATACAAATTGTTGCTTTATTTGTTGCAGCGTCGATCTTCCGCTCGAATGCGAAAAGCTGTGGAAAAAAGAGAACATTTTGTTGCGAAGAGTAGTGGGTACGTACGGCCGAACGGTGTTCGTTGAAACGTCACAATACAGCAAAACATGTCATCGTAACTGATTTTTTGCAGTCGAAGAGAAGTGCTCCCTTGCAGTAAGTTCGGCAGTTCGGAATCAACTGACTGTGCTCCCTCGATTTCCTGTAGAGTGACCGACACTGGCATGTTAATTGCACAGAGCCTAGAGAAAGCATCTGCGACTGTGTTTTTAGCTTCTTTGACGTGAACGATTTCGGTCGTAAGCTGCGAAATGTAGCCCAGATGACGGAGTTGCCTTGGTGACGCCTTTTCAGGCCGTTGCCTGAAAGCGTAAACGAGAGGCTTGTGGTCCGTTTTGATGCAAAATATGCGACCCTCGAGGCAATGCTTGAAGTATTTTATGGCTTCATAAATCGAGAGCAATTCCCGATCGTAAGTGCTGTAGTTTTTCTCAGTGTCCGTGAGATTTTTTTGAGAAAAAACCAAGTTGTTGCTTATAGTCGTCGATTACCTGTTCTAGTGCAGCACCTATAGCGACATCAGAAGCATCACATACCAGGACCAGTTGTGCAGTTGGACTCGGATGAGCCAACAGTACCGCTTCTGTGACACTTTTTTTGCATGCCTCATAGGCGGCTATACGATCTGGAGTCCATTCGACCTGGCGCTGGTCGTTTTTCCTGACGTTCCTCAGGAGTTGTGAAAGAGGTGCCTGGATGTGTGACGAACGGTTCAGACACCTTCGATAATAGTTGATGATGCCGAGGAATCGTTCAGGCTCGCAGATGGTAGAGGGCCTCACATAGTTTTGAATAGCTTCTACACGATGACTTGGAGGTGTGATTCCGTGCTCATTGATGATGTAGCTCAGAAATTGCACCTCGTCCTGGGCCAGCTGACACTTGCTAAGGTTAATGCTGAGTCCATGGCTACGAAGGATCTCCAAGACGGCACGAAGATGCTTCTCGTGTTCCTCAGGTGTTGTGGACATGATCATCATCCTTTTTGCTGACCATATGTAATGGGCTTGACCTTTGGCTCTTGGAAGGGCGACAAATGCCTTCCTTGATCAAAAAGTTTATCTCTGCTTTCGCGGTGATTAGTTTTTCACCAGACAGACGGCGTGGGCGATCGGATATTGGAGTTCCTGTGGTTTCTATGTAGTGTTTTACATCGTGTCAGGTGCTTGTCCCATGTGCTGGTATGGTGACGTCCACGAATTCCTGCAGTAGGCTTTGAAATCCATATTTACCATTAATGGTCGACACAGAGTGATGTTTCGCGTTCGAGAGCAAAGCCGGGCTCGACAAGTTGGTGTTTGCATCAATTAGTTTTTTGCCTTTAACGTCGACGAGCAGATTGAAATGAGACAAGAAATCGGCGCCTATGATAGCTAACTCGGTGTCAGCTACGATGAAAGGCCACATGAAAGAACGGCGAAGTCCAAAGTTGAGGTCAACCACCACGCTGCCGTAGGTGTGGATGACAGTTCCATTTGCTGCATACAATGTGAGATTGCTTTGTTTGACGTGAGCTCGTGAGCGTGGCATGACTGAGACCACAGAACCCGAGTCTATGTGGAATCTGCGGTGTGAGTTGCGATCGGTAATGTGAAGACGGATTTCTGTGAACTTGTTAGGTTGGACTGGATGTTCGCCGTTGCTTGCGTGGCTGCCGCCCTCCAGCCCTGAAGGCGACAGCTGCATTAGTTTAAAGGATGTGCAAAAGAGCAAGGAGATTTGCACTTGCATGCATCTTTTCCAAAGCGACGATGGTAATAACAAAGCTCTTGCTGATCATCAGACTGCTGCGACTGGGCACGAGAGTCATTCGGAGATTGAGTGCGTGGCTGAGAACCAGAACGGTACTGAGACGAAGCGCATGTCTGGCTGATAGAACGGTCTCTGGATTGCCTTTTGAGCTCACCTTGGATTGTATCGACCTTTTTGGCCAGTTGGCGTAAAGGTTCGGTAAAACTCTTCTCTGCGCGAAGGCTTCAGACCAGCAGTTCCTCCTCCTTGAAGCAAACTTATCGAGCAATCGGGACTTTAGAGTATCATACTTGTTAGTCGCTGGCGGGTGAGTAACTAAGTCCTCTACTGTCACAACAACGTCTAGATCCAAATTTACGGTGATGTAGTCAAATTTGTCGTCATCGTTGTTGATGCCGTGCAGACGAAATGATCGTTCCACTTGGGCGAACCACAATTGCGGATTGTTGCTTGTGAATTTCGGGATTCGAATTGTTGCTCGTGCCGTTGGAGCCGTTGGAGCCGTGTTAGCCGTCTGCGCTGAAGAAGAATTAACCTGCAATGCCTCGACTTGGGCTTGCAGATCTCTGATCGTATCCAGCAGTTGTTGCGACTCGTCGGTCATGTTGAGGGTGGCGTCGTTGTCAAAGTTTAACCTTCTAGGAACTAGCGAGCGCAGGTTGTATCGGGGTACAGCGGGCAGACACTTTTTGATGTATTAGTGGCGTCGCTTCAGCTTTGTGTGTGTGTGTGGCTGAAAGCCAGAAGTTCTGTGCAAATTTTAATTTGTCCTTTTTTTGGCGCAATTAAAGAGTATTTGCAGTCTGTTCAAGTTCGGGGTCACCACTATGGTAACACGAGTTGGTTACTACAATTAGATATATGAAGTTTTATTAGTTTGAATTTTAAGATTAATAATTTACAGAGTCACACGTTTGTCTTTGAAGCTTTATCCTGGTCGAGACAGTGTGACCAGCCTAGTCTTTTCAATTTAGGATTTTGTTTTGGTACTGCTTCCGTCCGCTGTGCGGGCTCTTAACCTGGACCGCCACATTTCCGCCTTCCATGGCGCCATCTAACGGATGACTTTGGAACAGCTGGCCAAGGTGCTCAACAGAGTCAACGTTAATTCTCGATAAGGATTTCTATTAAAGGAAATTGCGATGGTTTTCATTTGTCAATACCGTTTTCATTTGTCAATACCGAACTATATCCCAAGAACTATGCAAATCAAATCTAGTTAGCCAAATTGGAGGTCTGAGTCAAACAATGGCGTATGTGTGAATGTATGTAAGCATATACATATGTATGTTGCAGTTGCAATTGCCCGGCAAAGATAACTCCTTTCAAAGAAAGCTATTCGCTATACCCGTTACTCGTGTTGTGCAAACATTTAGACTTTAATATACTTAATACTATTTAAGAATGTATGTGTTTAGCCAATAAAAGTATGTATGTTTAATATTTCTAGTCAATTTATTGCACTCAAAAACATAAACATAAACACAGCTGCTGGTGCAGGACAAAAGCTGCATGCGCTAAAGCAGCGCTGGTGCTGAAGCTCGTGCTGTAAAGCTGCCAGCACTAAGAGATCGCCGAATTCAAATTGATAATTTGAACTTTTTGTCCTTTTTTCCTGTGGTCACTATAATTCACATTATGTTAAAAAACAAAAAAAAAACACAAGAAGGCATATTTATATTAAGTTGTTTAGCTGAGTAACGGGTATCTAATAGATAATAATTTGAACGATTATTATTTTGATAAAAATTTATATTATATCTTCCTTGATTATTATTTTCCTGCCAATTATTATATCTTCCTTGATTATTATTTGCCTGCCAATTATTATTCGGCTGCCGATTGTTATAAGGTTTATTCTGGAGTTGAATCGATGGATCAACATCCATTGGCTCGAAGGCTTGCTGCTTTTAGTTGTTATTTTGATTATTGTTTTGCCAAAAATTTCCCCTTTGTGGCCAATTATAATTTTGGTTATTACTAAAATTATTTCCCATTTTATTAGAATTATTGTTTGGTCGTATTTGATTAAATTGTAAGTTGTTTCCCTGATATTTATTTTCATTTTTAAATCCATTAAACCTATTTGCAAATTGAGCACGGAAATTATTTGATTCTAATTCTTGGACCTTTGCTAAAGCATTGGGCAAATCTGGTGGATTTAATGAGAAAAGAGTTTCTGAGATAGATCCATTTAGTCCGGATATAAATATTCGTAGAGCATTGCTCCTTATTATTTTGTTTGTTTCCTTGGTAACTACGCTGTCCTTTCCGTATGTCATTAAGGTTTTGTTTATTAATAAAGTCATTTTTTTATTGACTTCATTATAATATTCTTCAAATGTCATTCGTCCCTGTCTAAGGATACTTAGTTCTGACTCGAGAATATGTATTGGTCGTTTATCGTTATATATAAAGTCGGCATAGCGTCATATCTCCGCGCGACATATCTCCGCCCTTCTGCAAACGACATATCTCCGCGCGGAGATAAGACGTTTAAAAACGACAGATCTCCGCGCGAAATTATTTCGTTTTTAAACGTCATATCTTCGCCCGGAGATATGTCGTTTGCAGAAGCGCGGAGATATGTCGTTTTGAGACGACATAACTCCGCCGCTGATCAACGCGGAGTTATGTCGTATAAAAACGACATATCTCCGCCCTTCTGCAAACGACATATCTCCGCGCGGAGATGTGACGTTTAAAAATTAAATATTTTACCTCCTTGTAGACCCCGCCGTGGATCATGCCGTCCCAATTTAAAGAAAAATCTTGTATTTATAGGTATTACTTCAAACTTTTTGTTTTTGACAGCATTTTAGTTGTTTAAGACTTCATATTTAATTGTAAATAAAAACATTTCGAATTGCCTCATCAACAGGCTGATTACAGCTGGGACATTTCGGTTTTAAATTTCCACTTTCATCATCGTCAATGTCATTATCTTTCAAGGAATTATTTTCGACAATTTTATCCCAACATATGCCGCAGACATTAACATGATTACATGGTCGCAGCAAAACAGATTTAGGATTCAATAGGCACACATTACATGGGTTCATTTGGACAATAGCAGTATCCGACAACTGACTTAAATTGGAACCGTCTCTGGAAATAGATGATGTTGAAGAATTAAGCTCAGACGAATTAGTTCCCATGTCATCCACACTGTTAAAGATATCCTTCTTCTCAAGAGGATCGTTTAGCGAAACCGTGCGAGTTAAAAATCCCTGAATATCTATTTCTCCAATATCAAACAACTCCATTGCGTCCATGATTTTTTGAGCACGATTCTGAAAAAATAATTGTTCTTATGTATAGTTATCTCTTAATAAAATAACATATACTTACACGTAACTGTTTCGTTATTGGTTGATTTCCAACACCGCCGTTTTGGAACAGGAGGACGAATTCCCGGCTTTTCTCAAATTCTGCATCAATTAAACATTGTACAAATTTGAAAAAATGCCCTTTTGCTCGAATCTTATTGCCTAAATTCAAATTATACGCTTCAACAGACCCGGTGGTTCGAGTTGAACGCTTAAAAACCGATATGTTCTCGGGTCCTTCCTAAGAAATAATATAAGGAATTATAATATACCAAAAAACTAATAGCAATACAAATTTATAAGTTATAACTTATAACATAGAACCAACCTTTTTGAGCCACTGCTTTTCAAAATATGTTAAAAATGGAGAAAACATCTTCTTTTCTAAAGATTTTGCTTGGCATTTCAACATATTAAATGCTTCGACTATTTTTGTAGCTGGTAGAAGCGGTAAACACAAAAACTTGAGAAAGAGTACATATGCATGTTTATTGCAATTTAGCATTTTTTCAAATCCGGTCGTCTTTTTTTGCATTTTTTTGCATGCTTGAGTAAAATGGAACCAACAAGCAAAGAAATTCATTGAAGGATGCAATTTTTTTAGAGCGTTACGCATTGCTTTTTCGTAGTCCGAAATAAAAGATGCACCTTTTAAGCAACAAATGTTGGAATCAATATACAAAAACAAGTGCTGATAGCACAACTCAGTTTTTCGCGTCATCAAAACGAATATAAACGGCGTTATCTAAAGCAATAAAAAAATAAAATAATCATTTATTTCAATTAAAAGAAATAATTTACCTTCTGTATATGTTTAATGTAAATTATTAAAAGTTGCTTAAAATCTCCAAAAGGACATACTTTAAAAGTGGCATCAATGAGGTAATTACGATTTTGCTCTTCAATATTATTTTCAATTAAGCCAATTATCTTGTCCGAAGAAAAAATACAGTAAGCAAATGAGCTTGATACTTGTACTTTTTTAAAAAAACATTTTGGAGAATTTCCTTTGGTCATACCAAATAGGTTCATGACGTTTTCATCTTCAAACATTAAACGAACGCTCTCTGGGGTTGTTGGATACTTTGGCAAGAATGGCTGCCTTATTCTTTGTAGAGTTCGTTTGACAGTATCGTAGTTGACCTCAATTTCCTCATCACCTTTGGTTTTTCTTTATCATACAGAAAAGAAAAGTAATAATTAAATTTTAATATCGAATTTTACTAAAATTACAAAAATGTAAAAGTATGTAATACATTACATATATATTTTATATATATTGTGCAACCAACTTTATATACATAGAACATACACAAATATGTAATCTACAACGTAATCTCTAAATACAAACTATAATAAAAACAAATTTAAAGTTTTAAAATCACAAAAAAAATCGTAATATTAAAAAATAAATATTTATTTAATATTAGCTTTTTAAATTTTTTATTTTTACAAAAGATTTTTACTTTAAGAAACTTTTAACTTTATTTTTTTTTTCATTCAGAACTAGTAAAAAAATGAGGAAAATTTGACTTAAAAAATTATTATGTTTGTTTACTCACTCAGCAAGAACATCATTAAAAACTTGTTTTATGTCCAAATTTGTATTGTCTTGGCATTTTTGTTTAATTTCTGACACCGCACTGAGTTTTGCTATTTCGCGACATTGGGACGGATGATTATGCACCATATTATTAACATTCGAAAAAGCACGTGTTTTATCTGAACTTAAATATAGTCTGGCTTTGCAGCCTTCTACGCGACAGACGTATGCTATATCACCGAGCTTCAATATTTTATTTTTCACAAATAACTGCTCATCACACATCGAAACCAAAAGTTGTGAGCCCTTACGGCTTCCTTCCCGAATTTAAAATTTAATGTTTTCCAAGTCCATTATTAGGTCAACTGCACGCTGTGAACTTACGAAGTCAAATGACTTCTTCTTGTACGTACGCAGCACTTAATAAAAGAACAGATAATGAAGAACGGTAAAATGCAATTTTGGCGCGTGCCACATAACTTCTCACTTCTCATAGTAAAGTGGTACAAAACATTAAGATTCCCAAAAATGGGAAATATATTTATATTAATTTTTGTATTTAATAGTAACTTTTAAAATTATTATAATATATTTATGTTTTTTTTCAGAATATTCAAAATATTTGTGTTTGAACTTGTGTTTAATCAAATAATGATTTTTAATTTGCCTTTTTTCCACTGTTTCACACACACTATAGGACATCAAATTCAAAAGGGAATGTGACAAAATATATATATAGTGACATATCCATAGCACCACAAACCTCTATGTACATGTCTACACACCCACGCATACATACACACCCACACATTACTTTAAGACACCCTCAGAGAAATCGAAACCTAATTGTCAACAAACCATGGAAAATTTCCATGTTATTAAAAACTCCAGACCAATAGACTAAACAATTTAAATGAGTCGCTGATCTGACTATCGGCCCTTTCCCACGACTCAGGATACTCAGATTTCGAGACCGAAGTCATAAACAAGATGAGAACAAAGAACGGTCCAAAGTACAATTATGAATGTCACTCAATAAAGCCTAGTATCCTGATCGACGAAAACCGTACGCCAGTCATGAGAGAGAGCGAGAGGCAAACAGCTGGCGTTCACTTTTCGTCGGGCCTTTTTTTCACGTCGGTCTCCTGATCGACGAAAAAAATACCAGAAAATTCCATAGCGTTGCCAGTCTGCGGAAACGTGAACCCTAGCGAAAAGATTAAAAAATTTAATCTTTTGGCGTGCGCTTCTCACTGAACATTATAAGAAATGGAGGGAAAAACTCAAAAAACTCACAAAAGTCGATTACAGGTGTTTACATGTGAGGACAAAATAACATTAATACTATCTGGGGTGCCTCTTGTCAGAGCAAAATGTTTTTTAGGTCCAGAATGTACGAAAAAACACAATAAAAGTGCAGCTATGAACTTTAAATTAGCAAATAATTATCAGTAAATTAAAAAAAACAACTGTTAAATTTAAATTGTATTGTTTTTTAATTTCTTTGTACAGCGGCAGACTTGTTTTGCCAAGGTAGTTGATAATATCTTTTAAAGGCTCTTTCCCGCAAATACGATATTTAAATTTTAACTGCTTGTCAACAAACCCAGCTAATTGACAGTACGACCGTAGCACGCTTAAATCTGATAAACTCTTAAACTTTTGGTCACACTGGAAAGATTAAAGTTTTTACGCTAGCGTAATCGTTTGTCGATCTGGATACTAGGCTTTAATCTTTTCGCTAGGGTTAACGTTTCCGCAGACTGGCAACGCTATGGAATTTTCTGGTATTTTTTTCGTCGATCAAGAGACCGACGTGAAAAAAAGGCCCGACGAAAAGTGAACGCCAGCTGTTTGCCTCTCGCTCTCTCTCATGACTGGCGTACGGTTTTCGTCGATCAGGATACTAGGCTTAAACGACATATCTCCGCGCGGAAATATATCGTTTGTAGAAGGGCGGAGTTATGTCGCTTTAAAACGACATATCTCCGCGCGAAGTTTTCATAGCTACAAAGTTGATTTTTTTTAAATATTCATATATGCATACTCATTTTCAAATGTACATATTCATATTTGTGCATGTAAAATCAGGGCAAATTATAGAGCTCTAAATTTTTGTTCCCACATACACAAACGTACATACATACATATATATAATTAAATGTTTGCACTATAAGTTTTACATAAAAAAAAACTTTATTTAATTTTTTTTATTTATCAACTAGTACAATGGTTATTTGGAAGAACACCGTCCTAACTGTTTTAAGACTCAAACTGAACTCGTTCTCTAACTCCTACTTCTTCTACGATCAAACCTCGGTTCTGAGCTTTGGAGCTTTCTAATGAGTGGTTTTAGTGTTTAGGTCCAGAATGTACGAAAAAACACAATAAAAGTGCAGCTATGAACTTTAAATTAGCAAATAATTATCAGTAAATTAAAAAGAACAACAGTTAAATTTAAATTGTATTGTTTTTTTTATTTCTTTGTACAGCGGCAGACTTGTTTTGCCAAGGTAGTTGATAATATCTTTTAAAGGCTCTTTCCCGCAAATACGATATTTGAATTTTAACTGCTTGTCAACAAATTCAGCTGATTGACAGGACGACCGTAGCACGCTTAAATCTGATAACCTCTCAAACTTTTGGTCACACTGGAAAGATTAAAGTTTTTACGCTAGCGTAATCGTTTGTCGATCTGGATACTAGGCTTTAAAAACGAAATATTTTCGAGCGGAGATATGTTTAGACGACATAACTCCGCGTTAGTCAATGGGGGAGCTCTGTCGCTTTTAAGCGACAGAATTCCCCCAAATAAATCACGACATATCTCCGCCGACAAAATACACTGGGCGGAGATATGACGGCGGAGATATGTCGTTATCCCATAAAGTCCAATCTAGATAAGATTGCTTGAAAATTTAAAACGGTGCCATGATTGGTAAGAGCATCATGGGCAGATCCCATAAATTTATTTCGTAAAATTGTTAAGGCAATAAAATATTGTTCACTTTGAATTTTATAAAGACTCATTACAGTTTCTGGAGCTTCCCTCCAACCTACATATTGTGTTGGTTCCCCGGTGAATTTTGGTAAAGATTTTACTTCTTCAAGTGTGATATCGCATTTTATAGTTGGGTCAATTACTTGAATTTTATAATCCTCCACAGTGTTTGCATCTGTGGCTAACTTTCCTTCTAAACCTTCTATTTTCCTGGTCACCTCATTTAACTGAACATTTATTAATCAATTTATCAATTCCACCGAACTTCTATTTGGATTCAATTTATTAAGAACAAGAGAGAACGCTATAGTCGAGTGCCTCGACTATTAGATACCCGTTACTCAGCTAAACAACTTAATATAAATATGCAATTGTAACTGTGTACAATGTAAATAAATACATATGTATATGCTTACATACATACGCACATACGCCATTGTATGACTCAGACCTCCAATTTGGCTAGCTTGATTTGATTTGCATAGTTCTTGGGATATACATAGTTCGGTATTGAGAAATGAAAACCATCGCAATTTCCTTTAATAGAAATCCTTATCGAAAATTAACGTTGACTCCGTTGAGCACCTTGGCCAGCTGTTCCAAAGTCATCCGTTAGATGGCGCCATGAAAGGCGGAAATGTAGGCGCTAGCCAGGCTTAAGCGTTTAATGGGTTTTTGGGCGTTAGAGTGGGCGTGGCAAACTTTTATTAGACCAATCGATATTTATTGACGAAACAAATACACGACAATTAACATTTTCATAATAGCATCAAAACTGTGGCCACAGCTTGTGGCTTGTGGGCGTCAGAGGGGGCGTGGCACCATTTTGAAATAAACTTGCGCTGCGTAGGAACTCCTAAAATCTACATGCAAAATGCCAATCTTCTAGCTTTTATAGTTTCCGAGATCTCAGCGTTCATACGGACAGACAGACGGACAGACGGACATGGCTAGATCGACTCGGCTAGTGATCCTGACCAAGAATATATATACTTTATAGGGTCGGAAACGCTTCCTTCTACCTGTTACATACTTTTGCACGAATACAATATACCCTTTTACTCTACGAGTAACGGGTATAAAAATTGGAGCCTCCCTCTTGGAATATAAAGGGAAAACAGAAAAGTTAAAATATTATGATAATGAGGAAAAAAATGAAATACGTTTAATTTAAGTAAATAATATTCTTCCGTTAAAAGTATTTTTTATAAAAAAATATTTTGATGATAGAAGTAGCGAAAACACAGATTCATTATTTGTGGAAAATAGTGAGAAAAGCTTGGGATTCGAAAATCCTGAGAACGCCGACGTAGAAATATCCGTCAATAAAAATAAAAATATCTTGGGAATTAAAAATCCTGAGAACGCCGACGTAGAAATACCGTCAATAAAAATAAAAATATTTTGGGAATTAAAAATCCTCTAAACGCCGACGTAGAAATACCGTCAATAAAAATAAAAATATCTTGGGAATTAAAAATCCTGAGAGTGCCGACGAAGTAAATACCGTCAAAAATCAAATAAATAAAAATCGTTTGAAATGTAAAACGTCGTCGTTGAGTTATTCGACAAACAACAGATAAATAATTTAGGTACTAATCAATTAGACGAACTAAAGGAAAAAATAGTTCACTATATTGAAAAAGAGCATTCAAAGATAAATATGCAAATACCTTTTAGAACAGACATAAAGGGGGAAATAAATCTTATTCATGACAGGCCAATATATGGGAAACAATATCCGTATGCTTTATCTGTCACGGACTTCGTGAATAGCGAAATCAATAGAATGTTATCAGAAGAAATTATAAGGCCTAGCCGAAGCCCTTACAATTCACCAGTTCTGGTAGTCCCAAAGAAAGGAGAAAATCAAGACGGAAGTCGTAAATTAAGACTCGTCATTGATTATAAAAAATTAAATGAAAGTACTATACCTGACAGGTACCCAATGCAAGACCCATCAATAATTCTATCTAATTTGGGAAAAGCAAGATATTTTTCAACAATAGATTTAGAATTAGATTTTCATTAGATATTAATGAAAAAATCTGTTGTCGAAAAAACATCTTTTTTAATAAATAATGGAAAATACGAATTTTTAAGAATGCCATTCGGACTAACAAAAGCACCAAGAATTTTTCAGAGAGCAATGGACGACATCCTAAGAGAACAAATAGGGAAAACATGTCATGTCTACATGGACGACATAATAATATTCTCAAATTCGATTGAACAACATTATGAAGACTTAAACAAAATTATAAATATATTATTAAGGGCAAACATGAAAATCTCTTTAGAAAAATCAAAATTCTTTAAACGCGAAACCAGTTTTCTAGGATACATCGTATATTCTAACGTCATCAAGACAGACCCAGAATTGACACCATTAATCAATATCCGCTTCCAAAAAATATTCGGGAACTAAGAAGTTTCCTAGGCCTTACGGGCTTTTATAGAAAATTTGTTTAAAATTTCAAAAAGAATGTCAACAAAAATGTTAATTCAGCTGGATGACCCAGCTATTAAAGCTTTAAACGAGCTGAAAGAAAATCTCATTGCTCAAGTAAACTAGTTCAACCGGACTATAATAAAAAATGTACCCTGACCACCGACGCTTCGGACGTCGCAATTGGTGCAGTATTATCTCAAGAAGGTAAACCTATTACTTTTATTTCAAAAACCTTGACTAAAACAGAACAAGTTTTTGCAACTAATAAAAAATAAATTTTTAGCCGGCGGATCAGCAGCTGATTTCAGCAAACCCTCAAATGTTGCTAAGATCAGCAGCTAAAAAAGATTCGGTATCATCTTTCAAGATAATTGTCCCTAACGAGCTTTTTGAAGCCTTATGCTCTGGCGAGTTTTGGCTGGATAATATGGTTGTAAAAGAGTTCGAGGCTAAGATAAAGAAGAAGGGACCCGTGGGAGTAAAACTTCCTAGTCGAGGCCAAACCATTGTACCAATTTCAGAAAAATAACTTCTAACCTTCTTCTTTCCTATCAGAATGCAAGAGGTTTGCTAAGCAAGCTCACTAAATTGTATTCCGATAGCCTTTCCTTTGCATCTCATATTATTGTGTTTACAGAAACCTGGTTAAAGCCGGAGATCTTTAGCTCTGAAGTTTTTCGAGGTAAGTACACAATATATAGGGATGACCGTCCCTCTAGACGGGGAGGTGGAGTCTTAATTGGAGTTGGTTCAAACCTCACGTCTGAGGAGTTATTTTTTGATCAATTCAATACCATTGAATTTATTTGTGTAAAGTTATCGCTTCCTGGTAGCTCTATATACATAACTTGCTCATATATTCCGCCGTTGTCTGAACTTCCTGATTATTTAAATTAGCTATCCGTTATTAAGTCCGTTGCAAATAAGCTTTCCGATAGGGATCAGTTGGTAGTTCTAGGTGATTTTAATATATCTGGAGTTACTTGGTCCACTGAGGATGGATCGAATGACTTACTACCTATAGCACAGCATAAATTTATTGACGGCCTGCTTAACATATCTCTATCTCAAGTAAACCATGTTCGAAATTCATTAGGTCGCCTACTTGATTTGTGTTTTGTATCAAATCCTGAAGGTGTGTTTCTGTCCAGAGTAGCACCACTCACGCAACCTGAAGATCCATATCACCCAACAATCGAACTTTCATTTGATACGGGTAGAGTTATAGAAGAAAAATCAGAAAAATCCAAACGAATACATTGTTTTCGCAAGGCAGACGTTCTGAGGCTAAATAATTTTATTTCTGGCTTTAATTGGTCTGATCTTTACTTATGCAATAATATGTCCGATGCAGTTAATGTTTTTTACACTGCAATAACTCATTTTCTAATTCCTGTGTTCCGTGGTACTATCCGTCAACTTCCATTAAATCACCTTGATTTAGCAAAGAGTTGACACACTTAAGAAATGTAAAGTCCAGACTTTTTAGGAAATAAAAAAATACCGGTTCTCAATCTGTTTTTACTAGATATTTAAGTGCTCGGTCAAGATTTACCGTGCTTCATGCTCAGTGTTATAATAGTTACTTAAACCGTTGTAAGGTCCAGTTCTCTCAGGACCCGAAACAGTTTTATAATTTTGTTAACACCAAGCGTAAATCTAATTCTTTTCCTTCCTCGCTGTCGTTCGAAAACATGACGGCAACCACAGATCAGGCAATAGCCGATTTATTTGCCCAATTTTTTCAAACGACTTACTCTACTTTAGATTATTCATCACAGCCTTATTCTTACACCATGTCCAAGTCAAACCTCATATTCTGTCCCACTTTAACAGAAAGCTCTCTTCTTTTGGATCTTCTTCGTATTAAGCCTGTTTATTCGCCAGGGCCCGATGGTATTCCTGGGTGCGTGCTTAGGTATTGCGCTAAGGCCCTGTGCAAACCTCTTCACAAGTTGTTTACCTTATCTCCAGAAACCTCCCAATTCCCAAATATTTGGAAGGAATCATTTGTTATTCCTCTTTTCAAGAAAGGTAACAAGTTAGAAGCCTGTAACTACAGAGGTATTTCTAAGTTATCAGCTATTCCTAAGCTTTTTGAAAAAATTATTACTCCTCATTTGCAGCACTTTTGCAGATCAATCATTTCTCCGTGTCAACACGGATTTAATAAACGTAGATCCACAATCACAAACCTTCTAGAGCTCACTACATTTGTGATAAAAGGCTTCAATAGTAGTTTTCAAACAGACGTCATTTACACTGACTTTAGTAAAGCATTTGACTCAAATCACTTACTGCTTATTCAAAAACTTGACCTGTTAGGTTTTCCAGTTGATCTGCTTAAATGGATTTCAAGTTATCTAAATGGCAGGTCACAAAGGGTCCTTTTTAAAAATTCAATTTCTGAAATTCTCCGTGTTACCTCCGGTGTCCCACAAGGGAGCCATCTGGGTCCGTTACCTTTTACATTATTTATTAACGATCTTATCTCAATTATAAGTCATTCTCGCGTACTTATGTACGCAGATGGTGTTAAGTTGTGCCTGCAGTATAAGGACATTTACTGCCATTTAGACTTGCAATCCGATCTAGATAATTTTCAAAACTGGTGTCGAGATAATTTACTAAATTTAAACGGTTCCAAGTGCAAACTGATGACTTTTTATCGGGTCAATCCGATATACGCGACTTACACGTTAAGTGGGAGCTCTTTGGATAGAATAACTCTTGTAAACGATCTTGGCGTTCTCTTGGACCCTAAACTAAAATTTTGTAATCACATTTCGTCCATGGTTAATAAAGCCAGAGGAGTGCTTGGATTTATTAAAAGGTGGTCAAAAGAATTCGATGATCCTTATTTGACTAAAACTTTATTTATTTCGCTAGTCCGTCCGATTCTGGAGTATGGGTCTCCCGTCTGGAGTCCACAATACGGAATACATATTGGTCGTATTGAATCTGTACAAAAAAACTTCCTTCTTTTTGCTTTATGGCGCCTAAACTGGGATGCAAATCTTAACTTACCTTCTTATTCTAGTAGACTTCTGTTGATTAATTTACCATCCCTAGCCAACCGTAGAACGATGCTTGGTACTATCTTTATTTATAACCTTATACATGGTGATATTGACTGCCCCGACTTGTTAAGTCGGCTAAACTTTTCTGTGCCAAGTAGATTAACTAGAAATTATATTCCCCTAATTTTAAATCATTGTATATCTAACTATGCCTTGCATGAGCCTTTCAGAGTATTATGTTCTGACTATAATAGACTTTTTCCTGTAATATCTAATCTTGACTCTCTCCCGCTCCTAAAACGATTAATATAGCAACTTTGACTTTCAAAGTGAACGGTCGTGTTTTTTTTCTGCGCATCGAATTTTGCATTTTGTTTTCGTTTATTCCCATCGGTGGGTTTTATCAAAACAATTTTAATTCTCTTCGTGTTTATTAAAACATTAATTTGAACTCCGTTCGCTTCGCGAGTGCACTTTGTATTTAATACTAATAAATTGTTTTAGTTTTTCGTAATTCTTATCTGTGTTTTCTTTTCTTATATCCCCGCCGTTTCTCTTTTGTGCATGCACTTTAACTTATTTACGCTCCCGCTCTCTTGCTCTCTTTGCTTTGAAAGTTCTAAGCGTGCACTTTCTGCGTCTCTTGCGGTACTTATAACTGCTCGCTTATAAATTTCAATTCGCTTTTTTTTTGGTACAGTGGTAAATAAATAAAATGAATAATAAAAATTTAGTCTGCTTCTGCAAAAAATGCAGCCTCGTAATCAGGGCTGACCAGTCTAATATGACTTGCTGGCTGTGTGAAAATATGGTGCACACCAAGTGCGCCGGTTTTACTGGCCGGACAAGTGATGACCTTTCAAAGGGGCCCAATTTGCAGTTTTGTTGTGACGCTTGTGTTGAGGTTGCGAACGAGATGAAATCGTTCATGCGCCAAACTAAAGGCGGCCTGATGGGGCTGATTAGCTGTTTCGGAGTGGCTAGAGATAGTTTTCGCCGAGCTGATGATCTCCTGTCTGCGCTGGACTCGCAGTTTAATAGTCGTAAGCTATTAGAAGAGTCCCCTAAGCGCAAAAAGGCCGCTGGTGGTAAGGAGCAAAAGGGGAACACCCCGCAACCGAAATCAAAAGATCAACAGAGCATTCCGGCGGATCAGCAGTTGATTTCAGCAAACCCTCAAATGTTGCTAAGATCGGCAGCTAAAAAAGATTCGGTATCCGAACAATCCGTTACAGAATGCATGCAACCAGGGACTTCTAAGAATTCCGATTTGTCCGTAGTGGTTTCACAATTAGTGGATCCACCTATCTCTCAGAATGTAGCATCTCCACCACAAGGGACTACTGAGTCCGGACAACCGACTCAAGTTGGTTTTGCAGAAACAATGTCTGCTCCACCAAAATCCCTTTTAGTGGTTCCACTAAAGAAACAAATTTTCGTTTCTCGGCTTTCCCCTGATCAAACATCTTCTGATGTATTGTCTTATATACAAGACAAAACTAAAGCCGATTGTAATAGTGTAAAGGTGGAAAAGTTTAAGTTTTCTTATGCTAGAGACATTTCATCTTTCAAGATAACTGTCCCCAACGAGCTTTTTGAAGCCATATGCTCGGGCGACTTTTGGCCGGATAATATGGTTGTAAAAGAGTTCGAGGCTAAGATAAAGAAGAAGGGGCCCGTTGGAGTAAAACTTCCTAGTCGAGGCCAAACCAGTGTACCAATTTCAAAAAACTAACTTCTAACCTCCTTCTTTCCTATCAGAATGCAAGAGGTTTGCGTAGCAAACTCACCAAATTGTATTCTGATAGCCTTTCCTTTGCATCTCATATTATTGTGTTCACAGAAACCTGGTTAAAGCCGGAGATCTTTAGCTCCGAAGTTTTTCCAGGTAAGTACACAATATATAGGTATGACCGTCCCTCTAGACGGGGAGGTGGGGTCTTAATTGGAGTTGATTCAAACTTCCCGTCTGAGGAGTTATTTTTTGATGAATTCAATACCATTGAATTTATTTGTGTAAAGTTATCGCTTCCTGGTAACTTTATATACATAACTTGCTCATATATTCCGCCGTTGTCTGAACCTCCTGATTATTTAAATCACCTATCCGTTATTAAGTCCATTGCAAATAAGCTTTCCGATAGGGATCAGATGATAGTTCTAGGTGATTTTAATATACCTGGAGTTACTTGGTCCACTGAGGACGGATCGAATGTCTTACTACCTATAGCACAGCATGATTTTATTGATGGCCTGCTTGACATATCTCTATCTCAAGTAAACCATGTTCGAAATTCATTAGGTCGCCTACTTGATTTGTGTTTTGTATCAAATCCTGAAGGTGTGTTTCTGTCCAGAGTAGCACCACTCACGCAACCTGAAGATCCATATCACCCAACAATCGAACTTTCATTTGATACGGGCAGAGTTATAGAAGAAAAATCAGAAAAATCGAAACGAATGCATTGTTTTCGCAAGGCAGACTTTCTGAGGCTAAATAATTTTATTTCTGGCTTTAATTGGTCTGATCTTTACTTATGCATTAATATGTCCGATGCAGTTAAGGTTTTTTACACTGCAATAAACTCATTTTTTAATTCCTGTGTTCCGTGGTACTATCCGTCAACTTCCAATAAATCACCTTGGTTTAGCAAAGAGTTGACACACTTAAGAAATGTAAAGTCCAGACTTTTTAGGAAATATAAAAATACCGGTTCTCAATCTGTTTTTACTAGATATTTAAGTGCTCGGTCAAGATTTACCGTGCTTAATGCTCAGTGTTATAATAGTTACTTAAACCGTTGTAAGGTCCAGTTCTCTCAGGACCCGAAACAGTTTTATAATTTTGTTAACACCAAGCGTAAATCTAATTCTTTTCCTTCCTCGCTGTCGTTCGAAAACATGACGGCAACCACAGATCAGGCAATAGCCGATTTATTTGCCCAATTTTTTCAAACGACTTACTCTACTTTAGATTATTCATCACAGCCTTATTCTTACACCATGTCCAAGTCAAACCTCATATTCTGTCCCACTTTAACAGAAAGCTCTCTTCTTTCGGATCTTCTTCGTATTAAGCCTGTTTATTCGCCAGGGCCCGATGGTATTCCTGGGTGCGTGCTTAGGTATTGCGCTAAGGCCCTGTGCAAACCTCTTCACAAGTTGTTTACCTTATCTCTAGAAACCTCCCAATTCCCAAATATTTGGAAGGAATCATTTGTTATTCCTCTTTTCAAGAAAGGTAACAAGTTAGAAGCCAGTAACTACAGAGGTATTTCTAAGTTGTCAGCTATTCCTAAGCTTTTTGAAAAAATTATTACTCCTCATTTGCAGCACCTTTGCAGATCAATCATTTCTCCGTGTCAACACGGATTTATAAAACGTAGATCCACAATCACAAACCTTCTAGAGCTCACTTCATTTGTGATAAAAGGCTTCAATAGTAGTTTTCAAACAGACGTCATTTACACTGACTTTAGTAAAGCATTTGACTCTGTAAATCACTTACTTCTCATTCAAAAACTTGACCTTTTAGGTTTTCCAGTTGATCTGCTTAAATGGATTTCAAGTTATCTAAATGGCAGGTCACAAAGGGTTCTTTTTAAAAATTCAATTTCTGAAATTCTCCGTGTTACCTCCGGTGTCCCACAAGGGAGCCATCTGGGTCCGTTACTTTTTACATTATTTATTAACGATCTTCCCTCAATAATAAGTCATTCTCGCGTACTTATGTACGCAGATGATGTTAAGTTGTGCCTGCAGTATAAGGACATTTCCTGCCATTTAAACTTGCAATCCGATCTAGATAATTTTCAAAACTGGTGCCGAGATAATTTACTAAATTTAAACGGTTCCAAGTGCAAGCTGATGACTTTTTATCGGGCCAATCCGATATACGCGACTTACACGTTAAGTGGCAGCTCTTTGGATAGAATAACTCTTGTAAACGATCTTGGCGTTCTCTTGGACCCTAAACTAAAATTTTCTAATCACATTTCGTCCATGGTTAATAAAGCCAAAGGAGTGCTTGGATTTATTAAAAGGTGGTCAAAAGAATTCGATGATCCTTATTTGACTAAAACTTTATTTATTTCGCTAGTCCGTCCGATTCTGGAGTATGGGTCTCCCGTCTGGAGTCCACAATACGGAATACATATTGGTCGTATTGAATCTGTACAAAAAAACTTCCTTCTTTTTGCTTTACGGCGCCTAAACTGGGATGCAAATCTTATCTTACCTTCTTATTCTAGTAGACTTCTTTTGATTAATTTACCATCCCTAGCCAACCGTAGAACGATGCTTGGTACTATCTTTATTTATAACCTTATACATGGTGATATTGACTGCCCCGACTTGTTAAGTCGGCTAAACTTTTCTGTGCCAAGTAGATTAACTAGAAATTATTTTCCCCTAATTTTAAATCATTGTAGATCTAACTATGCCTTGCATGAGCCTTTCAGAGTATTATGTTCTGACTATAATAGACTTTTTCCTGTAATATCAAATCTTGACTCTCTGCCGCTCATAAAACGATTGATACTTGCTTCATTGGCACAAGATTGATCTAACTATTACTTTTTTCCCCGGACCTTTACCTTTATTTTCCTATCTCGCGTCTATCTTATCGCGAATCGTGCCGTACGATACACGGCTGCGCCCCTCGGTCGGTTGGGCGGGTATGTGGGCCGTGGGACTCCGCGCGAAAAAAAAAAAAAAAAAAAAAAAAAAAAAAATACTTGCTTCATAGGCACAAGATTGATCTAACTATTACTTTTTTCCCCGGACCTTTACCTTTTTTTTCCTATCTCGCGTCTATCTTATCGCGAATCGTGCCGTACGATACACGGCTGCGCCCCTCCGTCGGTTGGGCGGGTATGTGGGCCGTGGGACTCCGCGCGCAAAAAACCTTAAAAATCTAAGAAATTACTTATATGGAGTGATTGGAATTGAAATTCAAACCGATCATCAACCATTATCTTTCGCAATTTCTGATAAAAACCCTAATATCGAAATGAAACGCTGGTACTCCTTCATAGAAAGTTTCACTCCAAAAGTCATTTATAAGCCAGGTACAACTAATGTAGTTGCAGACGCCTTATCAAGGATTCAGATCAACAACTTAACTGACAGTAACGAATCGGTCTCAGATCAAAACACTCAGCATTCAGCAGAGAGTAGTTTTGAGAATGTTATTCAAGAAACCCGTAAATTCTTAATCCAGTTTAAGCAAGAATTGCTATTAGCAACGGGGAGGTATACAATACATAATATTCGAAAATACCAGACATATAATAGAATTTGACACTCCCGAAAATTTCATATCAATCTTAAGGGAAAATATTCCTCCTAATTAACAGTAGGTATTCATTGTTCTTTAGCGGACTAAACCACTTAAAGATAATTTTATGAATAAATTTTTGTATACAACAATATTTGTCCAAGATACAGAAAATTCTGAAGACAGAGCACTTTTAATCGAAGAAACACATTGTAGAGCGCACAGGGGATCCCAAGTAAAGAAGGCGAAAATTTACACATTGATATATAACATATTACGAGCAAAATCTTACTTTCATAACTTGTATTGACGCTTACTCAAAATTTCTAGTAGTAAAAGAAATCCAAAATAAATGAAATATTGAAAACAAAGTAATGGAACTTCTTCAACAATTTCCACAAGCCAAAGTAATAATGAGCGATAACGAACCGAGCTTTACCACGGCCCAATTTAAATCTTTTGCACAAAGGTGCGGTTTAACTTTACATTACGCAGACCCGAGGCACAGTACCTCAAACGGACAAGTTGAAGGGCACATTCTACATTAACAGAATTAGCTCGATGCATTAAAGAAATAGTAATAAGAGCCGCTCAAGAATATATTCAGAGCATTCATTCAACAACGAACCAAAAACCTTTTGACGTACTGTATAATAAAAAAGAGCCCGATAACATTCCTCAAATTTTATAAAATACACAAGAAAAAATTTTGGAAATACATCATGAAAACAGAAAAGACAAATATTATCATGTAGGACAGGTAGTTTATGAGAAGAATTACGGGGAACGAACAGGTAGTTTATGAGAAGAATTACGGGGAACGAAATAAACTTAAAACTATAAAAATCAAGTAGTTAAAGAAAATTTACCTAACAAAATAATAATCAACAATAGAAATGTGATTATTCACAAAGAATTCTATATATTTATATAATACTTTTTTTACCTTTTCCAGAAAATGGTTTATCAGGTGCTCATATAACACCTTATTTTATTAACAAAATCATAAATAATTGACTATACAAGTCACGAGTATCTTTTATTCAAGGACAATAAAGACGTATTGACGTACGATTCATATGCAGATTTATTCCACGTAACTAACTTAAGTTTTTATAAAGAAATAATAAAATTGGAATCAGATAATATAAAAAGGGATACTGGTTCAGAATTAATGCCATTTGTATTCTTATTAGTTAATTAAGTATTATGTTTAATTATTCTTGTAAATATTATTCAATGTAAATATCATTAAGTTTATCACGTATCGCCATTAACAGGCCCGCACTAAGACACTGAAATAGCAATTGGAAAATACCGGCAGCAGCAAAACTTTGGAGGATTTTGCTACCAAATAAAAGATTAATTACAGTCCACTCCTTGTCTTAATCGGAAACAGATACTAATAAAAGGTCACAAAGGGAAATTAAATATGACAGAGAAGTAATCGAATTAATTTTATCACAATTAATATCAACTAGATCAAAAAGAGTTAGGCACTGTATGGAAATAGTTAGCTGGAAACCCGGATCTTGATGATTTTATTAATGTTCAGAATAAAATCAATGAATTAATTGCAAATAATAATAAGCAATCTATTATCAATTCCAAATTGTTCAAAGAAATTGAATCTCTTTCTGATGATTTTATGATGATGATTGATCAAGATTTACCACTGCGAACACATCGTTTACGATTACTAACATTTGATCTGCAAAATTTAATTGACACAATCACACTACCAAAATTTTGAACAATGATGACATCATGGAATTAAAAAATGAACAAAAACCAGTAATTATCACTAACTTAATGGACATCTCTGTTTTTAAAATCGGACTGCATAAAGAACTTTTAATAATTTATATAAAATACCCAATAATTAAAAATAGATGCGAAATTTATCACGCTAGAGCGATTTCCCAAAACAATGGGAAACTAGTATTAAGCAATCAAGACGCAAAATGCGCATATATATTTTATGAAATGTATTAATAATTACACGCGCTTGGCTGTGATCAGCGAGACCCATGGCTAATAGACATATTGCTCCATAGATTGGATATGGAAACCCGACAATCTTGGGCCGAACGCCCAGCGGGATGCTCTAGCGAAGTGAAGATAGACACATTTTTGGATTTCTTGTTCTCCAGATCCGACGCTCTGGAATCGTGTCAGACTACTCCCAAAACATATGGGAAACGCATCGCCAGCGTACACGTCGCCAGCGATTCCTCGAACTCGTCAGGAAGGGCTTGTATGACGTGCACTAAATTTTTATCGTTGGGCATTTTCGATCGCCGATCAGTTGTAAAGCAAAACAAATTGTAATTGTAGGTTCGGGACCCTAGTGTGATGAATCCCCAAAGCCAGCGCAAGCTCATCATGCGCAAATTGATTTGGATGAGATGGTGAGAAGATTCATGGAGATGGATACAATCCAGCCTAGTCAAGCAACTATTGACGCTTGTGATCCCGTGGAACAATATTGTGGAATACCCGTTCAAGAAGGAAGTGCCGGCTCTGAGCGACCCTTCTCTACAGCAGTCGTTAAATCGATTCGCATCTTTGGAAACAAAATTCCGCGGAATCCGGAGTTAAAAGGGCAATATTGTGCCTTTATGGAAGATTACCTACAGCGAGGGCATATGGAAGCACTCCAGGAACATCAACTAATCTTGCCAAAAGATCAATGTTGTTACCTAGCCCACCATGCAGTCATCAAAGTTGAAAGTACAACAACCAAATGTCGTGTTGTATTTGACGGATCCGAAAAAGATAACACCGGATGGTCTCTCAGCGATCGCTTGCACATCGGTTCGCCTATAGAGCGAGATTTAATCGGAGTCTGCCTAAGATTCCGACAATACCGATACGTTGTTTGCACAGATATCGAGAAAATGTTTCGGGTAGCCCGAGCGCATACCGATTTTCAGCGGATTGTTTGGCGAAATGACGAAAAGGAAAGAATTCAACACTTTCTACGGGTTATCACCCTCTCCTTTTTTGACAGTAAGGGTCCTTAAACAATTGGCGGAGGACCATCTGCATCAATATCCACGAGCAGCTTCATCTTTATTAACGGATGCATATGTCGACGACATATCCACAGGAGCGGACACAGAGGAAGGCCTCATCGAACTCAAGGATGAACTTGTGAAGCTGCTAGCGGAGGCTAAGTTTAATCTACGCAAATGGAGTTCCAATTGTAAAACATTAATGGATTCTATTCCCCGGAGGACTACGCTCACCAGCCATCCACAAAGCAGTCAAAAAATGTCAAAATATTGGGGCTGCTTTGGAATCCAGAGACGGACCTATTTTGTACACCACCTCGATCGATAGTTTCAAACCACATGCCTACCAAGCGGACAGTACTATCAGAACTTTCGAAGATTTACGATCCCTTGGGTATTGTATCCCCATCTACAGTTTTGCTGAAAATATTATTTCAGGAGTGTTGGCTTTGCTCTCTAAGCTGGGATGAGCCTTTGAATGATCACATTACGAGGAGGTGGAGAATCTTAGCGAATCTTGCCCAAATCGAAGCTATCCTGAACTCACGGCCACTTACTCCGATCAGCGATCACAGCCTCGATCCATTAACTCCAGCACATTTTTTGGTAGGACATTTTATTGTAAAATCCTCGTGCTCCTAATTCACAACTTGGTGTAAATCAGACATTACCTCATTGTGCTGTCTCTACAATCAGTGAACCATCAGCGTGGATTCTGCAAGGCGCAAATCACACGTGCTCATGGTCGTGCTTCGGAATTTGTATCAGCCGTAACATCCATGGACACTTTGGAACATCATCTCCGCCGTATTATGGAAACATTCGACCAGTTCATGAAGCTGCCTGCGGAACTATACTCCATTTCGGAGGCAGGGGATTGGTTAGAAACGGATGATATGCAGAAATACAAAACAAGTATTATGAAGTGCACGCCCTTCTATCCAACGCTATAGCAGAGAGGAAACGAGCAGCACCTCATTCGTCCACCCCAATCGCTAACGCAATCGCTTGGCTGCCACGCAAGCACAGCTTGTGGCCTCGCAAACACAGTTTTTAGAGCAGGTTCGAGAGTCACACACCCACACGGACTTAAGGTTTGACAATTTTGTGACATGTTCATGGGGTCCGTAGACCGGCGCGAAAACCTCACTAGCTGCCAGAAGTTCCACTACTTGAAATCGTATTTGGATGGCGAAGCTCTCAATTTAGTTAAACATATTGCCGTCACCGAAGAAAATTATGTTGAAGCGTGGGATAAGCTGGTAAATCGATACAACAAAAAGCCACTAATAACGCGATCATTTATTGCTGGTTTTTTGGCCTTGCCCAATGTCGCAACGTCTGGAGTGACCGCCCAACGCAAGTTAGCGGACGGAGCAGACGAATCCATTCACGGATTACACGCGCTTGGCTGGTTCAGAATTAATGCCATTTTTATTCTTATTAGTTGATTATATATTATATTTAATTATTCTTCGTTCACTCCCGCTAAGAAATAGGGAACACCCCTCACATATCGCATCGATCTATCGATAGTGACAATGTAAATATCATTAAGTTTATCACGTATCGCCTCTAAAAGGCCCGCCAATGAAATAGCAATTGGAAAAGACCGGCAGCAGCAAAACTTTGGAGGATTTTGCTACCAAATAAAAGATTAATTACAGTCCACTCCTTGTCTTATTCGGAAACAAATACTAATAAAAGGTCACAATGGGAAATTAAATATGACATAGAAGTAATGGAATTATTTTATCACAATTAATATCAACTAGATCAAAAAGAGGTATAAATGTGTTAGGCACTGTATGGAAATGATGGTTTTATGGAAATTGATGATGTTGTTAAAGTTCAGAATAAAATCAATGAATTAATTGAAAATAATAATAAGCAATCTATTATCAATTCCAAATTGTTCAAAGAAATTGAATCTCTTTCTGATGATTTTAAAAATGTTTTTATTGATCAAGATTTACCACTGCGAAAACATCGTTTACGATTACTAACATTTGATCTGCAAAATTTAATTGACACAATCACACTAGCAAAATTTAATGTTATTAATACCAAAATTTTGAACAATGATGACATCATGGAAATATTAAAACATGTACAAAAACCAGTAATTAGCACTGACTTAATGGACTGCATAAAAAACTTTTAATAATTTATATAAAATACCCAATAATTAAAAATAGATGCGAAATTTATCACGCTAGAGCGATTTCCCAAAACGATGGGAAACTAGTATTAAGCAATCATGTCGCAAAATGCGCAAATATGTTTTATGAAATGTCTATCTTTAAGAACGAACTTTTTAATGATTTTTGCACTTTAATTAAGGAAAAAACTTGTTTTAACCGATTATTGAATGGAGAGAAATCAACTTGTAAAAAAATAAGAGAAAAAAATAAAAAAATAAACATCATACAAGATGGTGTCATTCTTATAAATGGTAGTAATATTGTTAACAACTCCCATTTAAACATTTTTAATAACATTTAATGGTACAACCAATATTAATAATATCTCATATACTAATTTGGAAAACAAAATTCTTCCTACATAACTACGAACCTCTTCAAAAATTATGAAATATCCGATTATTTTATATATTATCAAATAACTCGGAACTTTCTTTAGAAATATAAACATTTTAAATCCTTTTATTAAAATTAATAATACTAATATATCACTTACCTTTATATTTTTAATTTTAATCATTATATATTTGATTTTTTTACTAATTATAAAATACAAAAATTATTTGTAACCAAAAAACAATGGCCAGAACCAGAAAAATCTATTAACTAAGAAACTTTTGTATCAGAATTAAGAGATCAATTAAATGAATTTCTTATTGATTCGGGACGATCCATTTTAGAAGGGGGAGAGTTATCCAACTATGGCTTTTATAAACAATATTTTCAAACTCTGCATTTGCCTTTGTCTTTGCCTTTGGCTTGGAGGTCCGATCTTGGTTCCCCAACTAAGTTAAACAAATCAAAATTAAAGTAATCATCAGCTTCCGTTCGAAGCCCAATCAATTGCTAATTGAATTTCACAATGAAATGCGACAGTTTCATCTTAAGCGCAAAATAAAATTAAAGTAAACATCAGCTTCCGTTTGAATCCCAATAAATTGCGCCCTTTTGCGTTTCAAGTTCCCACCAAATTGCATCAGTCAGCATAATTGAATTTCACAATGAGATGCAACAGTTTCATTCTAAAGCCTAGTATCCTGATCGACGAAAACCGAACGCCAGTCATGAGAGAGAGCGAGAGGTAAACAGCTGGCGTTCACTTTTCGTCGGGCCTTTTTTTCACGTCGGGCTCCTGATCGACGAAAAAATACCAGAAAATTGCATAGCGTTGTCAGTCTGCGGAAATGAATTTTGGGTGAACCCTAGCGAAAAGATTAAAAAATTTAATCTTTTGGCGTGCGCTTCTCACTGAACATTATAAGAAATGGAGGGAAAAACTCTAAAAAATCGCAAAAGTCGATTGCAGGAGTTTACTTGTGAGGACAAAATAACATTAATACAATCTGGGGTGCCTCTTGTCAGAGCAAAATGTTTTTTAGGTCCAGAATGTACGAAAAAACACAATAAAAGTGCAGCTATGAACTTTAAATTAGCAAATAATTATCAGTAAATAAAAAAAAAACAACTGTTAAATTTAAATTGTATTGTTTTTTAATTTCTTTGTACATCGGCAGACTTGTCTTGCCAAGGTATTTGATAATATCTTTTAAAGGCTCTTTTCCGAAAAAAAAAAAAAAAAAAAAAAACCCGCAAAAGTCGATTGCAGGAGTTTACATGTGATGACCAAATAACATTAATACTATCTGGGGTGCCTCTTGTCAAAGCAAAATGTTTCTTAGGTCAAAAAACATACAACTGTTAAATTTAAATTGTATTGTTTTTTAATTTCTGTGTACATCGGCAGACTTGTCTTGCCAAGGTATTTGATAATATCTTTTAAAGGCTCTTTTCCGCAAATACGATATTTGAATTTGAACTGCTTGTCAACAGACCCAGCTGATTGACAGTACGACCGTAGCACGCTAAAATCTGATGAACTCTCAAACTTTTGGTCACACTGGAAATATTAAAGTTTTTACGCTAGCGTATTCGTTTGTCGATCTGGATACTAGGCTATAAGGTTTAGAAATGTCCTAATTTGTATGCTGGAATGTATATGTTCGTAAATGCAGTTCGCGCTCACGCAACAACCTCTGGAATTAAAGCCTAGTACTCAGATCGACAAACGAGTACGCTAGCGTAAAAACTTTATTCTTCCAGTGTGACCAACATTTCGAGAGTTCATCAGAATAAAGCGTGCCACGGTCGTACTGTCAATCAGCTGGGTTTGTTGACAAGCAGTTAAATTTCAAATATCGTATTTGCGGGAAAGAGCCTTTAGAAGATATTATCAACTACCTTGGCAAAACAAGTCTGCCGTTGTACAAAGAAATTAAAAAACAATACAATTTAAATAAAACGGTTGTTTTTTTTAATTTACTGATAGTTATTTGCTAATTTAAAGTTCATATCTGCACTTTTATTGAGTTTTTTCGTACATTTTTTAACTAAAAAACATTTTGCTCTGACAAGAGGCACCCCAGATTGTTTTAATGTTATTTTGCCCTCACATGCAATCGACTTTTGCTAATTTTTTGAGTTTTTCCCTCCATTTCTTATAATGTTCAGTGAGAAGCGCACGCCAAAAGATTAAATTTTTTACTCTTTTCGCTAGCGAAAGTTCATTTCCGCAGACTGGCAACGCTATGCAATTTTCTGGTATTTTTTTCGTCAATCTGAGGACCGAGGTGAAAAATAGGTCCGACGAAAAGTGAACGCCAGCTGTTTGCCTCTCGCTCTCTCTCATGACTGGCGTACAGTTTTCGTCGATCTGAAAACTAGGCTTAAAGAGAGAGAAAAACACTGGAAACAAAAAGTTTTCGCCGTCGGTCTTGGAATTTTATTTATTGTATATTTGGGTTGACCGACGGAAATTTTTTAGCTGGTATACTTTCGCTGTAGGATTTAGAAAATATAATGTATGTAATATATACATACATAGGTATGTAGGAATATATATGTATTTAATATATGTATATATATATATGTATATAGGTGGCGGAAATGTATGTATAAATCTGGTCGGCGGGTATGCTTTGTAATATATATGTATGTGGGAAAATATATGTTTATACCCTTGCAGAGGGTATTATAATTTTGGTCAAAAGTGTGCAACGCAGTGAAGGAGACATCTCCGACCCTATAAAGTATATATATTCTTGATCAGGATCACCTCCTGAGTTGATATAGCCATGTCCGTCTGTCTGTTCGTCTGTCTGTTTCTACGCAAACTAGTCTCTCAGTTTTAAAGATATCGAACTGAAACTTTGCACACACCCTTCTTTCCTTTGCACGCAGTATATATGTCGGAACGGCCGGGATCGGCCGACTAATCCTATAGCTGCCACATAACTGATTGATCGGAAATGCCATAACTTTGATGTTTGTAAAGTTAGGAAGTTGGGATTTTCTATGGGTTTTATTTTTGGCCAATCAATCCGACCTATTAAATTTCAAAAGGATCGGCCGACTATATCCTATAGCTGCCATATAACTGAACGATTGGAAATGCCATAACTTTGGTGTTTTTAAAGTTAGGAAGTTGGGACTTTTTATGAGTATTAAAAATGCATCATATGAATAATTTTGGAGAATATAATGTACATAATATTCTGCAAGGCTATATCAACTTCGGCTCCGCCCGAAGTTAGCTTTCCTTTCTTGTTTTAATATATGTATTTATATATATGTATGTAGGTGGTCGAAAATTTATATATAAGTCTGGCCGGCGGATATGTGTTGTAATTTTCGATTTTTATTTTATTATTTTAATCGGAGTTTGATTTTAGACATATCATAAAGAAAGTCAAACGAAACGGAGTTTTCGATGGCTGACTTATGACCGGCAATTAAATAAATTTTATATAAGTTCGTACTTATCTTGTGGTAATTTGCCGCTGGAAAATCCGGCTCGAAGGACCAAAGTGTTTTGGGGCGACGAACCTGTGAAGGAGTGATAACAATCACTCGGCGAGCGCGAAGAGGAAACGAAATTAAAGTAAAAGAACACGGTGGGTTTTTCGTAGTTGCGCGGAGCGGCCGGGCGATGTTTATTCACTTTGATAGTCGTTAGAGTACTGCTTAAACATAATGAGCACGATGCCCTTTCGAGCGTACTGGAGACTTCATGGAGAGCCTGGAAGCGCAGGCAGCCAGAGCGGGGGAGTTGGCGATCGGAGCGGACAAGAGCGGGCGAAAAAACAGGGTGCCTGAACACATCGGGGACGATATGGTGTCACGATTCCGTTCAAGGTAGAGCAAATAATTGAGAAATCATTTTTAAATTTCATCATATTTAAATTTAAAATTTCTAGTTGTAAGTCAAGAGCGGGAGTCAATAAAGCTTTCATTCGGTCCTGCGAATTCGCCCCGTCTCTCGCCACTTAGGTTAATATAGGTTCTAAGAACCACCACCGCCAATCCTTTTCGTCGACGCTTCCCATTACCATATTTTCGCCTTAATAAATACGTAGTTACTAGGGTTGTCGAAAATTTAAAAATATCGTATCGATGATATTTTTTTTTATCAAAAAAAAAATGATAATATTTAAAATAGCACATAAAAATGTCGATATATTTGATATTTTTTGTGTTAAATGAAAAAATTGACCGCCCACAATAAAAAGACAATAAATTTCTTTTTAAAAACAATAGTATTTTATTATACATATTTTATGACCAGTATGCAGGGTTTAGGGATTTTAATAACACCCTTTGCGTTATGTGTGCGTCAGTCATCCTGCTTCTTGAGTCGCACACAACACATTTGATGGTGGATGCCGTTTTTATACCCTTGCAGAGGGTATTATAATTTTGGTCAAAAGTGTGCAACGCAGTGAAGGAGACATCTCCGACCCTATAAAGTATATATATTCTTGATCAGGATCACCTCCTGAGTTGATGTCCGTCTGTCCGTCCGGCCGTCTGTCTGTTTCTACGCAAACTAGTCTCTCAGTTTTAAAGATATCGAATTGAAACTTTGCAGACACCCTTCTTTCCGTTGCACGCAGTATATATGTCGGAACGGCCGGGATCAACCAACTATATCCTATAGCTGCCATATAACTGATTGATCGGAAATGCCACAACATTGGTGTTTGTAAAGTTAGGAGGCTGGGATCTTCTATGGATTTTATATTTGGTTAATCAATCCGACCTACCAAATTTCATAAGGAGCGGCAGACTATATCCTATAGCTGCCATATAATTGATTGATCGGAAATGCCATAACGTTGGTGTTTGTAAAGTTAGGAAGTTGGGATTTTCTATGGGTTTTATATTTGGCCAATCAATTCGACCTACCAAATGCCATAAGGATCGGCCGACTATATCCCATAGCTGCCATATAACTGAACGATTGGAAATGCCATAACTTTGGTATTTATACCCGTTACTCGTAGAGTAAAAGGGTATATTGTATTCGTGCAAAAGTATGTAACAGGTAGAAGGAAGCGTTTCCGACGCTATAAAGTATATATATTCTTGATCAGGGTCACTAGCCGAGTCGATATAGCCATGTCCGTCTGTCCGTCTGTCGGTCTGTCGGTCCGTCTGTCTGTCCGTCTGTCTGTCCGTATGAACGCTGAGATCTCGGAAACTATAAAAGCTTGAAGATTGGCATTTTGCATGCAGATTCTAGGAGTTCCTACGCAGCGCAAGTTTGTTTCAAAAAGGTGCCACGCCCCTTTTAACGCCCACAATCGCTCATATACGATTTTAAAAATTTAAATATTTCGGAAAAGTAAAAATGCTGTTTTATTGTGTTTAGCAATACCTATCGAAATGTAGAAGAAATTTTTCAAATCGGACCATTCGTTAAAAAGTTATGCGTGATCAAAGTTTCTATCTCCATCTCCCTCGCACTCCCTTTACCTGAGTAACGGGTATCTGATAGTCGGGGCACCCGACTATAGCGTTCTCTCTTGTTTTAGAGTTAGGAAGTTGGGATTTTTTATGAGTATTAAGAATGCATCATATGAATAATTTTGGAGAGTATAATGTACATAATATTCTGCAAGGGTATATCAACTTCGGCTCCGCCCGAAGTTAGCTTTCCTTTCTTGTTTATATCCGTATAGTTTGATTTTACACTCAATTTTTTATTTCGCGCCTGAATTCTTTCAGTCGATGTCGCTTTGGAATTCAGAGTGACCAAAGACAAAAATATCAATAAATATAAAAAAAAAATATCGGAATTCCGATATTTGGGCAAATAAAAAATCACGATATAAATATATCATTTATAGGAAAAAATATCCATATATTGATATTTTGATATATTATCAACAACCCTAGTAGTTACTGCAACCCAAGTTCGGTTTTTTTTTTGTTTAATACAAAAGCGTATAAATTTTCATGGTACAGTAGCGCAGGGATAATAAACATACAAAAACAAATAATTCGCATCGGTACCGCAAAAGTAGAAAACATTATTAATTTAATTTTATTTTTTTAGGCCGCTGATTGGAAACCAAATGGATTTAAAGGAAGTTACAAATCTCGAATCGGCGAACCAATTATAAAATGCTAAAAGTTGAAAGTTAATGTGTGGCGTTTTTTAATTGTGTTTTGTAAAAATTGGTAGATTGTGAGCATTCTAACTAAGAATGTAAAATAGCATGTATTAGCGCTTATAATTCTGAAACACATACACAAAAATTTCAATTTATATATAAGTGAAACGCTTTGGACAATTACAATCACAAGCAGAATATTTGTCGTCAACCCAATTAGTGAAAACTTAATTCCCCTATTTTCGTCGCAGTGAGCAGCAATTTAAGGTATTGGTAAGAAAGCTAGAAAAAAATGCGAATTGAAAAATTGTCAATCCGAGAAAATCGCCTTTCAGCATCAGGCTTACATATTCGTTGCTCTTAATTATCATAATTCTCCGTTTGCATTTGCATCAGCCGATAAATTGAGCCGCTAGCCGCGTGCACATTCACACGAAACCTTAAAAAACAGCCGCTTCAGAGGTTTTCCCTCAAACGTAGTGATGGCACTTGGGCCCACAGAGATTCCGAGATTGCTGAAGTTTTTGGTGATGATCTTTAAAATCGCTTTACTCCATTTGAATTTGCAACAAGCGAAGAAGTCCAGACAACAATCTCTAGGTTAGGGCTTTCATTTGGCCCTCCTGTCACGGCTCGTCCAGTAGACGAAGACTAATGCGAAAGTGCTTGATAGACTTCTAGCTATTAACGCCTTTAAAGACGAACCACCAGTTTGGTTTCCGTAGTCGCCATAGTGCTATCGAGCAAGTACATAGAGTAATTTACCAAGGTGCTTTCGAAGACCACAAATACGGTTCATCCGTTTTTCTCCACGTTCGACAGGCCTTTAACAGGGTTCAGCACGAAGAAATGTTCTACAAGCAAATGCCGCTTTGGCCTGAAGTCTCTGGAATCTCATTGTATCGTTCTTAGATGAGTTTGCTGTAGATAATCGTGGAGACCGTTCTGAACTTCGCCCAATTCGTGCTGGTGTCCCGCAGGGAAGCGTCCTTGGTCCGGTCCTGTATACAATTTACACTTCGGATCTTCGAAACCCAGTTGCTTGTAGTACACTCCTGGCCACATAAGCAGATGACACTGCATTTCTTGCAGCTGGAAGCACCACTACGTCTGCCTCCCGACGTGTCCAGAAATTCTTGGACGAATTTGCGATAAATGTTGACAAAATGCAGCATGCCACATTTGCTCTCCGCCCTGGCCGTTCGCGTAGCCTTTACATTAATGGGAATAGGCTTCAGCACGAAGATAAGATGACGTACCCTAGAGTTACCTTAGACCGTCGCCTTTGTTGGAAGGGACAAATTGATCTAGTTTGGGGATCACCAAGAACAAAACTTGATAAAATGGACTGGCTCCTTCGTCCAGGTAGCGGCCAATCCCTTGAAGCCAAGGTGCGGCTCTTTAAGGCCATTGTCCTTTCAACCTTTAACTGGAGAATCACTTGTTGGGGCACGGCCTGTGATTCGTCACTAAAAAGGGTGCAAACGTGCATTACAAAGGCTCTCAGGAGGATGCTGGGGTGAAGTGGCACCATTATGTAGAAAACCAAGTTATGTTCCAGGATACGGGAGTTCCGACGGTAATGGAGACGATTTGTAAATCCTCAAGACCGGGAACGTCTGCTCACACATGCAAACTGTCTGGCAAGACATCTTGCAATACCAGTGGGTCAACGACGTCTCCGCGGACGACACCCGGCAGACTTATGGGTTTTCGGCCGTGATAGACACGGTCGTCTTCTGTAACATCACATCCTGATTAGCTTATGACCGGCTATGACCACACCTGATTTGCCCAAGAATGGGGCACCCGCTACCTGCATTGTTTGGGATCTTTAGAAATAATTTGACAATACACGAAAACAAGGTCAATCAATCCAATCTCGAAGAGCTTAAACACAATCGAGGTATTTTCGTGAAAAGATTAACCGAACGTATCTCAACTTAAAAGAGTGTACATTGCCTTTTTAACACTTTTGTTGACAAAGATGACAATCAAAACGATATTGAGATATGCAATCATTTAATTTCGTGTTCAGCTACAGCCTTGAGAACCCGCATCGGCACAGTCACATTTTAACACATATGGAAATGAGCAAGATCGATGCAGGAACTAAAAGAAAATGTGAAGAAGAATTTGATTGTAGTTTGCTTCCACTTTGAAGCGAGTGTGAGGCGACATTGAACAGGCGTTACCAACACATTGTAGCCAGATAAAACAGGGGCCTGAGCTTCCCATCTTACAAAAGAAAGGTCTCGCCTAGATAGTGTCAGGGAGATGTGTCTCTGAAAATAACATAAAGGCTGACAAAATGGTACATCTCAGTTGCCAGGAGGAAGCGTTGAAGTCAATCGACACAACCCTGCAGAAATTTTGGTCTGTGGAGAACTTGCCGCCCAAGTGTAAAGTCCATACTCCTCAGCAGCAACTTTGTGAGAGCACTTGAACTGTGAACACTTTGAAAAAAATACTCAAAGATTGTTATTCGGTAGATTTTCGATTCGTTTTCCATTCTAAACTGACCCAAATACTCTTGACTCATCATACGAAGTTGCGAAACGTAGACTTTTGTCTCTAGTAAGGAAATTGTCAAAGGAACCTGCGTGAAAGAAGATGTATCTTGCATTCATGGAGAAGTGGCATGGGGCACATGTCTTCCACCAAAGACAAAATTCCAAATACACCGTACTTTTTCATTCCGCTCCAATGCCACTGATACTTTGTGGCCGCTTCAACCAAGTTGAGAGTGGTTTTCGATGCATTGTGCCGTATGATATCTTGATGGTAGGCCCAATCATTTGCATAAGGTTGCAAAGGTTAATGGTGGACAAATCTGACCGAAACTTTCAGCTCATAGTATGAGTCTGAGTCTCTGAAAATCTTTAAGTTAAATACCCTTACATATTTATTTTCGCCAGCATCCTTTTTGGCGATCAGGTGTTTAATGCGGCTATGGTGCAAGCCACTTATCCAAAAGGTTATTCAGAATGATTTTTATGTTGTTGATTTGTTGACTGGCGCAAGATGGCTTGAGGACCTGCAAGGCCTTTGAGACGAAGTTTCTCAGGTTTTGCAAGAGGCAGGATTTTAGTTGGCAAAGTGGTTTTCAAACTGCCCATAGTTATCCGCCTCTGATAGCTCTGTAATGCCCCTTACGGCAGGCTCAGACGTAACTAAGACCCTTGGCGTGGTGTGGTTACCAGTTAAATATTACTTTCAATTTCGGTTGGAAGACTATTTCCTGGATCTTCGCGTGGCAAAACGAAATATTTTTTCGATCGACTTTTCGACCCACTTGGCCTCTTGTGTCCTTTGGTCACGAAGGCAAAGATGTTCTTGAAGGAACTGTGGCTTCGAAAGCTATATTGGGACGAGTCGATACCGATTCAGTTGCTTTCATCGTGGAAGACTTTAAAAGCAACGCTTCTGCAGCTGCCAAAAATTAAGGTATCGCGATTCGTCCGCACAGATCCGCAAGTCCCAATTCAAATACATGGTTTCGCTGACGCTTCCATGCTACCGTATGGAGCGTGCATCTAGGTTCGTACTAAAACTACTGAAGCTTTTAAAGTGTCTTTAATGACTGCCAAATCGAAAGTAGCTTCCCTCAAGACGAATTAATTGGCCTCGATTCGACATTTCGATCTGAAATTAGATTTGGGTTTCTCGACATCGTTATGAGTTGGGGGTCGGTTATTGAATGCTCCTACCCCGTACGAAGCTAAATTCCAGTTGTTGCTGTCTAAAAGCAACCCTCACAGTTTGTGAAATCCTTCGTATCATACCTGCACGTTACGAATTTTCCCGCTGGCCCCCTAACTCTTGTTAGTCGTCTGCGCGAGAAAATATGGCTGGATAATGCTCAAGAAATCTTTTTTTTTTCTTTTTTTTTCGGACGTTGATGCACTATGATTAAGCGCGGAGCCCTATTACCCAATGAGTGTAAAAACGAGATCGCGAGAAGTGAAAAAAGATAATATAGAAGCGGACAGACTAAGTTCGAAATACGTACGAGACTAATACTAATACTAATTTTGTGCTAAGTAAGATAAAATTAATGTTTTTAGGCTTGGCAAAGAGTCGGTAGTAGAAATAACATTGTATAGTCTATTATAGTCGTTACACAGTACTCTAAACGTTTCATGCATATCATAGTTAGATCTACAAATATTTAAAGTAATTCTATTAGGCACAGATAAGTTTATGGGACCCAGAACTTGGGACTTATAAATAAAAGTTGTGCCAAGCATCGTTCTACGGTTTAATAAGGATGGTAGATTAATTATGAGAAGTCTACTAAAGTAGGATGGTAAAATAAGGCTTGCATTCCAGTTAAGGGACCGTAGAGCAAATAATAAAAAGTTCTTTTGCCAGACTCTATCCAGTATGTATCCTATCCTATCCTATATGTACACCAGTCTGAGGACTCCAAACTGCTGAACTGTACTCCAAGATTGGACGGACTAGTAAAATGAACCGAGTCTTTGTAACACAGGGATCAACGAATTCTTTTGACCACCTTTTAATAAATCCAAGTACTCACCTGGCTTTATTCACCATGGAAGTAATATGGTCACAAAACATAAGTTTTGGGTCAAGAAGGACGCCAAAGTCATCAACATGCGTGATTCTAGACAACGCACAACCACCCAGCGTATACGTGGCATATTCTGGGTTCACCCTAAAAAATGTCATTACTTTACACTTAGCGCTGTTTAAATACAAACGATTTCGTTTAATAAATAAAGTAAAAAGAAGTGGGCTTCTTGTGGGACGCCTGAAGTAACTCGGATCAAATAAGAGATAAAGTTTTTAAAGAGGACTCGTTGAGTCCTACCATAGATAACTTATGTAACATGTCAAATAGTAGTTGTTTTTTGGGAATTTTTTTCACTTGGAAAATGAAAACTTACACGAATAATTTTTTGCATATATTTGAAGACATGTTTAAAGTATGAGAAAAATATTTTTTGAGAATTCTAAAAAACAAAATGGTGGACTTATTCAAGGTCGCGTGTGGCGCGACGCGGATGACGGATTTATAGCGGTACAGTGTGGAAACCAAAGTTTTCATCTGAAACATACAAAAAACATTTTTTATTATTCAGCAGGGTTCCCCCGAGTGCATGAATGTCTACAATTTCAAAAAATTCGATTTTAAAATATTGAAATCACGTCTTGAAAAAAAGTGCCATTTATTCGTCTTTTTTTGTTGCCGAATTGGGCTGAAAAGTGTATAAAACAACTTTTTTTCACAATTTCAGATATTCATGCACTCGTTCAATGTATAATCTGCAAAACACTTTTTAGAAATCAAAAATCGGTTCAGTAGTTTTTTCGTAATCGTGTACCGCGTTTTTAAAATCATAGTTTTGAGAAAAAACGATTTAAAGTTTTGAGTTAGCGCCAAATCGCACACAAAGCGCGCCCGAGCGCTCTCGTTCATTCACTCATATTTTCCATAATATTGGGATGAAACAGAATATGTTGTCTGGAGAAGCTGGGCAAATAGATCGGCAATTGCCTAATTTTGCCGTAGAATTTTCAAATGATAGCGATGCAGGGTAACAGGCTGATTTACGCTTAGTGCTAACAAAATTATAAAACTGTTTTGAATATTGTGAAAATCTGACCCTACATCGAGTCAGATAGCTTTTATAGCCCCGAGCGTTAAGCACGGTAAAATTTGACCAAGCCCTTAGGTATCGAGAGAGGGCAGATTGTGAACCGCACATTTTAAATTTATTGAAAACTCTGGACTTAACATTTTTAGGCGTGGCAACTCCTTTTAAACCATGAAGGTTTATTTGAAATTGACGGATAGTATAACGGAACACACAGATAAAAGATGGAGTCAATGCATTATAAAAGATATTAACGGCCTCAGCCCTGTTAGTGCATGAATAAATTTCGGACCAGTCATAGCCGGATATAAAAGTATTTAAAAGATGAAAGTTTTCCTTACGAAAGCAGCGGATTCGTTTAACCGACTTTTCGGATTCTTATTCAGCTCTGTTCTTGCATCTACAGTCAGCTCTAGAGTTGGATTGTAAGGATCTTCCGGTTGTGTAAGTGGTGATGTTCTTAATAGAAAAACGCCTTTTCAATTTGAAACAAAACATAAGTCCAGTCAACGTCCTAAGGAGTTTTTAACATGGTTCACTTGGGATATCGCAATGTCAAGCAAGTCATGCTGCGCTAAAGGAAGTAAAATATTAGAGTTTTCGGCAGGGGACCATGTCGCACCAGGTATATTAAAATCAGCTTATACTATTAACTGATCTCGATCTGACAGTTTTTTGGAAATGGACTGAATAATGGAAAGGTGATTTGCGTAAATAGGGAACTCAGATGGTGGGATATATTAACAAGTAATATATAAAGAAGAAAGGAAAGCTAACTTCGGGCGGAGCCGAAGTTGATATACCCTTGCAGAATACTCTGTAAATTATATTCTCCAAAATTATTCATATGATGCATTCTTAATACTCATAAAAAATCCCAACTTTCTAACTTTAAAAACACCAAAGTTATGGCATTTTCAATCATTCAGTTATATGGCAGCTATAGGATATAGTCGGCCGATTTTTATGAAATTTGATAGGTCGGATTGATTGGCCAAAAATAAAACCCATAGAAAATCCGAACTTCCTAACTTAACAAACAAGTTATGGCATTTCCGATCGTTCAGTTATATGGCAGCTATAGGATATAGGCGGCCGATCCTTATGAAATTTGGTAGGTTGGATTGATTGGCCAGATATAAAACCCATAGGAAATCCCAGCTTCCTATTTTTTCAAACACCAAAGTTATGGCAATTCCGATCAATCAGTTATATGGCAGCTATAGGATATAGTCGGCCGATCCTTATGAAATTTGGTAGGTCGGATTGATTGGCCAAATATAAAACCCATAGGAAATCCCAGCTTCCTAACTTTACAAACACCAAAGTTATGGCATTTCCGATCAATCAGTTATATGGCAGCTATAGGATATAGTCGGCCGATCCCGGCCGTTCCGACATATATACTGCGTGCAAAGGAAATAAGGGTGTGTGCAAGGTTTCAATTCGATAGCTTTAAAACTGAGAGACTAGTTTGCGTAGAAACAGACAGACGGACAGACGGACATGGCTATATCAACTCAGGAGGTGATCCTGATCAAGAATATATATACTTTATATGGTCGGAGATGTCTCCTTCACTGCGTTGCACACTTTTGACCAAAATTATAATACCCTCTGCAAGGGTATAAAAACTACCGGGAAACGATAATTTTATACCTAGGAATTCGATATCATTAAATTCTTCGAAAGTTAGTAATTCAGACGAAAGAGTTGAGTCGACAGCAATCAGGACTCAACCGCCCCGTCTTAACCGACGATCAAGCCTGTAAATTGTGTACTTACCCGGGAGAATTTCGGAGCTAAGAATATCCGGCCTTAACCATAATATTATATGGGAATGAAAAACTATCGGAGTACAATTTAGTCAGCTTACTAAGTAATCCTCTTGTATTATGATAGCAAAGAAGAAAAGATGAGGCTAGTTTTTAGGACAGAAGGGAATGTGGAGGGCGCTGGGGATGGTTCTTTAATGGTATTTCGCATTTTCCCTGAACTATTCTTTTTTCTCTTAGCTTCGTACTCTTTTACAAATATGTCCTCGGTCCAGAAACTGGCGGAGCACACAGATGCAAAAAGAGCACAAGGAATACCAATCTTACATGATGATACTTTCCTAGAATAAGAAAATTTAAATTGTTCGACCTTCAAATCATCTACTTGGATTTTGTTATGGATATAAGCCGCAATATCCAGTGATGAGAGGTCTGGGGCGAGCCGTGAAACAAATAATTGTTTTAGCTGGGGCACCCGAACACAAGTAATCGTTTTTGGTACAACACATGTGACCCTTTTGGTACTACAGAATTTGTTTCTGTACTACCAGTATCGGCCGCTAATCCGGACGTTAAGTCCACAAGAGATGTTGGGCCACTACTTAATTTTGATCGGACAGAGCGGAAGTTCCTAGCGGCACCACATCGGTTCCAGCAACTTCGTGTACCGAATCACTTTTTTCCCCGATCTTAGTAGTGGTGCCTAAGATTGGCAGCTGAACTGGAATCGAATCGCGGGCAGCAGGTTGCACAGCACCTGCCATAGAATGCCCACCGACGGCGACTTGTTTGCGCTTTGGGGAATCGGGCTCAGCTAGCATGCGACTAGTGAGCTGGTTTCAAGCGCCACGAGCAGGTCCGAATTTTTACGGCAGTTCCGGATTAATTCCGTAATACTGCTTTTTGTGAGCCGCCTAATAGATATTGCCTGGTTCTCATATAAGATGCATTCATCGCAGTAGTAGCCTAGGCCACTCTCTCAGGCCAGAATAGCTAATACACTTTGAGTGATAAATTTTATCACATGTATGGCAGGGAATACTTTGCTGTCCAGCCGAGATAACTTTCTTGTAATTTTTCAATGAACAGAAAGCCATTGTCACTGACCACGGAACACTGTGCACTATAGCGGACAAAAAAATCGAAAGCGCTCAAGAACTTTTTGATGAGAGAGAGAGGAGAGCGACAGAGCGGGAGCGAAACACCGATTAACTTTGATGTTAGGCACTACTAAACGAGATAGAAACGAAAAGAGAGAGAGCGAGCTTATTAACCGATTAACTCCGGTATAAGACACCTCAGAGAGATATTACCGTTGGAGAGCGTGTCGTTCCAACAGCGCAAACAACAGGGAAAGACTGAAAAGGGAGGCAATAGAAAACAAAAACAACAAACCAGCACCGAATTAATGATAAAAACTTTTTATTTTCTAAACACAAGTTAATCACGATGCACTCGCGAAGCGTACGGAAAGTTGTTAAAGACACTTAGAGGTGTAGAAACGTTAAAAAAGATTTAATTAAACTCCGGTGGTTTCAACAAGAAAAATAAAAATTCGGAGCGCAAAATTCCGTTAACTGTGAGGAGCGAAAGATTTAGGACTTCCGATTCTTGACGCAAACCATGGGGAACTTGCCTGCAGATAGACTACGAGCTCTCCGCCCTTTTAACATCTGTGGCGCACGCATCCTATCCGTGGTAAGCCACCGTACAAGTCGTATGTTGCCTTGTTCGTATGTTTTGCGACCAAAGCGTCCAAAGTGACTTAGCCACTGATACTTTTTTGGTGGCATTTCAAAAGTTCGTAAGTCTTCGCGGGATTGCGAAGAAGGTGTGGCAAACAACGCAATAAATTTCGTCGGCGCCGATCGGCACATGAGGGAGTTTCGAGCAACGTCTGGAGGAGCAGAAGGGCGGTATAACATACACATCAAAATAAGGATGCGATTTTCCCTTCATACCGCCCAGAGCACCGCACTTCCGGGGACTTTGGGAGGCAAAGTCCTACAAAGCACCTTGAGATGGTCGGCTATGACCTCTTGACCGCGGAGGAGCTCGGAACTCTCCTCACCAGCGTGAAGGCCGTGTTCAACTCCAGGCCCCTTGGAACACTCAGCAGTGACTTAAACGACGGCGAAGCCCTGACCCCTGGGCATATCCTCATCGGAGGCCCCCACCAGTCATCACCATGCACGCAGGCGCTAATAAAGGTTCGGACGTAGGACACGTTCCCCAGCGAGCTGTCCATCGAGTGGCCCCTTTACCTGTGTTGGCCTGTAGGACATCGTACCTTCATAGGGGGCGGTGATTCGCACTTGGCGCTTATTTAAATTTAAAGTTTCTACTGTAAGGCTAGAGCGGAAGCCAATAAAGCTTTCGTTCACTCTTGCGAATTCACCCTCGCCAGTTTGGTTAAAATAGGTTCTCAGAGAAATTTTGTGAATTAAAATTAACGCTACCCTTTTTCGTCGTCGTTTTTATACCCTTGCAGAGGGTATTATAATTTTGGTCAAGACTGTGCAACGCAGTGAAGGAGCCATCTCCGACCCTTTAAAGTATATATATTCTTGATCAGGATCACCTCCTGAGTTGATATAGCCATGTCCGTCTGTCCGTCATAACTTTGGTGTTTGAAAAAATAGGAAGCTGGGATTTCCTATGGGTTTTATATTTGGCCAATCAATCCGACCTACCAAATTTCAAAAGGATCGGCCGACTATATCCTATAGCTGCCATATAACTGATTGATCGGAAATGCCATAACTTTGGTGTTTGTTAAGTTAGGAAGTTCGGATTTTCTATGGGTTTCATTTTTGGCCAATCAATCCGACCTATCAAATTTCATAAGGATCGGCCGACTATATCCTATAGCTGCCATATAACTGAATGATTGGAAATGCCATAACTTTGGTGTTTTTAAAGTTAGAAAGTTGGGAATTTTTATGAGTATTAAGAATGCATCATATGAATAATTTTGGAGAATATAATTTACAGAGTATTCTGCAAGGGTATATCAACTTCGGCTCCGCCCGAAGTTAGCTTTCCTTTCTTGTTCATTATAATATTAGCTACTGCAACGCTAGCTCGCGTTTTTTGTTTAATACAAAACCGTATTAATTGCAGAGAAAAAATGAATTAAAAATCCTGGCCTTAAAGTACAGTACTTGAGAATACTTACAGCTAGGGCAATATTCCCCGATATTAACTTAGCCAAAATATATGATCCATTAGGATGCTTTGCACCTGAAATTATTGTTGGGAAGTTATATATGCAAACGCTTTGGTTAAAGGGAAATGATTGAGACCAATAACTATATGCTTATAATTTAACCAAGCTTAAGTTGTAGGAAGAAAATGTAAGATTCTTGGGAAAAATTGGTAATCCATGATAAAAACAAAAGGAAGGCCAAAGGACAAGTGGCCCAAGCTCAATTTGGATCTAAATGTAGATATAGTTATAATGACAAGCACAGAAAAAAGCTGGATTATTAGTTATTAAAAAAAACAACAAGAGCGCCAATTCAGTGTGTTGATCGTGCAAGATACAGGCAATCTACAGGTAAACGAATATTTCCAAATGCAGAGTAAGTAGTCCATATCAACTAAAATGCTCAAAAAAACGAAAAAAAAGTGTTTTTTACATTTGAAATGAAGAAGTGAAAATTGTTTTTCCTTTTTGCGAAAATAACTTTTTAGGAATTAAGTTCCGACCTAAAAACCGATCATAACCTAACAAGATTGCCTGCCCGTCGCGCACTCACTCTGTATGATTGGATCTTGCTATGTTTGCCTTACCAAGGGGCGGAGAATTCGCGCCAAGGGGGGTACTTGTTCCGAAAAGTTTAAGATTTACTGGCGAGCAGCAGTTCTCTCCACAACGCTCTCCAGATTTTAATTCTGTTATGTTAAGTAAAGGGTTAATCTGATTTTCCAAAAGGACAATCGGATGACGATTAACGTCGAATTAATTTTTCTTATTGTGTTTCTGGAAACTTGATATTGATAGTATTTTATACCAAATTTCAAACATGTCACCCACAAAAAACTCGCAATCGAATCACAGGAGTTAACAATGCGCTCGTCTAAAGATTAGGAGCGATCTTAAAGGATTCAAGAAAGAAGTGAAAGAATAAGGCCCCGTTAATCGAGTACCAGTATTTGCCAATGGGAGAATTTTTCGAAAAAGCACAGAAATTACTAATCAAAATTTAAAATAAATATAAAAAAAACCTCAAGACAAAGGCAAAATGATGATATTATCAACATGTTAGCCAAATCTTGTAAGGAGTCTTAAAAACTCCCCACTAATCCTGCTGCAGAAGAGCGTCCTGGCAACAGCGAAGGAGGCGAGAATGCCGGAGAAGTGAAGGGCATCCAGGTCAAACGGGAAATATACTTAGTAAGTAAAGTAAAGTAAGTAAAGTCAAAACCCAAGAGCCCAAGGATCAAAATCGCAAAGTCCAGACGCCGAAAGACGACAAGTGTACAAGGCTGAGGCTACAACGCTGAGTTCCAACGATGCTAGGTCGCGGCGGAGTCCTTACGCGGTGTCAGGCCAGAAAGATGGCTAGGCAATAAGGGATAACCAGTTTTACCTGCTAGGCGATACACCTTGCCGACAAAGTCCAGACTGAACTCCGGGAGCCTGCGATAATGGTGGCTAGGCGACAAGGCGAAGCATTGATTAACCTGCTGGTCGATACACCGGCCCAGGTAGGAAAGTTCGTATAACATCCAGGGTGACGGTGGAGCCGTCCCGATCTCAGACACCCGGAGCAGCAAGCCAGAAGCGACGCAGCAGAGAACAGCGAAAACGAGCAGCTCAAGAAGTAGCAATAAGGGTATAGTAAGAGAAACAATAAACCAGCACCAACCCAATCCTTTTATGCGTTATCCTTTGGTCACGGTCAATCACACATTATAAATTTGGGGTTTTTTACCTTTTTTTTTAATTCTTTTCTGAATGCACAACATTTGAAGAACATTGCGTTGAAATTTTAGATTCATCCGAGTAAAACTTCCGGAGTTATGGGCAGTTAAACGTAGATAAGTTGGCTCGTTTTGTATGCGATTTTTCGGTGTCCAAAACTTTAAAACGCTCTCCTGAAAAGTTGCAATTTCAAAATCGGTGAACACGATCCGGCAAAATCTACTAAACAAATCGTTTTGAAATTTTGCACACAATTTCTGTACCTAAATCCGCGGGTACTGACGTCGAGTTTTTTTTTTACTGATTACTTTTCATTTTATAATAACAAATATATTAAATTTTTACGCTAAAATCACGTTTTTGGCTTTAAAAGAGCTACCAAAAATCCAAAAATTGAATAAAAAAAAAAAAACTCAACGTAGTTACCTCTAGAAACATATTAACTGATGATCCAGCAACGACTTATGCTGTTCACCGCAAAACCTTTTTTCTTGGAGGCGCCTACGGAGCTTTGCTGCGAACGGCTTATTTATTTTTTTAATGAAAATTTTTGAAAACGTAGTTTAAGTGTTGTACTTTAATATGCTTATAAAATAATTGATCTGGCATTAACCGTATCGCGTGAAAAAAATTCTTGAAAATAGCCCTTAATAAGCCATCTGAATTTCAAATTTTGTTTTATATTTATAGGCCTTTTTGATCAAGTTTTCTTTTACCAAAAAATATAATCACTCTATCGCATCAAAGCTCAATTCTGAAACTTGGCCGCATTTATCTGCTAATTAATTGATGAGGCCAAAACAGGACAAAGTAATGCAGAGTAAACCACATAGCTCGAATCTCGTGATCTTCCTTTAACAGTAACCATTTCTCCGATTAGTCGTCTCAGTAATACGAAGTCCAGCCTTTTCAGCTCTTCAAAAGACCCTTCTTGTCTGGCCTGTTATCTGGCAGATACATAGTATGCCTCTACCTCAAGATAATTCTGTCACTTGTGTGAAGAAAATTATCAAAAAGCAACTGAGATATTGCCATCCATCGGCTTAAAAAAATGTTTCCCCTTAAATCTGATACATAAAGTTTTTGGCCGTTCCTATAAAGTATTTATATTTCTGTTCAGGATCAAACCTATGTCGATTAAGGGGGTATAGTATTTAATTTTCTTTTTTCATTTTTTAAAATTTTTTTTCTGAATGCACAACATCTTAAGAATATTGTGTTAAAGTTTTAGATCGATCCGAGTAAAGCTTCCGAACTTATGAGCAGTGTAACGTAGGTAAGTTAGCTCGTTTTGTGTTCTCCTGAAAAGTGGCCATTTCAAAGTCGGTGTACACGATCCTGCAAAATCTATCGAGGTTTTTGACTTTGTGATTTAAAAAATCGAAAAAAAAATAAAAACTCGACAGCGTTACCTGAGGATCTTGTCCTTTAACTAATGCAATTTGATTTTTTCAAATCAGATGATTCTGTGACCAGTTATCGTGTACACCGCAAAACGTGTTTTGTTCGAGGCGCCGCCGGAGATTGCCTGTATCTCACTCAATGTTTTATATTTTTGGATGAAAAAATTCACACATGTTGTTTAAATGTTGCCCTATCACATGCAAATCACATAAAATAACCGATTTGGCACCGAATTAACTATACCCCCCCTTAAGCTATCACAGTCTGTCAGTCCGTTCATCCTTCCATCCGTCCGTCCGTATAATCGCGCACTCTAACGCCCACCAATCACCAAACGCTTTATAGACCTCGTAGAGAGTAGTTATTGGGCGGAATATGTCAAAACTAGCACTTCAGTCAATATCTATCAACACTTCAAACATTTTTCGCACAATTACTTTATTAGTTATAGAACATTTTAAGAGCTACATATGACGCCATTGCATAATTGCAAACGCGGCAAAGTATGGGCAACTTATTTCCAATCGAAAGGAATTGGGAGACCGAATCTTTACATTCAGATAAAATTTGATTGCTTGAAATTTATTGGTCGAGCACATGTATTGAATTAGTAAAAACATTGAGTAAACTCTTGTTTGCGATACAATTTTAATATCCTTGCTGATATAATAATAATAATTTTAGTTTTGTATATACTCTGCAGCTTCCATTTATATGTCATATTGTTATTATTCTCTATTTACTGTCGTTGGCTGGCCGAAATTAACTTTCTTTCTCGTTTTTATACCCGATACTCGTAGAGTAAAAGGGTATATTGTATTCGTGCAAAAGTATGTAATAGGTAGAAGGAAGCGTTTCCGACCCTATAAAGTATATATATTCTTGTTCAGGATCACTAGCCGAGTCGATTTAGCCATGTCCGTCTGTCCGTCTGTCTGTCCGTCTGTCTGTCTGTCTGTCCGTATGAACGCTGAGATCTCGGAAACTATAAAAGCTAGAAGATTGACATTTTGCATGTAGATTTTAGGAATTCCTACGCAGCGCAAGTTTGTTTCAAAATGGTGGCACGCCCCCTCTGACGCCCACAAGCCACAAGCTGTGGCCACAGTTTTGATGCGATTATGAAAATTTTAATTGATATGTATTTGTTTCGTCAATACCTATCGATTGGCCGAATAAAAGTTTGCCACGCCCACTCTAACGCCCAAAAACCCATTAAACGCTTAAGCCTGGCTGGCGCCTACATTTCCGCCTTTCATGGCGCCATCTAACGGATGACTTTGGAACAGCTGGCCAAGGTGCTCAACAGAGTCAACGTTAATTCTCGATAAGGATTTCTATTAAAGGAAATTACGATGGTTTTCATTTGTCAATACCGAACTATATCCCAAGAACTATGCAAATCAAATCTAGTTAGCCAAATTGGAGGTCTGAGTCAAACAATGGCGTATGTGTGTATGTATGTAAGCATATACATATGTATGTATTTACATTGTACACAGTTGCAACTCCTTTCAAAGAAAGCTATTCGCTATACCCGTTACTCGTGTTGTGCAAACATTTAGACTTTAATATACATAATACTATTTAAGAATGTATGTGTTTAGCCAATATAGGTATGTATGTTTAATATTTCTAGTCAATTTATTACAAGAAGGCATATTTATATTAAGTTGTTTAGCTGAGTAACGGGTATCTAATAGTCGAGGCACTCGACTATAGCGTTCTCTCTTGTTTTTTTATATGTTGATTAATTAACCTTGTTGGGACCCTATTCTTATATATGTATGTGTTACTTTTGTTTATTTAAAAATTGCTCACTTGTAATTAAAATTTTTTTATTAACAGTAATATTCAAGTGCAACTGGACCAAGCTCGACTAATTAAACAGCTGACTGGGATTATATTGAGCCCAATAACAAGTTTGTTTAAGGACCGCATAACAACATCGATAGCCGATGGTCTAAAGGAACAAATGCAATCTGTTATGGATGATTTTAATAATGAGGATCCTTTACAATTGCGCGAATTTACAAATAAGTTAGTATCTGGAATATCAAGAAATGTGACAGATGACCTTAAATTTTTATAATGCTGAAATTTTCAAATAAATTTAAAAAATTGTATCACAAATAAAATAAAGAAAAGCCTCTTGAAAACATAAAATAATAATCCTATATCTAAAGCAGCAAATATGGCTTAAAATTTAATACCCAGCTTAAAGAACATAGGCCGACTGAATTGAGTATTGTTTCAGGGACGACGGTTTTCCAGCGTAAGTTTTAAAAACAAAAAGTAAAAAATTAGTTTAATTCCTGAAACTTATAAATACAGTTTAGTGCCCGGCGTATAAGATTTGAAGGAATCCACTTCAGTATAGGTGAAAGTATTCTAGGAGGAGCATGTGTAGCTTAAGTTAACTGTGTCATGGGTAACTGAATTGAAGAAGAAGATTACATTATTTTGTTTTTAGATAAGAAGACTTGATAAATAAAGGTCGGGAAATCTTGAAGGTTTGTTGTAATTGACCACATTTTGTGAAACCAAGTTGATTTTGAATTGTTAGAGAGCTGGGGTTTGAATTAGCACCAGGTTTGGTTATGCCTTTTTAAACTATTTTAAATAATAATAATAATGGACTCCTTCTGAAGGCCTGGAAAGATTCATCGATATATAGGCTTTGGAAATTCATGGTTAATAAAACAGCAAGTGGTTTTGCGCATTGTTAAAGAGAAAATTACAGTTTAATTGTTGATAAGCTGTGTGAGGCTTTAAGCCCATTTTTATTGTATAGGAAATAATTGGATCGAAGATGAAACCGGTTCTCAACAGTTTTTTATATAGTTTGGTCTTAACATCGTTTAAAGATCCACGTGTTTTATGACCAAGGAGGGCTATTAGATAGTTTATGAGTTATGATAGGAACAAGTTTATCAAACAACGACTACAAGATATTGTAATAAGTTAATACGGAGTCCTCATAAGAAAGATTGTAGACACAAGACTTGGGATGGGTAAGCCGACATTTGCGAGTCATCGACTATCCGGAAACATTTATTTCATAATGGTGCAGTAGAAGAATTAGGAGTCTTCAAAATACCGTAGAAAGCGCAGCGGAAAAAAACAGATTTAGGAATCTTCCGCTTTAATTTGATATTTAATTAGCTTGTGTTCCTCATTTTGTTTGCGAAATCTTCTCAATTCTTTAACCTACAGATCTACTTGACGACCATTGATAGGGCCATTTGGTTGATGTGTGGCCTCATCATTTACCGGGCTATCGAGCGTACTGGAGGATATTGGCCCATGATACTGCTGGGAGTGTATTGAAAATTTAGGGGCTACTATTTTGATTCCAGAGTTGTAAACGTTCTTTTATGGTCTTGCAGACCGGAACTTCTCTATAGTTGGCGGTATGGTTACCTTCGCAGTTGCTGCATTTCCCCGCGTTGTATTGTCCTTATTGGCTATGTAGGAAGCTATGACGTGTTTTCCGCTTGTGTTTTTAACTGATTTTCTACGATTTGACAAGTTATAGATGGGGTAAAATAAGTTTTTACTTCGTTTCAGGACTTACTTAAATTTTAAACAAATGTTGCGGAATTTTATTCCTGTTTATTATGATAATGTCTTTACCGATTAGAGCTCCAATTGCAAAGACCGAATCACATCGTCTGTAAGAATTTAATTCCTTTTATAACCACTGGCAGCCATTTTCTGCTAGTACGTATACTATTCTAATCATTTAAAATCTGAAGTTTTGCTTTCTTTTAAATTGCCCTTGCCTATGGTTTTATTTGTCGTTATTGTCCAAAATTACTAACTTATTTTCACAATATCGATTTTTGTTTTAACTAGTTTAGTTTCGTTTTGGGTTGCGGCCTTGAAAAGTCTTTTTTTGTGGCTGGATCCCCCCCTACAACATTTGGTCCTTTGAGCCGGATAAGGATATCAAGAAATGATAACTACGAGCCTTTCCCGTCTCCCTCTCGATGCCGGTCTTCAGCAGTGGTTCGAACATTGAATTTCGCTCACACTGCTGCAAGATCAATTTTGTTGTGTTAACTCCACGTCCGAGTTTTCCCGACACAACAGCAGTCGAGAAATTTATATTTCTTCAAATTCCAACAAATTTTTTATCCGTCTCCGCTTTGTGTGTGCGCCATACTCCTTGCCGTTTTTTTTCGTTCCCCGTTGAACACCAACTTGCCAACGGTCAAGGCATACATATGTGCATCCAGACATACACACACACGCGCGTGCCAACTTGTGCACATAGTTTAGTAGAATTCCGCCTCAGACAAAAGTGAAATTGTGTGGTGGAAAATAAAAAGGCATAACTAATATCAGCAACTCGGTGTGAACTAATTTCGGGAGTTTTCCTGTTCGCCGAACAGTCCTACACTGTCGCGATATTTTTTTGCCATGTGTTTTTTTTCTCTCCACATAATTTCATCTGTTCCTTCACTTCAAATACAGTGAAAATAAATAAAAAATAAAATAAATTCAAATCCACAAGGGTGCGACCGCGATTGTTCTTGTTCCAAATTGCCGCATTAACCGCCGACGCGGCCGTGTTGTAACTGTTGCTGTTTTTTTCCTTCTCTCTTTCCAGAGTCCCTCATGCATGCACAGCGCTGCCGACGGCATAACCCAGTGAACATTTCTCCCGAACCAAAGTCAAGGTTTTAATTCCACCGTTCCGGCTCCGTTTGAAAATAATTATTTATAATTATAATTATTATTGAATTATAAATATTATTAATTTATAATTATAATTATTATTTAATTATAAATATTATATAATTATTTACGGCCAATTAATTTTTTTTTTGCGGTTTTTCTGATTAAAAATAAATACAATTAAATTATTTGGCAAATAATAACAAATGTAATAATTTAAAAAAAAAAACAAAAAAAAAACAAAAGTCAAAAGTCAAAAAGGGAGTCACAAGATAAATAAATACATTTTCATCGATTTCCCAATATTTGTTTTCTTGTTTTCACGGCACTGTGCTTTTACTCCGCACAAATTTACAGTGTGACCGTGCTCCGTAGGTGTTTTTCCTTCTTTGGTTGCGTTTTAAGCTCTGTTTTCGTACTAAACAAAATTCAACCGGCGTCATATAAGTCGAATAGCTACTCCTGTGGCTCCATTCGACTTGGTGTTTTTTCTCGTTCCTTCACTTGCAGCGACGACCAACTCGTAGGCGACTCAGTTCACACCGAGGGCTTAACTGTGAATATCCTCACGTTCCGAACGAAACGCCCCTTGCACAGGTCAGTCGACAAGAGCTGATCCGCAGAGTTCGAGTCCGAGAATGCCAATCTATCCGTTTGGACTGGTCCGGATCCCCGTCTCCGCGGCCGTCTCAATTAACGCCAAAGGCTGCCACTACAATTCCAAGGGCAAAAAGCGACGAGTCCGTCGAGACTATCCCCGGTCCCCCGTTAAGGCTTTCTCGGTCGGTGTCCAAGATGGCTCAAACTGCGATAGACATCGCCCTCAAAAAGTTTATTGCCACAACAGACCGGGTTAGCCAATTTCAAGCGGATATTCATACTCCGAGCGCTGCTGGAGACACGCATGCGCCAAATCCATCAGGACCAAATCCGGGCCCTGTGGGAAAAGGTGGAGAAGAGCTATGAAAGTTGCTCCCATCTTATTTCCGCGTCCACCGACAGTACGGCCACCTCGACATTGCTTGAATCCAAATACAGTTACTGCTACTCCGTCTATTCGTGATGTTTGGTCCAGCCTCGGGACATAATAGACAAGGCCGCTTCCCAGCCCACTCAGGTTTCTGTCAGTATTCCAACACACCCGTCTACGGGCTGTCGTTTGCCACCAGTGGACACCGAAGTTTTCGCTGGTGATTACCTGCGTTGGCCCACCTTCAGAGATCTTTTCACCGCGATATACATCCACAAAATTAAGATAAAGCAGCTTTACCTGAACTGTTTTGCACGAGGGCACCTGCAACGGGATTGCACTAGCGCCCATAGCTGCTTCACATGCCACAGCCGTTATCACACCCTCCTGCACCGCGGTCATCCATTCTCGGCCGCTTAAAGCCCTTCTGCGCCAGCCAGGTCTCGACCCGCGCCTACTACAAAAGGCACGAGCGCCTCAGAGGATCACTCTGATGTGCAAGTGTGCTTCGCTTCCGGCTCAAGAGCCGTCCTACTGGGCACAGCCCTCATTAAAATTTGCCATCTAGGGTGCAATTTCCAGGCGCGAGCCCTGATCGACTCTGGTTCTGAGGCAACCTTTATTATGGAGAGACTTTTTAACCTTGTCAAACTTCCATTCAAGACTATCCAGGCCCAAGTCTCTGCTTTTTTCCGCAGCTAACCGGGAAACTGCCTTCGTATCTAGTCCCTCGAGATCTTCTTAAGGGAATTCCTGACATCCCCTTCGCGGACCCAAAGTTCTTCGAGAGCTCTCAAATCGATGTCTTGATAGGAGCCGACATTGTTCCGTCCATCCTCCTCGGCAACTCCAGGGCGAACATTTGCGGTTCACTTCTCGGCCAGCAAACCATTTTTGGATTGGTGTTGACAGGCCCCATATCTCCAAGGGCCCCCCCGCAATGTGTCCGCCTTCTCCACGCGAGTTACCTGTAATATTCCGCCAATCAGATCTCACAAGATGTCTCCACACTCGCTCAGCTCCATCGCATTGGAACAAAGACAAGCTCGAGGTATGCAATCCTATCGTTGTCGAGTCTGTAGCGGGATCCATCCGCTTCGGAATTGTCGTCGGTTCCTCTTCTGAGTGTCGAGAAGAGGCTCCGGGCTGTTCTTGCCAACCGGTACGGCCAACGCTGATTGGTCATCGAGAACTCCGACGCAGCGTGTTCGCTGCAAAACGTGCGGTCAGGATCACCACACGCTCCTACATCTCCATGAACCACTGATGTCATCACGGCAGTCCCGCCCGGCGGCACGTCGGTCGCAGAGCACCCTTGCCACTCCACGGCCCTCCATAGCCGCTCCTCGGCCCTCGTCCGCCACACCACGGCACTCTTCCGGCGCTCCGCGGAAATTCTCTGCTACTCGTCGGGGTGCCACGCAGCCGCTCCGACGAGTAGCAACCACCAACGTGGTAGGCGAACAGATTTGTTCGGCAACCGTGAGGTCCAAGATCTACAGCGCTGTCCGGCTCGATGTCATCTTTAAAATAGAGCCTCACATGCGCATCCGTACTCCAAGCCGAGAGCTGAGCGACGCGGGACGGACCCACTTCCGGGACATTACGCTGGCTGACGAGCGGTTCTATCTCCCCGCGACGATCTCCATCATCCTAAGTAGTTGCAACGGGGGGCGGAATGTTTAGGTCAGTGGCCCACTGCATTGCCGCTGCTCACTGAGCTCTCCAAGCTTTCGCTCTCGCCCCTCTTGCGCTCCCTCGCTCGCTTCTCGCAACGTCCGAGCTCCGGTGCGCGAACCCCGGATCCGAACTCCTCGGTCGGCCACTGCCGATCTCCCGCTCTCTCTTCAGCGGAGTAAAGCGGGAAGGAGTGCGGTTTTATATTTAAGTTTAGTCTCATGTATGCAGCCGAATAAAGACGACACACTGAATTACTACGACGCCCCCGAATTGTTCATTTTCATTCACCTTTGCGCCGTGGGAATTTTTTGTGCCTAAAATTTTTGTGGCAAGATGTGAGGAGTCTTAAACTCCCCACAAATCGCGATGCAGGAGATCGGCTTAGCAACAGCGGAGGAGGCGGGCAAGCCGGAGAAATGAAGGGCATCCAGGTCAAACGGGAAATATTCGGACCTCTTATGGCAAGGGCAACGAGGTCATAAAGTAAATAGGCGGACTTCGGACCCGCATAAAGAAGACACACCGTTATTGAACGGTACCTCGATGGACCTTGGACCCACGCCCGGCAAGGGCAACGAGGTCATACGGTTAATTGACGGACTTGGGACCCGGATAAAGAGGACACACTGTGTGTAGGATTTCTACCGAAATCTGTTTGCAGAAAATATTTTGTTGCGTGCCGCAAGTACAGTACCAGTGGCAAAAGTCGCCGCAAAAGGTACAGAACAAATTGGGCAGCGGAGAAGTGAATACGTCAAGATTTCTTTTCGTACTGATTTTATTGAGCATGGATCCGGGTTTATATACATGATTTGGGTTTACAAGGATATTTACTTAGGTCTAGTTTAGAAAAAAAGGAACAACGTGGTTTATTATCAGTTTACAGCAATAATAGCCTAAATAAGCAATTACATCTACCAGATGGTCAGGTTAAAGTTTCCCAAGGGTTATGACGTGAAGGCACGTCCGTCGGCTGGGTGCATATGGTTCATGACCCGTTATCACATGAAGATGTGCACAGACCAGGATATCAGCTACATATTTATTTAGGTCAAAGTAGCTATCAGCAACTAACGAATTTCTGCTAAGTCGAAATCGTGAATACTCCCGGCCGTTGAACTGATGTTCAACAATCGTTAATGTTGATCGTGAAGAGCTGGATCGAAGAACCGTCTCTATTTACAGTTGTGGTCTGCATCTGATTCAGCTGAAGGTTATTTCTAGGTTTTCCCCATTTCTTTATAAATTTCATAATGACAATGATTATTATAAAAACTAATGGAATATAATTAGCAGTATGATGATGTTCAATAGTCTCAAGATTATGTGGTAATTTAAAACTATTGGGAGGAAAGAGTTGCGCTTCTCGTTAATACAACTCTTTGTATTTAAGGTTTGGGTCTTCCTTCGAACTTGTAGAGGTAGATCTTGTTGAATTCAGTCGTAGATTTTCAGTGAGTTCACCTTCTCCAAAGCGAGCATCCGTTGTACGTAATTCGGTTTCCAGCACATCTTGACTTGTAACTGTCATTAAGGAATTTCGAATGGTGCATTCAGGTTTTGCAATCATAAATCCTGAACCTATTAAATTTATATAGAGGTTCCGTCTAAACAAACTGCAGATAATGTTAGCGTGGATCTTGTTGTAAAGATCCATTGATTTTTGGCATGTGTTCTTAACCAGATAAAAGGTCTTTCTGCCCTTATTAAGTTGCAAGAACAATCCGTTAAATTATGAAACATTTGCATTTCACAGCTAGTTTCCGAAGAAAACATTTCTCGCTTGTTATAACATATAAAATCATCTTTTGCTCTTTCTTGACAAGCTTTAAAATCAATTTCCGACATCTCAAAGTATTCATCTCGATGACTGTTGATTGCGATATATGGTGTCTTAGTTGCAAACATACTGATTCCATCTTCAGTCAAAAATGGAATTGGTGTCAATCTATAGATGTCAAAAATCTGAGTAGACACCAAAGGCAATTTTACATTGATGATAACATGCTCCTTTATAATGGTTCCCTCAGCTCTCATCATCTGGTATGCCATTAAAATATTATCAGGAGAGACTGGAAGCGTTTGTCCAGGCTTCAAATGGTTGCGTATTTGTTCTAACTGATCCTTTAATTGCCTTGGTGACAGCAACATCGGGCTTATTGTGTTATGCAGAATATCTATTAAAACGTTTACGATTTCTGTTTGCATTCGTTATAGACTAGAAGCTAATAGAGATAGTTGAGTCGTGAAAATTTATTAAGTCTACTTGCAGTACCAGTAGTTTCTGCAATATAATTTTCATTTGATTTTAACCGCTTGGAGTTTGAGATTTCATCCCTTTTGATGACATTGATTGTAGAGTCAATCAAAGACGTTTGATTTCTCAGCAACGTAAGTAAATGCTTATCATTAGCTTTAACCTCTGAGATCGTTTGCACCATTTTATCCACGTATTTATTAGACTCCACGTAATATACCAAAAAGACTATTAACAATATTTCCAACGATGTCCAACGGTGCTCTTTGCTGACGTGACTTTAATATCAGCATGTTTTCAGCTTGAAGATCCTCCTCGATGATTGAGTAATGTTGATTGATTGTGCTGCTACTAAGGGTAGCAGAAGAAGCATAACAACTAATGTCATTGTCAGCGAAGGCATTGCTGAATTTTTAGGCCTTTTTGCTTTTCTTTCATCAGGTGGATGCTCACCTTCCTCTTCGTCAGCTGGATGCTTGTGGAGAGGCTCTTCCTCTGGGAATAGTGGGGCGACATGCTGAATATCTCGTTTAAATATTCCTTTACTCGTTTTTACTTCTACAACCATGACAAAATTATCTTTGCCATGGATTGTCTTAACTATTCGTCCCATAGGCCATTGCAGAACTGGAGTACAATCCTCCTTTATCAGCACTAAAGCTCCTTCCTTTATGTTTGCCGAAGATCTTCTCCATTTTTGGCGATGCTGAAGTTTTTGTAGATAGTCATTTGGCCATTGAGTCCAAAACGCATGCTTTAATTTTGATACGGCTTGCCATCTCTGCCCCAATGATTGTGGTTGTCACTGTCTGCCTGTGCGGTTAACGGTTCTCCAAAAAGAAAGTGACCAGCGGTATGTGACGTAACATCATTTGGATCGCTTGACATCGGAACCAAGGGTCTTGAATTCATGATAGCTTCTTTTTTTTTTTTTTTTCGCGCGGAGTCCCACGGCCCACATACCCGCCCAACCGACCGAGGGGCGCAGCCGTGTATCGTACGGCACGATTCGCGATAAGATAGACGCGAGATAGGAAAATAAAGGTAAAGGTCCGGGGAAAAAAGTAATAGTTAGATCAATCTTGTGCCAATGAAGCAAGTATCAATCGTTTTAGGAGCGGCAGAGAGTCAAGATTTGATATTACAGGAGAAAGTCTATTATAGTCAGAACATAATACTCTGAAAGGCTCATGCAAGGCATAGTTAGATCTACAATGATTTAAAATTAGGGGAAAATAATTTCTAGTTAATCTACTTGGCACAGAAAAGTTTAGCCGACTTAACAAGTCGGGGCAGTCAATATCACCATGTATAAGGTTATAAATAAAGATAGTACCAAGCATCGTTCTACGGTTGGCTAGGGATGGTAAATTAATTTCGGACGTTGATGCACTATGATCAGCGCAAACAAGTGGCCCTTACGACACCAAGCAGTGCTTGTTACGCGCGGAGCCTAATAGGCGTAAAAACGAGATCGCGAGAAGTTAAAAGCACAATGTAGAAGCGGACAGACTAAGTTAGAAATACGTACGAGACTAATACTAATACTAATTTTGTGCTAAGTAAGATAAAATTAATGATTTTAGGCTTGTCAAAGAGTCGGTAGTAGAAATAATGTGGTATAGTCTATTATAGTCGTTACACAGTACTCTAAACGTTTCATGCATATCATAGTTAGATCTACAAATATTTAAAGTAATTCTATTAGGCACAGATAAGTTTATGGGACCCAGAACTTGGGACTTATAAATAAAAGTTGTGCCAAGCATCGTTCTACGGTTTAATAAGGATGGTAGATTAATTATGAGAAGTCTACTAAAGTAGGATGGTAAAATAAGGCTTGCATTCCAGTTAAGGCCCCGTAGAGCAAATAATAAAAAGTTCTTTTGCACAGACTCTATCCGGTCTATATGTACACCATACTGAGGACTCCAAACTGGAGAACAGTACTCCAGGATTGGACGAACTAGTGAAATAAACAGAGTCTTTGTAACATAGGGATCATCGAATTCCTTTGACCACCTTTTAATAAATCCAAGTACTCCCCTGGCTTTATTCACCATAGAAGTAATATGGTCACAAAACTTAAGTTTAGGGTCAAGGAGGACGCCAAGGTCATCAACATGCGTAATTCTAGACAACGCGCAACCACCCAGCGTATACGTTGCATATTGTGGGTTCACCCGAAAAAATGTCATTACTTTGCACTTAGCGCTATTTAAATCCAAAAGATTTTCACAACACCATGTTTGAAAAGCGTTTAGGTCAGATTGTAAGTCTGAAATGCTAGAAATTTCGTTATATTGCAGGCATAACTTAACGTCATCTGCGTACATAAGGACACGCGACTTTGTCAAGACTAGAGGGAGATCGTTTATAAATAAAGTAAAAAGAAGTGGGCCAAGGTGGCTTCCTTGTGGGACGCCAGAAGTAACTCGGATCAAATCAGAGATCGAGTTTTTAAAGAGGACTCGTTGAGTCCTACCACTCAGATAACTTGAGATCCATGTTAGAAGATCACATGGAAACCCTAATAAGTCTAGCTTTAATACAAGAAGCGAGTGATTTACTGAATCAAACGCTTTACTAAAATCAGTGTAAACTACGTCAGTCTGCATGTTCTTTCTAAAGCCATTTATTACAAAAGACGTTAGCTCCAAGAGGTTTGTCGTCGTAGATCTTCGCCTTATAAATCCATGTTGACATGGAGATATAATCGATCTACAAAGATGTTGCAAATGGGGTGTAATAGTGTTTTCGAAAAGCTTTGGGATGGCGGATAATTTGGATATGCCTCTGTAATTACTTGTATTGCATTTATTTCCTTTCTTATGAAGGGGAATGACAAATGACTCCTTCCAAATAAGAGGGAAATGAGATGTTTTTAAAGACAAGGTAAACAATTTGTACAGAGGTCTACACAGAGTTTCAGCACAGTACCTCAGCACGCAGCCTGGAACTAATCAAAATAAGTCTACTAGAATAAGAAGGTAAGATAAGATTTGCATCCCAGTTAAGGCGCCGTAAAGCAAAAAGAAGGAAGTTTTTTTGTACAGATTCAATACGACCAATATGTATTCCGTATTGTGGACTCCAGACGGGAGACCCATACTCCAGAATCGGACGGACAAGCGAAATAAATAAAGTTTTTGTCAAATAAGGATCATCGAATTCTTTTGACCACCTTTTAATAAATCCAAGCACTCCTCTGGCTTTATTAACCATGGACGAAATGTGATTAGAAAATTTTAGTTTAGGGTCCAAGAGAACGCCTAGATCGTTTACAAGAGTGATTCTATCCAAAGAGCTGCCACTTAACGTGTAAGTCGCGTATATCGGATTGGCCCGATAAAAAGTCATCAGCTTCCACTTGGAACCGTTTAAATTTAGTAAATTATCTCGGCACCAGTTTTGAAAATTATCTAGATCGGATTGCAAGTTAAATGGCAGGAAATGTCCTTATACTGCAGGCACAACTTAACATCATCTGCGTTCATAAGTACGCGAGAATGACTTGTAATTGAGGGAAGATCGTTAATAAATAATGTAAAAAGTAACGGACCCAGATGGCTCCCTTGTGGGACACCGGAGGTAACACGGAGAATTTCAGAAATTGAATTTTTAAAAAGGACCCTTTGTGACCTGCCATTTAGATAACTTGAAATCCATTTAAGCAGATCAACTGGAAAACCTAAAAGGTCAAGTTTTTGAATGAGAAGTAAGTGATTTACAGAGTCAAATGCTTTACTAAAGTCAGTGTAAATGACGTCTGTTTGAAAACTACTATTGAAGCCTTTTATCACAAATGAAGTGAGCTCTAGAAGGGTTGTGATTGTGGATCTACGTTTATAAATCCGTGTTGACACGGAGAAAATGATTGATCTGCAAAGGTGCTGCAAATGAGGAGTAATAATTTTTTCAAAAAGCTTAAAAATAGCTGACAACTTAGAAATACCTCTTTAGTTACTGGCTTCTAACTTGTTACCTTTCTTGAAAAGAGGAATAACAAATGATTCCTTCCAAATATTTGGGAATTGGGAGGTTTCTAGAGATAAGGTAAACAACTTGTGAAGAGGTTTGCACAGGGCCTTAGCGCAATACCAAAGCACGCACCCAGGAATACCATCGGGGCCCTGGCGAATAAACAGGCTTAATACGAAGAAGATCCAAAAGAAGAGAGCTTTCTGTTAAAGTGGGACAGAATATGAGGTTTGACTTGGACATGGTGTAAGAATAAGGCTGTGATGAATAATCTAAAGTAGAGTAAGTCGTTTGAAAAAATTGGGCAAATAAATCGGCTATTGCCTGATCTGTGGTTGCCGTCATGTTTTCGAACGACAGCGAGGAAGGAAAAGAATTAGATTTACGCTTGGTGTTAACAAATTATAAAACTGTTTCGGGTCCTGAGAGAACTGGACCTTACAACGGTTTAAGTAACTATTATAACACTGAGCATTAAGCACGGTAAATCTTGACCGAGCACTTAAATATCTAGTAAAAACAGATTGAGTACCGGTATTTTTATATTTCTTAAAAAGTCTGGACTTTACATTTCTTAAGTGTGTCAACTCTTTGCTAAACCAAGGTGATTTATTGGAAGTTGACGGATAGTACCACGGAACACAGGAATTAAAAAATGAGTTTATTGCAGTGTAAAAAACATTAACTGCATCGGACATATTAATGCATAAGTAAAGATCAGACCAATTAAAGCCAGAAATAAAATTATTTAGCCTCAGAAAGTCTGCCTTGCGAAAACAATGCATTCGTTTGGATTTTTCTGATTTTTCGTCTATAACTCTGCCCGTATCAAATGAAAGTTCGATTGTTGGGTGATATGGATCTTCAGGTTGCGTGAGTGGTGCTACTCTGGACAGAAACACACCTTCAGGATTTGATACAAAACACAAATCAAGTAGGCGACCTAATGAATTTCGAACATGGTTTACTTGAGATAGAGATATGTCAAGCAGGCCATCAATAAAATCATGCTGTGCTATAGGTAGTAAGACATTCGATCCGTCCTCAGTGGACCAAGTAACTCCAGGTATATTAAAATCACCTAGAACTATCATCTGATCCCTATCGGAAAGCTTATTTGCAACGGACTTAATAACGGATAGGTGATTTAAATAATCAGGAAGTTCAGACAACGGCGGAATATATGAGCAAGTTATGTATATAAAGTTACCAGGAAGCGATAACTTTACACAAATAAATTCAATGGTATTGAATTCATCACAAAATAACTCCTCAGACGGGAAGTTTGAATCAACTCCAATTAAGACTCCACCTCCCCGTCTAGAGGGACGGTCATACCTATATATTGTGTACTTACCTGGAAAAACTTCGGAGCTAAAGATCTCCTGCTTTAACCAGGTTTCTGTGAACACAATAATATGAGATGCAAAGGAAAGGCTATCAGAATACAATTTAGTGAGTTTGGCACGCAAACCTCTTGCATTCTGATAGGAAAGAAGGAGGTTAGAAGTTAGTTTTTTGAAATTGGTACACTGGTTTGGCCTCGACTAGGAAGTTTTACTCCCACGGTACCCTTCTTCTTTATCTTAGCCTCGAACTCTTTTACAACCATATTATCCGGCCAAAAGTCGCCCGAGCATATGGCTTCAAAAAGCTCGTTAGGGACAGTTATCTTGAAAGATGAAATGTCTCTAGCATAAGAAAACTTAAACTTTTCCACCTTTACACTATTACAATCGGCTTTAGTTTTGTCTTGTATATAAGACAATACATCAGAAGATGTTTGATCAGGGGAAATCCGAGAAACGAAAATTTGTTCTTTAGTGGAATCACTAAAAGGGATTTGGTGGAGCAGACATTGTTTCTGCAAAACCAACTTGAGCCGGTTGTCCGGACTCAGTAGTCCCTTGTGGTGGAGATGCTACATTCTGAGAGATAGGTGGATCCACTAATTGTGAAACCACTACGGACAAATCGGAATTCTTAGAAGTCCCTGGTTGCATGCATTCTGTAACGGATTGTTCGGATACCGAACCTTTTTTAGCTGCTGATCTTAGCAACACCATATTTTCACACAGCCAGCAAGTCATATTAGACTGGTCAGCCCTGATTACGAGGCTGCATTTTTTGCAGAAGCAGACTAAATTTTTATTATTCATTTTATTTATTTACCACTGTACCAAGAAAGCGAATTGAAATTTATAAGCGAGCAGTTATAAGTACCGCAAGAGCGCAGAAACTGCACGCTTAGAACTTCAAAGCAAAGAGAGCAAGAGAGCGGGAGCGTAAATAAGTTAAAGTGCATGCACAAAAGAGAAACGGCGGGGATATAAGAAAAGTTTATAATTCCTCATACGTCAAATTAGATGTAGAAACATTTTTTTGTAATTAATGTTTAGCTGATTTTACAGCCGCTTCCTAAAGTCCTCCAAAATGAAGTGCTCTTGGTGGAATAAACTTGAAATTGACGCCTTTATTATTACAAGTCTCCACTATTGACTTTCTGGCTTTGTCTGAAAAGGTAGCCTCTTCCAATTCCTGAAGCTTATTCCTGGCACCAACAAAATTGGTAGCATTGTCGCAGTGTTAAAGTCTGACATTTTCCTAGACGACTTATGAATCGGCGAAGAGCTGCCAAGAATGCTTCCGTGGTTAAATCGCTAACCAGTTCCAAATGTACGGCTTTAGTCGCAAAGCAACAAAATATTGCTATGTAAGCAGTATGTGGCTTCTTTCCACGAATTTTGTAATAAATCTTAAAAGGTCCACAATAAACAATTCCAGAATAAAGAAACGGTCGACCTTGAGTGACTCTAGTGGTGGTAGCTGTCCCATTATTTGCTCCATTAATTTTGGCTTAGCTCTTGTGCATTTGACGCATTTTAAAATGACATTTCGAGCTATGGTTTTTGCCTTTATCGCCCAATATTAGTAGAGCTTGGGCACCACAAGGCATATTTTCTTTGTGGATTTTTTCAAATACTACTTTTACTATAGGATCATTATATGGCAATAGTATGGGATGTTTTGCATCGAATGAAAGTTCAGATGCTTCCAATCTGCCTCCAACTCGAATGAGATCATCCTGATCCAAGAAGGGTGTTAACGCGCTGAGATTGCTTTTTCGTCCTACTTCACGTGATTTCTTTAAATCTTTGATTTCAGCGCTAAATTATTTTGCTGAATTAGTCGAAAAACTATTATTCGAGATTGTTCTAATTCTTCAAATTTAACCGTTGCCGTTGTATCTGATGATTTATTTTTAAAGCGCATGATGTAGGCTACTATTATTAATAGCTTATCGAATGAATTGCCATGGCTTATACCATAAAGCCAATTCAGACTTCTCGTTGCAGCTAAGACGATTTCTGGGCTTTCGTGGTGAGTTGCATGCTGTTCTGATTTCGCAGCAACAAATGGTAGTGGCCATTTTGATGATGGACCATACAAGAACAATGGACCATAGAAAAGACTTAAATTGGTGAATTTGGAATCACTTATTCCTCTTGAGGTTATCTTGTAGTAGCCGCGAAGTAGGTGTTCACAAGAAATTGGAT